>OZ007600.1:59027236-59591882 GCA_963931845.1 Maratus michaelseni | reverse complement strand
ATTCTATTTCTAAGGGTCATAAGGACTTCCAATTAGTGATTAACGCCAGTAGAAAGCCCTCTGGAGAGCACCAAGGTCGCTTCAATGTTCCGACGACTAGAGAAGTGGCAGTTCTCATTGTCGGTCAGGATTTTGAGAAGAGAGATATTGTTCTCAACAGTAGAGACAAGAAATTGGTACGAATAAGTGAGACACACCGTGCTTATGACACGTTCCAATATCCTCTCATATTCTGCCATGGAGAAGATGGTTATTATATCAGTATACCACAGCGCGACGTGAAGACCAAAACTCCTCTTAATACGATGTCTGCTGCTGACTTTTACAGATACAGGATAATGGAGCAAGATGGCAAATAATGCTACCTACTGCTGTTCCGCAACATTCTCAATCAATTTCTGGTTGATATGTTTGCGAAAATTGAGACCTAGAGACTAAATTATATTCGTCGCAATCAGAAAAAGCTGAGAAGTGAGGAGTATGTACACCTAAAGGACGCTCTAACAAGAACTGACGGCCTGTTATCAGACATCGGAAAAAAAGTTGTGTTACCGTCCTCTTTCACTGGAGGACCTCGCTATATGCATGAACGAACTCAAGATGCAATGACATATGTGCGCCATTTCGGTCGGCCGGATTTACTTATTACATTTACCTGTAATCCAAAATGGCCAGAAATTTTAGCGCTCTTGAAACAAGGCCAAAAGTCTCAAGATAGACATGACATAGTAGCGAGGATTTTCCAGATTAAATTGAAACATATGATGAAAATTTTGACTAAAGATTGCATCTTTGGCCCTACAAAGTGTCACATGTACTCCGTTGAGTGGCAGAAACGTGGACTTCCGCGCGTTCATATTCTCCTGTGGCTTGAAGAGAAAATAAGACCCGAGTCCATTGAAAAAGTCATAAGTGCTGAAATACCTGATCCCGACCTAGACAAAGTTCTTCATGACATCATCAGGAAAACAATGATCCATGGCCCATGTGGAGCACTAAACAGGAAGTCACCATGCATGGTAGACAACTCATGTAGCAAAAAATACCCCCGATGCTTTTTGACACAAACTGAAACCGGAGAAGATGGCTATCCTCAGTATCGCCGGCGGTTCCCGACGGATGGTGGATTCACTGCCAATATCGGCGGAGTAAATATTGACAGTCGTTGGGTGTTCCATATAACCCTGTTCTGTCACGTACCTTCTCAGCCCATATAAATGTTGAATATTGCAATTCAGTTAAATCTATAAAATACATCTGCAAATATGTTAACAAAGGATCTGACCAGGCAGCGTTCACCATTCAAGATCTGGACGAGGTGACGAGGTACGAGACAGCAGTGGCGGATCCAGGGGGGTCAAAGGGTCAGCTAACCCCCTGTGACGAGAAACACCCTTATTAGTGGCACAGCCAGAACTTTTTAGAAACAGTTTTTTTTAATTCTTATTATTTTTTGTTGTTTCACACATTTTTTACAGTTCCGAAAAAATCGTATAGGAAATCAATGCTAACCATTGTTTTCTCGGTCCTGTAAGATATTTTTGCTCTGCTCAGGTTGTCACACAAAAGAAAGTGGGTGCAAGAAACATTGTTTTTTCTGAACGTATGTTTATTTTAAACTGTTCCTGTGACTTGGCATCGTTGATTAGGCGATTTTTCCGCTTTTCTGGCACCTTGAAAACGATACTTATAATGTTTCTGGTTATTTGAATAATACTTTTGACGTCATCAACCAATCGCAAGAGAGAGAAAAATCTGTCAACGTTTGGTTTGGCGAGAGATAAAATTTTAACTCGAAAAGAACAGTTCTTTTTGGCGAAAAGAAAGAGTTCATTCGTTTTTTCTCCAGGAACGTGCTGTGTGTTTATTTCTGTCTGAACACGCGACCAGCCCATCACTCTAAACATGCCTAAGCCTAAAGGGAGAAGGAGAGAGATTACCGTTGCGAAGCGAGTGTGCTCATTCACCTTTTAATGCTTCATTTTTCTTTTAAATATACAAGTTAAACACTGTTCTTTGTGGGAAAATAATTTATTACTTTTTAGACTGCATTTACATTTATGAGATTCAAAGATGGAAAAACGCACTTAGCGACAAGCTGCGAGGTCTGGAGTTCAAGAACTCAGCAACGAAAACAAATCACCGAACATTATTTAGGTGTAATGCTCAGTCTTTGCAGTCATTGTAATGCTCTGCATTTTCGAAGTGTGGTGCCTGGAGAAGATTTTAATTTCTGTTGCATAATTTTTGTTGCATAATCACCTAATTTCCCTACAAAATCCTTCTATAAATGATCAGTTAAAAGAATTGGTCCTTAAATGCCCAAATTTTGTCAAATATATTAAAAAATATAATAACGCAACAGCGTTAGAATCGTTTTCGGCAATGCAGATTGACATTCTTTAAAAGGTCCATAATACTTTAAAATGTCAAATTCGTCCAATATATTCAAGGTTCGTATGAAAAAACCGACCAGTGTTAAATGGATTTTGAAGGCACTTGCACTGTTACATAGATATTTTTTTCAGGGAATTCTTTAGTTATAACATGTCGTTCTACGTTGCTTAGTTCTAGAATTATGTGAGAAATTTTCTATAACTAGCTGGATCCGATTATAAAATACTATCTTTTAAAAAAGATCTATGAATTTTGATGAGAATTACATTGTTTATTTTTCAGGGATGGTTTTAGTATATTGCATATCGTTCTATCGTTTTTTACCAAATTATTTTGTAAACGATCAACTACTATCCTTATCATTCCAAATTGCATTTGCAAAATTAGAAAATAGAATAGCGCAAAGGCGTTTGTATCGATTTCAGCAATGCGGATGGATATTCCAGGTAAATGGCCATTGCTTTAAAATACAAGATCAAATTCACCTATATATTTCGTTTGATTCCAGATTCGTTTGAAAACACCGACCAGCGTAGCGGGCAGAGCCTGCTAGTATATATATATTGCCGCTCCACAACATGAAACTTTCTGACTCATTTTTACTTTCTTCTATCTATAATAGAAGAAAGTATTGTAATCGAAATTTTTTTCGACTCCCGGTTTTCGACGGATTTACACGTTTTAGGGATCAGAGATTCCGAAAAACATGTTTTTACAAAATGTCTGTCTGTCCGTCTGTCCGTCTGTGTGGGTCTTTTTTGTACCATCGAAAAGTGTATGAAGTTATGCTTCAAATTGAACCTAATTTTTTTCCTATGTTTTTGGCTATGGCAAGCAGATTCTATCAGAATGTGGGGATATTTTGACGAAAGGGGGCGCTGCGATCGATATTTTTGTTCCATTTTCACTATTGTACCATCTAAAAGTATATGAAGTTATGCTTCAAATTGAACCACATTTTTTTTCTATGTTTTTGGCTTTGGCAAGCAGATTATATCAGAATTTGGGGATATTTCGACGAAAGGGGGCGCTGCGATCGATATTTTTGTTCCATTTTCACTATTGTACCATCTAAGAGTGTATGAAGTTATGCTTCAAATTGAACCAGATTTTTTTTTTATGTTTTTAACTATGGCAAGCAGGTTCTATCAGAATTTGGGGATATTTCGACAAAAGGGGGCGCTGCGATCGATATTTTTGTTCCATTTTCACTATTGTACCATCTAAAAGTGTATGAAGTTATACTTCAAATTGAACCAGATTTTTTTCTATGTTTTTGGCTATGGCAAGCAGGTTCTATCAGAATTTGGGGATATTTCGACGAAAGGGCGCGCTGCGATCGATATTTTTGTTCCATTTTCACTATTGTATCATTGAAAAGTGTATGAAGTTATGCTTCAAATTGAACCACATTTCTTTTCTATGTTTTTGGCTATGGCAAGCAGGTTCTATCAGAATTTGGGGATATTTCGACGAAAGGGGGTGCTGTGATAGCCAAATTCAAAAGGTCAAAATAGCCAAATTCAATTTCAAATTCAAAAAGATGTGCAAAAAAATTAGAAATCCTACAATTTTTTTTCGTTAAATGTTCAGAGAATCCGGAACAATTTTTGTTTTGCCTCTATCTTAAAAAATGCCTGAGATATAGCGGTTTGAAATTTTAGGGTGGCTGACATTTTCAAACAAGACAGCAGAATTCATCCATAAACGGGTTTAACTTATGAGTTATAGTTAACATGGTTTTGGCAAATTTTCTTTCATTGTTGTAACAATTAATCCTATTATATGCTTATCACTATATATTTATATTCGCCAACGTCAAATTCTCGCCAAACTTGACGACAGTTGGCGAAATATCGCCGAATTTGGCGACCAAAATAGGTTGTCATAAATGAAGCCAACTTGGCTGTAGAGGACTAATTTGGCGATATTCTCATTCAAATTCAATGTTGACGAGAACTGGGATTGAATCTTCTTGAATTAAGTTCCACGCATTTTACCTTCGTGTTTTCCAGTAAAATTAGCTAAAATCGAAAAACCAAGAAATAGGGAGGCTATCTGTTCCTGTCGGTTCAGACCTGAAGGACTTTTCGTAGTTTAGTATTATACATCAGTTGATCGCATCCCGGTAACCCGACGATTCGAAAGCAGCTGACGTACAACGGAATAACGAAAAATATTAATTTTATTGGGGATATGATAACGAATTTTGAAGTATTAACATGACTGAGATAGAAGAAAGTTTTGGGATTGGCACATCGGACTAGTTGTAATTAAATTCAATTTTCTCAAAACTTTCATTTTGGTCATTAGTTCATTTTTAAACATAAAAGCATGATACTTGCAGGCATGATTATTTGAAGCGATTTTTAATTGAAAAAATTTTTTTTAATCTTCCGATTAATGAATTAGATCTTGAGTTATGAAGCGATTGTTGTCTCAGGACAGCAGTTTTTTTCCTTTACTTCGCTGTCGCGTATGAAAAATTTGGTTCAAAACGTCTGTTTTGACAGTATTTTCTGAATAACCTTCTTTCTTTACTGGAAAAAAATTGATTACATAGTTTCTTAAAATAGAGCATCTACCAATTTGAAACATTTGCGAACAAAAATAAATTTAAAAATGTCTCAGAAATAAGCCAATTTGGATTTGAGAAACGCCTTAACCCTTGTTGTAATTTTTATGTAGTTAGAACTGTATGCTGTATATTAGCAACCATAGTTTAGCGCAAAATCATTGTTCTAACCATTGTTGTGATTCTTATTGCTGTAACTGTAATGTTGCCAGCTTTACTCTTGTTTCTGTAAGATTTTCGGTCTGTGTTAAAAGTGGCTTTTTGCCCTTATAGAGGTACAGCATTGAAAATACTTGAATATTGCATTGTTATCCTCATTAAACTTGTTTGTAACATTTGAAAGAAATTGTTTCGATGAAGTGGGTCGAAAATTGATTCCAATATTTGACCCAGATGGACAACAAACGAAATTAAAGAGGAAAAAAATGCGTTATTTGTGTTCTTAGAAGTAGAAATCACCGAATTTAAAAATGATGTTTCATAGCTGAAAATTCACGTTCTTTATATGATGTCCGATTTCCATGTAAGAACCAATACATCACAACTTTTTTGAAAAAGAAATATTCCTCTTATTTAATGACAGATTAAATAATGCGAGAATAAGGCCAATTACACTATCTTAAACAAGAACGAAAAATCATGCGTCAAGCATAGATTATGTAACACTTTCCAACGCTTCCAAAATAATTTTACAAATCATACCGTTTAATAAGCTAACAGATAACATCTAAGTAAACAATTTGGAAAACGCATAACATATTTAAAAACATACTTTCAGGAATTTCCAACATATACAATATTCGGAAAAATATCCGAATACTTTTAATCAGCCCTGTATAGGATCTATAGATTTGTATATATACTACATAGGATGCTAAATTTTAGTCCAGTTAGGAAACGCGTAGCACAGTTTAAAATTCTTCGTCTGGAGTTTCTGTCAATAAACGGAAATGTGTTCGCGAACTTTTGTGCTTCCCTGTATAGGATCTACAGAATTTATACACACCACGTAATAATAGACAAAAAGCGAGTTAAAATTAAAATCGCATCCAGCAACTTAAAACGCACTTCCAGGAATTATTGTTAACAGACAGTAGAGAATTCTTTTATGTGTCCCTGTAAATGAACGATGACTGCTATACACACACTATTCTGTAGTAAGCCTCTTTTAAAGCACATTAGTGATATATATATAAATTTCAATGCGTTTAAAATAGTGAAACATTATTTAAATAAACCGCAGACGATTTTTCTCCCTAGACGTAATGTAACGGAATTCTTTTGACTGTCCCTGTAAAGTAACTGTAAGAGCTATGTACACCCTATTCCATATTAAGCTTCTTCTAATGCACCTTAGTGATATATATAAATTTCAATACGTTTAAAATTGTGTAACATCATTAAAATAAACCACAAATGATTTTCCCCCATAGACCGCAATGTAACGGAATTCTTTTGAGTGTCCCTGTAAAAAAACTATAAGTGCTACACACTTCCGTTGAAATAGGGAACATGCTATAGATAACGACAATAACATATAAAAATTGCAGAGCAATCCGAGCATATTTACGAGAGTTAGAGCACGGACAGACGGCCAGACAAACCGAAGTCATAAACACTTTTCAACTAGGTTGGAAAGTGTTAAAAACTGGTAGGAATCAAACAATCTGGATTGGGTTTTTTTTTTTGGTTTTTTTAAGTAGCCTACATTGTCGTGAGGGTCACGGACACGACAAAATGTGTTCATAAATGACTATCCGTGAAGATGTCGGGCGCGACTACTAAAGGACCCTTCGCCCCCCTCTTCGCACGGCCCTGACAAGGAAAGTCTCCATAAGCGCATACTCAGAAAATTTTGAAAAAGTTACAGAATACTGTTCTCATGAAGATATATACATTTATAAAAAAAAAATTTGCTGCGGAACCTCGATATAACGTCCGTAAAAAAAAATATGAAAACTTCGTGTTTTAGCGATTTATTGCTGGGTTGGCGACACAATGAAAATTTTAAATGCGCATTTACGATAAATACGCTTTAAGGAAAAACGTTTTCTACTCTTTATACTGAACTAGTTTGAGTAAGTTTAAATTAAATAAATAAACTTTTATAACTACAGTTTTGACATGTACATTTATATGTACATTTAAAGAAAATTAACGATCGTATTCTACGGTTTAGAACAAAATTGAATTGATTAAAATTGCTTTAAACTAAAAATTAATTGTGTGATTCTGAGCACTGTCAATTTGTCATCGATATTGTTAGTGCCGGAGACAACTAGAGAAAAGTCTTGTTGCCGTGGAAACAATGACTTATTCAAAGTCGAAATGTATAATGAAAGAGTGTTTAATCGGACATTTACTGTTAAAATACATTTAAAACTTAACCAGCCTTCAAAACTGTATAAAATTAAATAACTTCAGCAGTAGTTGATTTGTATATGTATTACATAACTTTATAGAAAAAATAATAAACTATTTAATCGTTGAAGTTTAAATTCGTAAAGTGCTACGCATTTAAACACTCATTTAACCAGAATTTTTCAAATACATTAAAATCGCTTGCATTTGGCGACGAAAAAGTTTTTCTCGCCAAATCGCGTCTTTTTGCCTCAAATACTTGAAAGAATTTTATTTTTTTACAGATTTTCTGTAGGATTCCGCAGCTAAATTTGACTGATCTCTTATTACGTACATGAGTAGCTTCATTAGCATTTTTTTTTTTTTCAAAATATTCTGAGTATGCGCTTTAAGGAGACCTTCCTTGTGAGTTCAGCCCGTGAGAATCACAGGCGTGTCAAAATTTGTTCACAAATTTTGCACGCGAATGTATCGGTTAAGGGGTTAACAATTCAGCT
This sequence comes from Maratus michaelseni, assembly GCA_963931845.1. Classification (NCBI taxonomy): domain Eukaryota; kingdom Metazoa; phylum Arthropoda; class Arachnida; order Araneae; family Salticidae; genus Maratus; species Maratus michaelseni. The sequence continues at coordinate 59,584,052 of OZ007600.1, read as the reverse complement.
TCAAACTAAAAGCTTGAAATATATAGAAGAAAAGGTCCAAATACCAGCTACTACTTTTATTTTCAATCTATATCCTACAATTTAAAAAATTAGTTGAAGAAAAAATCATAGTAGGGTACCCTGATATGTTTCAGATCCTCTTAGAAAAAGAAAATTCAGTTTAAAAAGAGTTTTTTCTGTTTATAAAAACAAAAATTCCGAAAGTCTGCAAATTTTTAGTTTTGAAAATGGGGTGTAAATATCGGCTACCTCAGTTTTTTTTCCAAAAGAATAACACAACTAGGTCTAATTTCGATAATTAAGCGGGAATAATATTGTTTTAATAAAATTTATTGATTACCAAGATTTAATATGTACAGAAAGAACATGGATTTTTAATAAATAAGCATGTCAAATTAATAAAAATTTTAACGACTATCTCTGACAATCTTCTTTTTATTCCGTTCCTAGTATTGTTTTTTACGCATTAAACAAAAAAAAGCTTTCTCTTTGAAATGTAGATTAATTTATCTACAAAACTCACAAACATAGTAATCACTCTGTGCGTCGGTGCGATTGCGATGACTATGGGCCCACTTACCGCATTCTAAGCATCGAACCCAGAGTTTTTCCTTCTTGTCCGCACAGAAAGCACTTTCGCAAAAGACACAAATCGCTTCATATTACTCTGAATATTTTTTTTTAAACTTTTTAAAATACAATTTCTGCCCCTTTCGCATGTATTTTCTTAGACTTTCCCCCGTCTTCTTTCTTCTTTCGCTTCCCATTTATTTCGGACGATTTTGACCAACATTGTAATCACAGCCACAGTATAACAGTCAAATGACGCAACAGAGCCATACAGTATCCGTGATCCCATAAATTAATTTATTTACGGAGCAAACCTAGAGTGGTCCAGTTACCAACTAGCCGGTATTTAGACCACTCTGGGTAGCCGGTATTTGGATCACTTCTATGTTTAATTTAAAACCGCTATTATTCATTCTTATAGTAAAATACCAATAACTTGCTTGCGGCATTTGGGAGCTAAATACGTCTATAAAACAATTTAATATTCAATTCAGGCCAATATACAATCAGTATTTTTTGTTTATTATTATTATTTTTTTTTTTTTTAATGAGGAACACATGCTTGAAATTTTTTTTATATCTCAGATTTCGTCATGTCGTCACTTTTACTCTTATAAACCGGGAGGCGGCAGCACAGACAATCACCTCATTGAGTTCACGGCTGAAATTCCAGAATTGGTTAAAAACTCGATTCGCATATTAAAACGCAATCGGTCTGCGAAGTCATATCTCGGTGGAAAACACTTTAAAACCCGATTTTAGCGGTTGACTCGTAGGTTTACCATTGTGTTTTCCTGCCCCAGTTCTCCATGTTTTCATACTTTTGGGTGCAGGAAAACACAATGGTAAACCTACGAGCCAACCGCTAAAATCGGGTTTTCGAGTGTTTTCCACCATGATATGACTTGACAGACCGATTGCGTTTTAATATGCGAATCGAGTTTTAAATAATTCTGGAATTTCAGCTGTGAACTCGATGAGGTGATTGTCTGTGTTGCCGCCTCCCGGTCTATTACTGTTTGTCAATTACACAGACTTCAGCGAACTACTTCTCGTGATATTCTTCTCTCAATTAAAGATACAAATTCTGTCTATCGCTGCTAGGCTGCACTGCGCTCAGTTCTCAGGGACCTTCTCCTCTATATTTATATATAGGTTAAAAAGGCCACTGCTAGAGGCAAAATATCTTTATCCACAGAACGACACAGTCAATAACAGTTGAAAAAATTACTTACACTTGCTTTGACTGAAAAAATGTCATACACATATATATTTTAAAAATAAATATCAAAAATATAAAATATCGTGATATTTTTAAAAAGAAATATCGGATATATGGAGCGTGCAGAGCTAAACTGGATCAAGTCCAACAGTATACTAAAATTTGTGTGTTGCATATTAATACTTGTAAATGGTGTATATTTTCAGAGCATAGTGAAAAAGTCTTATTTTCACTGTGTCGTATTCATTTGATCGAATTTAAGTAAAAAACATTTCAGGGCCAAAGTGGATCAAATCCAGTAAATTCAGATTTAAAATTGAATTGTCATCTTCATTATTGTTTTTTAATTTTCAAATTATGACCCACATTTAAGTTAGTATTTTCATACTACAACAATAAAAAGAAAAATTTCCTCTAAATCACTTTAGGATTCAACTAGTGTTAACAAACCTTAATCTTGATTATCTCAAAACTATAATTTATGGACTTGATTCACTTTAGCTCTGAACGCATCATATTTCATGATATATATCCATTGATATATGCACATCACGGAACCTTGAATACTGCAAATGTTACTTTACTTTTTGTAACAAACCAATGTTTATTCTTGAGTCACGTGGTAATAGAATGAAAAAAAAAATCATGCCTTAAAATTTGAATTTCTAAACTGTTTCCTCAACGTAGAATCAAAATTTAATTAAAACTAATCTATTAATTGATAAGTAAGTTCTAAAAATAAGAAAATATTTTATTGTTATTGGCAAGAAACACACACCTGTGTACATATTTTTTATAATTCTACCGCATCAATAATCTGATGAAAAATGATTACAAAAATTCATCTGTACGTACACATGAATCAATTTTAAGTTAAATAAGAGAGCTTTAAAAATAATTAAAGTAAAAAATTACATTGTTCCACCGGGAGAAATGCAATAGAATGGTAGAAATAATGAAACCTATACCACTACCAGTCAGGTTGGCAAGTTTCTTCCAAAATGGAAAAAAACAGCCGGAAGAAATAGGTTTCTTCCAAGTGGAAGAAACTAATTATTCTTTAGGAATTTACCATTAAGTTGAAACTTTGTAAGACACGATAAATGTATTTTTCTTATAGATAGATAACCTTAAGTAAATTTAATTAGACCTGTAAACAAGTAATATAAAAACTTTTTTTTTTAAGTCAATTCCTACTTAGGTCAAATAGAAATTTTTTTCCAGCGATCTACACGCTTTCGCCACTGACGGTATTTATTCCTAAATTTATATCCTGCTAAATATCTTACATAAGAGAAATTTTTGAAATGTATTAAAAATTAAATAAAAAATAAATAGCTAAAATACCAAAAATTAATAGCTCGAAAAGTATTTCTCACAAAATTGTTAGACAAACTGCGTTAGAAAGTTAAAAAAATTGTATTTTTCTTGATATAAATTTTAAATCTAATGATTATGCCGATTTTCAAATATTGAATTTCAAAAACTACCAAACTTCACAATAAAGTGCCATAGCGATGTTACAGTTAACGATACAGTAACGATAATAATGATTATGCCGTTTTTCAAATATTGAATTTCAAAAACTACCAAACTTCACAATAAAGTGCCATAGCGATGTTACAGTTAACGATAACACAGTTTTTTTCAAATATTAATTAATTAATTAAATTTTATTATTAAATTTTAGTTTTATACTTCATTTCTGTTCAAAAGTACAGACTCACTCCACATTTATAGTCTCCTTCGCCTGCGAGCCGCCTGATCTTCGTCCGTGAACAGCCCCATTATCTTTTTACGTGTGAAGGTGAGACTATAAATATGGAGTGAGTCTATACTTTTGAACAGAAATGAAATATAAAATTAAAATTAATTAATTTAATTTAATTAATGAATTAATATTTGAAAAAACTGTATTAACATCAATTGTCATCCAGTACAAGTTAAAAAAAATTATTTGAACTTGATAGGATGAATAGAAAATATTTTATTAACGATTGAAAATTTGAACAAGATGTATAAATATATAGAGAGTGTGAGCTAATAGTAGGAATTGAATGAAAAATTAATTAATTATAGATGCTAAATTAATAATCGCATCAGTGTTTTAGAAAAGATCATACACACCGGACTAAACCTTTTCAATCATTGGGTATCTGAAGAAAAGAAATTTTTATTCAAGATACACAAAATCCATTAAATGTTATCCATTTCAATTTGACTAGCATATTTTATTATTATTATTATTTATTTAAACATCTTTAACTAGTAATAAATAGTATGGATCACTTACCTACTGTAGGATGAAACTTATCTTACGGTTTATTTAAATAAAAGATAGTTCTTTTAATTTATATCCATTTTATTGAGGGAACTAATGTACAATAATTACTTACTGTATTAAAATTCTCAATTGACTAGATTTTAACAAAAGGAGAGAAAAATACATTACAGATGTGTAAGGTAAAGTACAAATGAAAAGAGAGATAATAATATGAGATTGTATGATAATAATAAATAATACTAGGGGGCTCAGCCCCTCCTCGCTAACGTTCGTTAACCCTCGTGAATTGCCCGCAATTCACATTAAGACCACTACGCGGTCCCAAGCAATTCTAGCCGGAATGACTATTACCATAAATCATTTTAACAAATGAAATTGACAATTTTTCTTAATGTACAAAAAGTAATTGAAAACTTCGTTGAAAACACAATTATAAATGCATTTATATTGGTGCTACCGATGGGCATAAATCATTTAAATACTATGAAAAAAGGATCTTGGAAATACAATTAGTTTAAAACTGATTGCACCTATAATATTCTCCAGCACGGCTTAAATTCATTTTAAAAAAACACCACGTGATAGGAAGATAGTTCATATATATCATCAATCATTGTTTAAATTTCGTTCGACATTTTACTGTTCTAATTTATTACTGATTTTTGAAAAATAAATTATTTTTTACTTCATCAATACAGCAACAGATGGCAGCAGGGGCAATCTAGACAGTTGATATTTTTATTCTCTTGATTTTCGTGTGAGTGAATTTTGTAATAAATTCTTAATAAGAATTGAAAGTTCATTTGAAATTAAAGATATTACTCATAATTAAAATAAGGAATCATCTCAAACGCTTTGGATTACGTACATGCTATTTTATTTTTAATAATTGCTACTTTGCGTTTCACTGCTCTCACAATGGCCGCCATATTGAAGGCGGAGCTGATCTTACCAAATATAGTCCGTTCATTGGTCTGAGCTCTGGAAACTATGACTGTTGTCAAACTATAAGCTAGAAATTCAGCCTTATTTCCGCGCTACGTAAGAGAAATATATATATAGATGAGACAGTATCTATATGCAAAAAGTTTTAGAACATTGATCTTTTAAAATCGGCAATGAGATATGCAAGATAGTATAAATAATTACTAATTTGTTTATTTACAGTGTTGTAAAATAGACTCTTTAAAATAATGCATTTTATATAATAAATAAAGAATTAATAGTTTTTTTTTTTTTTTTTTTTTTTTTTACAGAAATGACATAAACATTGAAAAAACATATTAGTCCAGTCAAATTAGGTTTTTTTCTGGACATAATTACGAAAGTTTTCAAACTTGGAAATATTGTTTGGGAGGGTCTACTAATGAACATATACTAAAAGTCCTGATGGATGGGGGGTGAGCGCGAGAGGGGGAAGTTAAAAGAAGGTACCATTTTTCGGTTTTTTGTTAATATTCCGTAATCTATAAGTGGTAAGGAAAAATTGCTAATACAAAAGATAAAGAGAATTAAATTCTCTACAATATAGGTTGTCTACATTTTTATCTAGAGTCCATAGTTAACGAGATAATCGCATTCAAAAATCAAGAAATTTGCCAAAAGTCACACCAGCGCCAGAGAGGAGTCAACGGCACTTACTTAACCTAAACTTATTTGACTCCCCACTCCCTTAACTAACATATCTACCGATAGGTTGAATAACAGAGTTTCGTTGGGATAGAAGTTTATTTAGAACAGAATGTGCCCCCTGGCGGTGGCATGTGAAACTAACAGATTTTGGATTTTAGGTATATTTAAGGTTATTATCACGGGCCCGGGAAACACCGAGCGGGTCAACTAGTATAATATAATATTATAATTAACACTATAAATACGCAAATATTTGTAGGTAGTGCATGTAATAGATGTGTATAAGTACATATACATAAATATATTCACTACATAACTCATTTAATATGGTTATTAAGAATAATATTAATAATAAAGGGCTATGAAATTTTAAAAACAAATTTTAATTTAATAATTATAAAGATACATTAAATATAATAATTATAAAAACCTGCGATTAATAATTATAAAGATAATACAGTTATAATAGTTATAATTACAAGTAAATCTGCGGATCAGGAAATCTAATGTTTTTACAATTTTTGTTTCCGAAAACAGTTTTGATTGTCGTTCTATAATATTTAGATCTAAGAATTTATCTAAATACATCCTAATCTACTCTATAGCATTAGCTTACTAAAATCACCACCAAATAGGTATATTTGGAGACTTTTAAACTTAATGGATAGTCATTCATCATCGTGTCTACTGCCAATTGACAAAATTGTTAACGTTATTTGGAGCTATAAAGTATTTTTTGTGATAGCCTTTTAATACGAGTAGTATCCAGATTCAATTCAAAACCGTAATGTTAATAACATCGTTCATATTTGACGCAATTCTGTGTTGCAGACCAAATTACGAAATATTAGCTAATGTTTTGTTTCCCTCAGCCAGGTTTCATATTTCTTCTTTCGCAATCGGGATTATTTGAATGAATATTTTTATAGACTATGAAAAACAGTTGCTAAGTAACGATAAAAGTAAAAGAAAACAAGTGGGTACGTGTGATCAAAGATCGCTCAAAGGGTTTCGTTTAATATCCTTTCAAAACACTTTATCCTTTCTTTAATAAATTCAAACAAATTTCATTTAGCAACAACAAAAAAAAAAGTCATGTTTTTTATAAAGTAAAAATTTACCGGTCTATTTTTTCGTTTTTTCGAATATCTAAACCAGCCAGATAGCGGGCCAAGCCTGCTATTATATTCTGTCATAATAATATCCGTCATACAGGCTAAATGCAATATTAAAAAAAATAATTTCAAAATTAAACAAATTGTATACCTTCAAAATGTTAAAATATGCGAATATTTCCATAATCGGATTTTTATCACGATTCAATATGTTTCTCAAACTCATAAATTAACATTCTCTATTATTTATATTGATACTCGCTTTGTATTATTCTCAAACATCTGAAAATTAGTTAAATTTCCCATATGACGTCAGATTTTCTTTTTAATTCTCTAATGACGTGATATTAATCTGCTTTGTTTACTTACTCATACTTATACTCCTTGTATTATTGAAAAATCTTAGACATTTTCCGTTTTATTACGACTATGACGTCAATCAATTTTATTTCATATTTATCTTTTTTTCAATGGGTGAAACTTTTTATTTCATTTTCCTTTTTCACGTGGAAATCGTCTGATAGAAAATTAATTATTGTGGAAAGATTTCATCGTGGATTTCTAATTTTTGGCATCTGCTATAATGAAAAATGTTTAAATTTAAAAGGAAAAGGCTGTTAGAATTTTGGTTTTTTATGTCTATTTATTAAAATAATACGAATTTTTCAAATTTTAATATTTTCAGCTCTTCACAGCAGATATTCTGATTTATACACAAAGTTTCAACTCTGTAAGTTATATGGTTTTTGAGAATGGCTCTGTGACGGACAGACAACGCAGCGGGGGTAATAGGGTTTCGTGAGATGAACGAAACCCTAAAAATGAATGTCAAATAAGAGAAAATTTATAAAACAAAATGTTTTACATTATTCGAAAACATGTATGAAATTCCACCAAAATTTATTCTTTCGCCAAATGGAAATTTGAAAATCGCTTGAATTGCCATAGCAAAGCATTATGGCGATGAAATAAAATATTTTATATTTTCCGAATGAATGAACCAAATGTAACAAAATACAATACAGCTATATCCGGGTACCTCACCAACATGAATTCTTAATTTCAAGGATGTCATAATGGAAATGGAACATAAATCAACATCTTTTGAAATTTCCCATTGAACCCGGGGTAATCAAAATGATCAAGAACTTGAGTATATTGTTTATTCCTATATTATTGTATTTTACGCATTTTTCATTTTTGTATGTTTTATGTTAACAAAAAATGTCATCTGATAAAGTTATTGTTCAGGCTTCCATTCTTCTGACCACAACATTTAATAATTTCCGTTTAAGTTTAGGTTAAGTAGGTGTAATAATGTAAGAGCCGTGGACCCGCTCTCTGGGCTGATGTGACTGTTGACAAATTTCTTCATTTTTGAATGCGATTATCTCATTACCTATGGACTCTAGAGAAAAATGCATTAAACCTATTTTGTAGAGAATTTAATTGTCTTTATTTTTTGTATTAGCAATTTTTCTGTAAGACTTATATCTTACGCGATATTAACAAAAAACCGAAAAATGGTACCTTTTTTTACCTCCCTCCACCTCGCGCTCACCCATCAGGACTTTTAGTATGTTCATTAGTAGACCCTCCCAAACAATATTTCCAAGTTTGAAAACTTTCGTAATTATGTCCCAAAATGACCCAAAATCTGCCTAATTTGACTGGACTATATCCCTTACTCTTAAAGTTGTAAAAAGCATATCTGTAAGTAGTATCTGCCACACCTGAAGTTAGTTATTCAAAAATAACTTATTTTTCCAAAAATAATATTTTTAATATAAATTGAGTTTTTCATTTTACATTCCACATAATTATGCTTTGAGTTTGATTCTTTTATATAGTTAATAAATGCTATACAAACCCTCTTTGAGGAAAAACATGCTTATTCGTTTCATATATTATTCGTGACATATTCGTTCACATTTTCATATCATATTCGTTTCATATATTCATATTCCTTTTGCGTGGCCCTGTAAAATAACTATAAATGCTATACATACAATCTTCGAGGGAAAACATGTAGTAGGTGACCATAACAACATACTAAAATGTCAGCGTTCTACAAGTCATGCAATCTCTATAATAAAACCGTAAGTCATGTGACTGTCATCAACAGTTCCGGAATGTCCGTTTCAGTTTTTCATATGCCAGGCGGCCATTTTTATTAAAAATATTTTTTCGAATAAAACTTCATAAATGTGACATTTTTAGAAAGATCGTTCAAAATAAATTAATATTTGAGAGATGACTTACGTTCAATTATGTATATATTCTCCAATCACTTCAGTTGAAATTAGCTTCGCAGTTCAAATTCTCTATCCATGAAAGTAAACAAAAAAAAAGATTCATTCGTCGTGAAGGTTTAAAATATTAAACCATTAAACCATGGAGATAATCGTTCGTAAAGTTAGTTTTCCATGAAAGATTTTTTGGAGCGCTGCCTGGTGTCAAAAAAATAATTCGTACCAGTGACACAATCAAAGTTTACCATAATTATGTGCTATACAACTCAACTTCATTCTTTATCTTTTCTTGATGTAAGCTGAATGTAAACAAATAAAACTCATGTAATGATATTTAATTAATCAAATTTCGAAACAAATTGTCAGTTAATTTGGTATTTATGTATTATACGTGAAAGGAAGAGAGACCATCGAAAATTATTGTTAATCACCAATCATATTTACCATTATTAATGACCAATCGCTTTCAAAACAGTAATTTAATATACATTTACAAAATACATAACATCATTAAGTACTTTTGTGTTATTTGGGCGCAAATCTCGCCAATAGAATTTTTAAAATCGCCAATACCAGCTTTTATTTTTCGCGTGTGCAAATTAGAAACGATACTTTTATTTTGAAATCAAATGTTCTGATGGAACAGCTGTCGTAGACGCACCGGGGCACTATATTAACTATAGAGTTGCAATATAGAGAGAAAAAACGGGTTGCTGTAATTAGAATTATAGGCGGTAATGTTGGTGTGACATATTTACGTGATTATCAAAACTGGCTTCCAAAAGTTCAATGTTTCACCAAACCATACTCGAAAATTACGTGTTATAATATGCACTCCGATTATGTCACGTTATTCAAGACGTTTTAAATGAGAATAATGATAGATTTTCTTCTTGATTCTCCCGTAATCAAGTCTACAGCCAAAGTTAGCGAGAAACAAACAAACAAACAAAAAAATATTGGCAACAATATGGTTCAGTGTAAATGGTGGATATCATTAAAGACTTTCACAAAATAGACTTCATTGCACCAAATCGTATTAACTAAAATCCGCCATTTGGCAATGGATCCAATTACGGAAAACTACTTAATATGTTTAAGAATCTCCTCATTAGCAAGCATATTGCAACTGATAAGCAAACGGATATGAAGCATAAATGCTTAAGTTGGTTAAGCGGTTTTTGTCAAGAAAGATGAAATACATAACAACAAAAAATATGCGAAATGCTACCATGATCGAAAAAGTTTTTGATTTGTCTATTAGAATCTTCCGGTTTGGCGAAGGATTACGGAAAAAAAAATAAATTATGAATAAAAGTAACGTGTTACAGTGCTTAACATACATTTAAGGGAGACCAAACTGGTCGCCAGTGGCGGCTAGTTAACATATATTCGTTTAATCATGCCTTTATTACTCACCTATCATACGTGTATAGGGTAAGTCTTGTTATCGTTTTGAAAATCGAAAAAAAAAATTTGGCGGATTTACACGTTTCAGACACTGGAGATTCCGAAAAACATATATTTAGAAAAAAAAATTTGCCGTCCGTCTGTCTGTCTGTAAACGCTCTATCTCCCGAACAAATTGAGATAGAGACTTGAAATATGGTATGTACTTAGTATGTAATAATGGGAAGAAGCTTATTGAATTTCAGTAACCTCGATTACCCGGAACTATTTTTTTCGGACTCTTGAAATATTCATTCTGATAAAAGGTATATACAAATTTTCGAAGTTGTTTATTTTAAGGAGTGAATATAAAAGACAATAAAAAACACATAAATTTTGCATAATGCATGAAGTCGATCGGATAATGAGTTGCCGAGATATTTGTAATCCTATTTTCCAAACTCTTCGATTTTTCATGACCCTGTATTTCAACCAAATTTCAATTCAAAGATATATTTTAATTGGAAATGAGACGTCTAATCAGATGCAACAAACAGCTAGTTAATAGGATTGTTGTTTTTGGAGTTATGAGGATGTTTCTTTCAAGCAATTCAGTAATCGAGAAAGTTTATGACGTCATCAAGCCACGATTTTATTCGAACTGCAATGCATTTTGTAAGTAGTTTACACATTTTTTTTTTTAATCTTAGTATTTTATATTATGCATATCCATGATGGGTAAGTATTACGATGGCCCCCAACGACTACTTCGTTTAATCAATCGTTTCATAAAGTCATTTAATTAGGATTTTATATATATATAGGGTAGATATATTTTATTTGAACAAATGTTTTTTTTTTTTTACAGTTTTTCGGGTTCCGTACTTAAAAAGTAACAACGGAACCATTATAAGATCACTTGTGTGTCTGTCTGTCCGTCCATCCTATTCAATCACATATTTTCAGATTATTAGTCATTCACAAATACACTATATTGCCAAAGGTAACCGGTCACTTGCGATTTTAGACGTTTTGTTAACTATCTAGAAAAATACATCAGGAATTAACCTGAAACTGCAGGTGTGTAAACAGTATAGTATAGTTTATATGTTTCCGTGAAGATTTTTTCACGTAACCCCATAGGGGACTGTCAACAAATTGAAAAAGAACGAATATCTTTTGGATAACCCTGTAAAAACTAATGTAGCAAAGGCGTTCAAACTCGAGATTATTAATAAGTGGCTTATTATAATATACTGTGTTCATTTTTATGAGGATAGCATGTATACTCGTAGAGAAATTAAGGTTTTTATAAACACAGTCCCAAATTTCGCCTAGTTTTTTTTGCTTATAATTTGCAGAGTTCTTAATATAAAAAAAAGTTCTTTTCAGAAAATATGACAAAAAACATTGTACATAACACTCTGCAATCAGAATTTAAAAAAAAAAAAGTCCTTCCGGCCTGTACCGGAAGGAAAAGGTAGCTTTCCTATATCTTCGTTTTAAAATTTTAGCTAATGTTACACGAAAACAGCAAGTTAAAATGCAAAGAAACGTTTACAAAAGATTCGTTAATACTGAATTTGAATAAGAAATTCGCCAAATTATTGAGTAATAGCCAAATTAGCTTCATTTACGAATACTTATTTTGGTCGCCAAATTTGGCGATATTTCGCCAAATGTCGCCAAGTTTGGCGAGAATTTGGCCCTAACGGATATGAATATATAGTTTTATGCGTTTGATTGGGAAAATTATTACAACAATGAAAATTTTTGTAATGGGCTGTCTTGTTTCAAAATGTCACATGTCAGCCACCCTAGAATTTCATACTGCTCTATCTCAGCCGTTTTTTAAGATAGAGGTAAAACAAAAAATGCTCTGGAATCCTCGTTTCAAGGCCTAACACTGAATTAAAAAATAAATTGGAATTTTTAACTTTTTTGTATATTTATTTTAGTTTTAAATTTTTAATTGGCCGCCATCTTGAAACAAAATGGCGGACCAAGCTGTCCAACGAACTCGGTCGAGACATTGGTGAGCTTAATACATACAATTAGTTTCATCAAAATTGATTTATAAATACGAGCGTTATCGTATGACATAGGTCAGATATACATATATATATATATATGGAGATATATATATATATATATATATATAAATCAACATTTGAACGGAGGGTGGTTTTGGGGTCTGGGGGTCATGATCGGTGAAAATATATCGAAATTTTACGGAACTGCTTTCCTCCGAACGGCTGCAATAGGTAGCTTTATACTTTTAGGTAGCTTTCAATACAAAAAAGTATAAGCACGACATTATTTTTGCACGACATTATTTTCGCAATTACGACGTAACAAATTTATTTAAATGGTTTTTATACCATTTATTGTACTGTCTGTTTCTACAAATTATTTCTTTATCCACAATTATAGTAATTTCCTACAGTGTTAAAAAAGACTTTTTTTTTACTTGTATAAATGTAAAACTAAACTTTGATCGTCGTTAATTTTACATTAGGAGTTTTTTAGGGGTCTTTATAGACATATTTGACATAACGCGTAAATAGCTTTATGAATTACTAGCTGTTACCCGTGACGTCGTTCACGTAACATTCATAGAAGAATAAATGAATTACACAAAACATGTTACTCCTGATAGTTAAAACGTATATAATTAACTAACACATTATTAAATTTTATAGGAGACAATACGGTATTTCTTTGTTACAGGGGCCTTGACATACTACAGTCTTAAAAAAATGAAATTTTGTGCCAAGCAATATAAACAATCGCGAAAATAAAACTGCAACCAATGAAAAAAAAAAAAAAAAAAAAGAAACGAGTCAGAGGTGAGCGAGGAAATTATCTAGAATACGATTAAGTATTTACCATGCAAAATACAAACACTATTACAAAAATGTGTTAGTTTTGCGCTGAATTTTGTTCGCTAGAAAAAGGTACATTGGCTGTGGATCCGATTACAGAACCTGACCTTCCTATTCTTGGCAATTTTCTACCTATAAATGAAAAAATTTCTACTATATACAACGCGATTCCGCATTTATAATATTTGGAATAAGCTTATTTTTAGAAATTGGCACGATCGGTTTGTTCACATCTACGTAATTCGGTTTGAAGAAAAGTTTCATTACTTTTTTATTTTTTATTTTTTTCTCTCTTCCATTATGCGAATTTCTCGATAAATTTGATTTTCGTTTCGATAACATTGATTTTTTTTTTTTTAAGTTTATAAAAACGTAAAATTTAATTAAATATTGCATTAAAACTATTTAAAAATTAGTAAAAAATTCTATTTTTCTCACCCTATAAAACTTTACAAAAATCTATTTTAAAAAAGGAACATTAAAAAAGAGCTATTTTTAAAAATGACGACAAACGTTTTGATCTTTTAAAGCTAAAAGAAATTTGGAATTACAATCCGGCTGTCAAACAACTATTTACAAACGTGTCTCGATTGTACCAATATACTTCAAAAGCACTCGAGCCATAATTTTAATACTGGCAGAAGAAAAAATGGTGTTGCTTTGGGCAATCATATTAAATCTTTATGTTTTATGCACGAAAATGTAACTTTTCTTTTAAAAATAAAGTCATTTTATGCATATTTTCTCAGATGGACGGCTTTAAGATTTAACACTCGTCAAAAAAAATCAGGGAATCGAGTTAATTTTTTAGTTTTTATGGATGAAAAGAACCATTTCCCGCTAACCATGGCGTCATTTTTGACATGGACAATGTTGTGGTGCATATTATTAACACCTAATATTCATTTTATTTTTAAACTTTTTTTTTTACTTTTTAAAAATTTAAATTAAAAATTCTTTATTTTAGCTGTGCGCAGACGATAAACTGCCAAGTATTGTTCCCATCGCCATCATTCGCATGGGATTCATTTAATTTAAAATGCTGAACTTAAAAACACATACATTTAAAATACATCTAATACATATTTTTAAAATACACTCATTTCATGTGAAATACAAAATAAGAAAGAAAAGAAATAATACCATAACTCACGACCATTTTATTTAGACATTAAGGATATTCGTTTTAATTCGATATATAACGTCATATTCTTCTGCTTTTCGTATACTTACTCATGCACCTTGTATTATTATCAAATACTTGAAAATTCCGTTTTTATCTAATATGACGTCATATTAATCTTCTTTTTAACTTTCGATTTTTTATTTCATTTTCATTTTTCACGTGGAATTTTTTCAATTGAAAATAAATTGTTGCGGAAAAATTATTATTCCGGGTTTTTATTTATTGGCAACAAGAAAGAAAAATGGTTAAATTTTATAGGGAAAATGTCCATTGATTCTCTATGAAAATAGTGAAATTTTGAATAATTAAAAAAATAGTTGGATAAATTAAAAAAAAACACAGCCTATGTTCATTTCTGGGTCATAATCTATCTAGATGCAAAGATACAGGCCCATTAAATCATCCATTTTGACGTTCACTTCATCCAAACATTCATACACACTTTCACATTCATAATATGACTAGGATTTCATATGTTATACATTTATATCCAAATAAGTTTTTAGAGATCAGTTTTAAATCCCTTTGTCTTCCATTAAACTTAAATAATTAAATTCTCACAACTACTCTGTATTGGAAAGAGTACATAGTCAAAATGTAGCCAAGTACAGAGTATATACCGAGTACTGGGTACGGCTCTAGGAAAAACTATACATGATAAGATATTTTAAACACACATAGTAATACTATGAACTTTAACAAAATATTCAAATTTCGAAGAAACGTAAAGCTTAGAAAGTGGAAAAAAAATCATACCATTTTTTGGCTCCTGTTTAATTTCAAACAGGACAATCACCAAAACGAACTCTTCAGGACAAAAAGAAATATTTATAAATTTGAAGCCATTGTTACTTTTGAAATAAAAATTGTTCAGTTATAAAAACATTCTGTGAAACGGCAGACTTCACATAGGTTACCCCCCCCCCCCCCCCCAAAAAAAAAAAAAAAAAAAAAAAAACGAATTCTTGCAAGAAAGTGCATAGTATTAAGACGAAATATGCTATGCATAATGCCATTTTTAAATTATTAAAACATCGAAAAAAAGTAATTAATACTTTCTGATTGTATATATCTTTCTGATGAATCATATTTTTAACAGGAAAAAATATATATATTTGTGGGGTTGATTTTTCTTTGATTTTGTCATAATCTTCATAGCTCAAAAATATTTTATCTCGAATATTTATCTCTTCTTCATAGATTTGAGATATCGACGTTGAACTGTAGATTAGCATGTTTCCGAATATCCAATATCAGCTGTGTGCACTAACGTCACACAGTAAATGTCGAATACGCTCTCGGTTCACTTATAGCCTTTAATAGATTTTACCATAAACAAAAAAGACAAATTAAAGAACGAGAACTGCCAATTTGGAAACGATTATTTACGTGCCAGATTAAACAATATTAATAAATATTTTTTAAGGTATCTGAGTACGTTTAAAAATCGGTTTTCGAGCAAAATTGTCAAAAAAAAATTATTACATTTTTTTATTCGATAAATAGAATCGAAATTATAGCGTTTTTAAACTACTCTACAGCTGTCACTCAAACCATAAGTTTTGTTTAAAGGGCCAAGATTGGGCCAAACTTTTAGCTTTTATAGCAGGCTGGGCTCGGAGCCAAGATTTTAGCTTATATACAGGGCCGTGCCAATAAATTTTCTTGTAGGGGTCGGGCTTGAAAATTTCTGTCCGTACAGAAACTTCTAATTGACACCTTTTAAAGGATTTAAATTTATGGTTGCCAGGAGATCCAATCTTGGCTACAAAGCATACTGCCCAGTACACAGAAAATATGTGAAAAACAATTTTAAAAAAAATTAATATATTTTTTAGATGGCTTACTTAAAACACTTAAAAGCATTTTTATATGAAAAATATCAATAATGATGTATTCAAATAAAGATTTTTAATTTATTAAAAGCAATACTTTCGTTTTTTCCGCATGCCAGAGGTTAATCATGATAGCTGAAGAAATCGCCAAAGCTTTCACTATTTACAGCAGCCTTTTTCATGCTAATTATTTTAGAGTTTAAGCGCGTAGTTTGGCTGTTTTTGTTTATCTGCTAAACTTCTGTTTTAATAATTTATTTATTTTGGCGAAGTTTTAATTATGTTACGGAATAGTAAGCGGAAACAAAAGCCATTTATATGTTGTTTTAAGTGCAAACGGGTTAATCTTCTGTAATCGGGCAGCACGCCATAAACAGATAGATTTTTAAAAAAAAGAAAATAATGGTTGAAAATTATTTTACAGTTTTTAAACAAATTGCTTTTGAAAGTACATTTTTTTTCCTATTCGACGGTGTAAAAATTGAAATTGAGCTATATTTAGAAGTTAATAAATTTGTAAAACAAGGGTCGATCCAGTCAAAATCTGGGACCTATTTAAGGGCACTTCACAAAAACTTATTTAATAAAACAGGCTGCTTCACAAAATTCTTCGTAAAAAACCGGTCCCTTCAGAAAATTCCTTCTAAAACAGGGCCCTTCACAAAATTCTTCTTAATAAAACCGGTGCCTTCACAAAATTCCTTCTAAAACAAGGCCCTTCACAAAATTTCTTTTTAAACAGGAGCCTTCACAAAATTCTTCATAATGTAGGATACTTCATAAAATTTCATTCCATAAAAACATACTCTTCATCAATTATTTTTATTTTATTGGGATTTACTATGTGTATTTGCAAACAAAACAATTTTATCAGAAAGGAAAACTTTAGCAGGACTTAAAGAATATATTATTAATATAAGCTTGGTTCGAATTCATACAGCTCCAGCTCTGATAAGAAAAGCACTAAAGGGTAGATCAAGAACCAATTTAGTCCCGGTCCAGTTGTCAAGGTCAATTTCATTTTACGGAAGTCCGGAGCCTTTCTTTTTTTTTCAATTTCCTCCAGGACCGATCAGACTGCGGTCTAAGTGTGCGGCGTCTCTTATGTGGTGCAGCGCTCCTTTTCATCTTTTATGACTTTTTTAGCATGTCTTAAGGTCAGAAGTCAAGTGTGGGAGCCGTTGATAGCTCGGGAAACATCCCTTTCGTTTGTTGAAACACCCCTTTCTTTTGTCGATGACCACACAACGATTCGAGAAGAATGGGAAGAGATTTGATTTATAATCATCTCAGGATGACTTGCTCAGAATCGTTTCTAAACGCAACTGTGATTCATATCCCCCCACCCCCTTAATCTTGCAAAATAACTTGTCTACCCTACAAGTTTTGACCCAGATACTTATCTTAACCTTATCAGAGCTACACAGTAGTGAGAGAGATTAGTATTTCATTCTTCATTTCGGAAGCACGTTACATCATAACTGGACAATGGAAGCCTGGATCTATTCCATACATCTGTTGTAATTTGCTTTTGTTAAGAAATGCGTCAAAGTTTGTCAAACGTTCCTTCGTTCCTTCTGTACTACTAGTTAGTGTACATAATAGATAATCACCAGCTCGCTCTATCATCGTGGAGATCAAGAAGTGATTTATGTTCAATATTCTTTGGTTAAGGAATATATGCAGGACCACGCAATGGGCCAATGTTTCTCCTACGGACATTGGGTAAAAATTTACTTGTTCAATATTTGAAACTTTTGGCAGTAATAAATTATTTGCATATCTATATAATTTAAATATACAACAAATAAATCCAAAATGTTACGTATAATAAACAAAAAATAAAAATAAAAATTCAAATAAGTTTTAATGAATTATTTTGTATCTAAAACAAGCATTATAGCATTTTAAACATTTACAGATAATAAAATTAAATTAATTAAAAAACTAGTCGGATGTGCCAATCCCAAAACTTTCTTCTATCTCAATCATGTTAATACTTCTAATTTCGTCCTCACATCGCCAATAAAATCAATATTTTTCGTCATTCTGTTGTACGTCAGCTGCTTGGGAATCATCGGGTTACCGGGATGCAGTCAACTGATGTATACTAAACTACGAAAAGTTCTTTTGGCCTGTACCGACCGGAACAGATAGCCTCCCTATGCCTTGGTTTTACGATTTTAGCTAATTTTACTGGAAAACACGAAGCTAAAATGCGTGGAACCCAATTAAAGAAGATTCATTCCCAGTTCTCGTCAACATTGAATTTGAATGAGAATATCGCCAAATTAGTCTTCTACAGCCAAGTTGGCTTCATTTGTGGCAACCTATTTTTGTCGCCAAATTTGGCGATATTTCGTCAATTGCCGCCAAGCTTGGCGAGAATTTGATGTTGGCGAATATAAATATATAGTGTTAAGCATTTAAAAATAGGAACAATGGTTACAACAATGAAAGAAAATTTGCTGAAACCCTGTTAACTAAAACTCATAAATTAAACAAATTTATGGATGAACTCTGCTGTCTTATTTGAAAATGTCAACCACCCTAAAATTTCAAACCGCTATATCTCCGCCATTTTTACTTTCTTCTATCTATAATAGAAGAAAGTATTGTAATCGAAATTTTTTTCGACTTCCGGTTTTCGACGGATTTACACGTTTTAGGGGTTCCGAAAAACAGGTTTTTACAAAATGTCTGTCTGTCCGTCTGTCCGTCTGTGTGTCTTCATTGTATCATCGAAAAGTGTATGAAGTTATGCTTCAAATTGAACCTAATTTTTTTCTATGTTTTTCGCTATGGCAAGCAGGTTCTATTAGAATTTGGGGATATTTCGACGAAAGGGGGCGCTGTGATCGATATTTTTGTTCCATTTTCACTATTGTACCATCTAAAAGTGTATGAAGTTATGCTGCAAATTGAACCTATTTTTTTTTCTATGTTTTTGGCTATGGCAAGCAGATTCTGTCAGAATTTGGGGATATTTCGACGAAAGGGGGCGCTGTGATCGATATTTTTGTTCCATTTTCACTATTGTACCATCTAAAAGTGTATGAAGTTATGATTCAAATTGAACCTAATTTTTTTTCTATGTTTTTAGCTATGGCAAGCAGATTCTATCAGAGTTTGGGGATATTTCGACGAAAGGGGGCGCTGTGATCGATATTTTTGTTCCATTTTCACTATTGTACCATCAAAAAGTGTATGAAGTTATGCTTCAAATTAAACCTAATTTTTTTTCTATGTTTTTGGCTATGGAAAGCAGATTCTATCAGAATTTGGGGATATTTCGACGAAAGGGGGTGCTGTGATCGATATTTTTGTTCCATTTTCACTATTGTATCATCGAAAAGTGTATGAAGTTATGCAGATAATTGAACCAATTTTTTTTTCTATGTTTTTGACCATAGCCTGCAGGTCCAGGTTGAATTCGGGGATATTTCGACGAAAGGGGTCGCTGCCATCGCGATCTTTTTTCGATTTTCACTATTGTATTATCGAAAAGTGTATGATGTTATGCAGATAATTAAACCAAAAATTTTTAATATGTTTTTCGCTGTAGCCAGCAGGTCCTACTAGAATATGGGGATATTCCGCCGGAAGGGGGCGCTGTGATAGCCATTTAAAGATTTCAAATTCAAAAAGATGTATAAAAAAATTAGAAATCCTAAAAGTTTTTTTCCGTTAAACGTTCGGCCTTGATCCGGAGAATCCGGAGCAGTTTTTGTTTTGTCTCTATATTAAAAAATGGCGGAGATATAGCGGTTTGAAATTTTAGGGTGGTTGACATTTTCAAACAAGACAGCAGAATTCATCCATAAACGGGTTTAATTTATGAGTTTTAGTTAGCAGGGTTTCAGCAAATTTTCTTTCATTGTTGTAACCAGGGCTTGACAAATGCGGTCGCCAGGTCGCCACTGGCGAACAACTTTTTTAATCTGACTTTTTTTGTTTCATTTATTTAATTATTTTTTACAAAAATTGAACTAAAAAATGAGCACAAACGACATTTTCTCTAAAGCGAAGTTAAAAAGGCATTTTCCATTTCATGCACATAAAACGCCATTCTTTTCCGCTCTAGTCGGCTAGTCATGTGATTAGAATGTGGGGAGAGGGGGGGGGGGGGGTTCAATAACAAATAGTCTTATGTGGCTTCTAAAAATTGGATGCAATGATAAAAAATGCTTACTTTTTTGTATGTTTCAAATCAGATTTTTGTGTTCAGAATTAAAACTTTTAATATATTACATTCATTTTAAAAGAATAATAACATATAAATGATTATAAGTAATTCATTCGAAGTAAATCCATAAAACTTAATTAAAATTTCAAGAATAATTCATTTTAATAAAAATATGTATTATTTTTTTAAATATTTTTTCCCGGCTTAAAATGCTTGGTGCCTCGCGTCTGTTTGCACCACACGCGTTGGACATTGCCGTCACTCTGTCTTGGCGACAAGTGTCTGGTTCAGAGTTGTTTCTCAATAGTATTTTATAATTACATTGTTTGGATTATTATCTGCAGTAAATGGAAATAAAAAATCATTGATTGCACTTCAAAAAGTTTTTTTTTTTTTTTTTTTTTTTAATTCTTATCGTAGATCGTTGGATCAAAATAAACCTCAGCCGGCTGCTGATTTCGATTTAATCCAGCGCGGGAAAAAATATTTTTTTCTTTCCATTTTAGCTACGAAAACAAACGTTTACGTAATAACTCGTAATATTACGCGTTAATAGCCCTCGAGTTTGCGAACATCACAACGTTTAATTAAATTTCTTGTAAGATATCTCATTATAGATGCTGCAAAGTTACAAAATATTAAGAAATAAATTTGAAATTATATTCACACACACACAAACAAACAAACAAACAACAGAAAAAATTAACTTATTTTTAATTTGGCAAAATTATTGCAAATGTCATTAAATGCAAATTTTGAAATAATTAAATCAGAATTATTTGACTTTTTTATTTTGATAGGCTAAATAGGCATAAAATCGTTTTCCGGCTTCACTATTTTATAGATGCCCTCTCATCCGATATAGATTTTGTAGCACTCAACTATTTGAACATTTGAAGCATACGGCAATCAGCATTTCCCGAACATGTCGGTTAATTCAGAGTTTACAATATTTCCTTTATTATTATTTTTTGCACAAATATATAACTTTGATAAGTTTCCTTAGAAAACTTAGTTATTATGCGCACTATTATAAACTATGTAACTAATAATTCTAAACTATGTTTGTTATTATTTTTTCTGACTTAATTCCTAAGCAAACGTTTGTACTTTTTAAAAAACAATAACGGGGAGGGGGGGGGGGGGTGTTAAATTTTTTTACTGGCGACTAGAATTTATACCTGGCTACCAGATTTTTTCAAATTTGTAAAGCCCTGTTGTAACTATTGTTCCTATTCTTAAATGCTTAACACTATATATTTATCCCTGTAATGCACACGACCGCCTCAAGGCAGACTTTACTAAAATGTGAGAAACACTCCTCACAGCTAAAGAAAATAAATTTCAACCCTTACAGCATGCCGCTGCCTTTAGCAGATATCTTCTCCAACAGACTATATAGGTGTTACTGATCTCGCAATTTCGGTCTCCTAGCAACGGTCAGTGGAAGGAAGAATTTCTGCTGGAATAGACAAATAATTGATGCATTACAGGGTTATATTCGCCAACGTCAAATTCTCGCCAAGCTTGGCGGCAATTGACGAAATATCGCCAAATTTGGCGACAAAAATAGGTTGCCACAAATGAAGCCAACTTGGCTATAGAAGACTAATTTGGCGATATTCTCATTCAAATTCAATTTTGACGAGAACTGGGAATGAATCTTCTTTAATTGGGTTCCACGCATTTTAGCTTCGTGTTTTCCAGTAAAATTAGCTAAAATCGTAAAACCAAGGAATAGGGAGGCTATCTGTTCCGGTCGGTACAGGCCAAAAGAACTTTTCGTAGTTTAGTATACATCAGTTGATTGCATCCCGGTAACCCGATGATTCGCAAGCAGCTGACGTACAACAGAATGACGAAAAATATTGATTTTATTGGTGATGTGAGGACGAAATTAGAAGTATTAACATGATTGAGATAGAAGGAAGTTTTGGGATTGGCACATCCGACTAGTTTAATATAGAGACAAAACAAAAACTGCTCTGGATTCTCCGAATCAAGGCCAAACATTTAACGGAAAAAACTTTTAGGATTTCTAATTTTTTTATACATCTTTTTGAATTTGAAATTTTTAAATGGCTATCACAGCGCCCCCTTCCGGCGGAATATCCCCACATTCTAGTAGGACCTGCTGGCTACAGCCAAAAGCATATTAAAAAATTTTGGTTTAATTATCTGCATAACATCATACACTTTTTGATGATACAATAGTGAAAATCGAACAAAAATCGCGATGGCAGCGTCCCCTTTCGTCGAAATATCCCCGAATTCAACCTGGACCTGCAGGCTAAGGTCAAAAACACAGAAAAAAAATTGGTTCAATTATTTGCATAACTTCATACACTTTTGGATGATACAATAGTGAAAATGGAACAAAAATATCGATCACAGCGCCCCCTTTCGTCGAAATATCCCGAAATTCTGATAGAATCTGCTTGCCATAGCCAAAGTCATAGAAAAAAAATTTGGTTCAATTTGAATCACAACTTCATACACTTTTAGATGGTACAATAATGAAAATGGAACAAAAATATCGATCACAGCGCCTCTTTTCGTCGAAATATCCCCAAATTCTGATAGAATCTGCTTGTCTTAGCCAAAAACTTAGAAAAAAAATGTGGTTCAATTTGAAGCATAACTTCATACAGTTTTAGATGGTACAATAGTGAAAATGTAACAAAAATATCGATCACAGCGCCCCCTTTCGTCGAAATATCCCCAAATTCTGATAGAATCTGCTTGTCTTAGCCAAAAACATAGAAAAAAAATTAGGTTCAATTTGAAGCATAACTTCATACACTTTTAGATGGTACAATAGTGAAAATGGAACAAAAATATCGATCACAGCGCCCCCTTTCGTCGAAATATCCCGAAATTCTGATAGAATCTGCTTGTCATAGCCAAAGACATAGAAAAAAAATTTGGTTCAATTTGAATCACAACTTCATACACTTTTAGATGATACAATAGTGAAAATGGAACAAAAATATCGATCACAGCGCCTCTTTTCGTCGAAATATCCCCAAATTCTGATAGAATCTGCTTGTCTTAGCCAAAAACTTAGAAAAAAAATGTGGTTCAATTTGAAGCATAACTTCATACAGTTTTAGATGGTACAATAGTGAAAATGTAACAAAAATATCGATCACAGCGCCCCCTTTCGTCGAAATATCCCCAAATTCTGATAGAATCTGCTTGTCTTAGCCAAAAACATAGAAAAAAAATTAGGTTCAATTTGAAGCATAACTTCATACACTTTTAGATGGTACAATAGTGAAAATGGAACAAAAATATCGATCACAGCGCCCCCTTTCGTCGAAATATCCCGAAATTCTGATAGAATCTGCTTGTCATAGCCAAAGACATAGAAAAAAAATTTGGTTCAATTTGAATCACAACTTCATACACTTTTAGATGATACAATAGTGAAAATGGAACAAAAATATCGATCACAGCGCCCCCTTTCGTCGAAATATCCCCAAATTCTGATAGAATCTGCTTGCCATAGCCAAAGTCATAGAAAAAAAATTTGGTTCAATTTGAATCACAACTTCATACACTTTTAGATGGTACAATAATGAAAATGGAACAAAAATATCGATCACAGCGCCCCTTTTCGTCGAAATATCCCCAAATTCTGATAGAATCTGCTTGTCTTAGCCAAAAACATAGAAAAAAAAATTAGGTTCAATTTGAATCACAACTTCATACACTTTTCGATGATACAATAGTGAAAATGGAACAAAAATATCGATCACAGCGCCCCCTTTCGTCGAAATATCCCCAAATTCTGATAGAATCTGCTTGTCTTAGCCAAAAACATAGAAAAAAAATTAGGTTCAATTTGAAGCATAACTTCATACACTTTTAGATGATACAATAGTGAAAATGGAACAAAAATATCGATCACAGCGCCCCCTTTCGTCGAAATATCCTCAAATTCTAATAGAACCTGCTTGCCATAGCCAAAAACATAGAAAAAAAATTAGGTTCAATTTGAAGCATAACTTCTTTTTGATGATACAATGAAGACGGACAGACGGACAGACGGACAGACGGACGGACAGACGGACAGACGGACAGACGGACATTTTGTAAAAACGTGTTTTTCGGAATCTCTGACCCCTAAAACGTGTAAATCCGTCGAAAACCGGAAGTCGAAAAAAATTTCGATTACAATACTTTCTTCTATTATAGATAGAAGAAAGTAATAATAATTCAGATTTATAACATTTACGTTCAAGGGTGCTCCTATAATATTATATTACTATAGCAGAATCACCCGGCTTTGTCCGAGTTAATCTTGGGGGCCTTCTGGTAAAATAAATAAAATATATCCTAAAAATATGGCGATCACAATAACAGAACTCTATGTGTTCGCGGACATACATCGTTAAAACGACAATCAGAAAAAAGTGACGTTATTTTGACGCAATCATACTAAATCACTCAGCTTTATAAATGAGAATACAGATATTCTTTGGTACATGTAACAGGAAACTCTACGATTTTCCAGACAAAATGAAGGGAGGGGGGGGGGAGTGCAAAAATACAATCAAATGAAATTGTTTAGTGAAATTCTATTTTGCATGGCTTGACAATAAAGCTTTTAATACTTACCCATCATACGTAGTATAGGGTAAGTTTTGTAATCGTTTTGAAATTCGAAAAAAAAAATTTGACGGATTTACATGTTTCAGACACTGAAGATTCTGAAAAACATATTTTTAGAAAAAAAAAAAATGCCGTCCGTCTGTGTGTCTGTGTGTCTGTATGTCTGTATGTCAGTGTGTCTGTAAACGCTCTATCTCCCGAAAAAATTGAGATGGAGACTTGAAATTTGGTATGTACTTGGTATGTAATAATGGGAAGAAGCTTATTGGAATTCAGTAACCTCGATTATCCGGAACTATTTTTTTCGGACTCTCGAAATATTCGTTCTGATAAAAGGTATATAAAAATTTTCGAAATTGTTTATTTTAAGGAATGAATATAAAAGACAATAGAAAAACATAAATTTTGCATAAGGCATGAAGTCGATCGGATAATGAGTTACCGAGATATTTGTAATCCTATTTTTCACACTCTTCGATTTTTCATGACCCTGTATATCATCCAAATTTCTATTCAAAGATATATTTTAATTGGAAATGAGACACTTAATCAGGTGCAATAAACCGCTAGTTAGTAGGATTATTGTTTTTGGAGTTATAGGGATGTTTCTTTCAAGCAATTCAGTAATCGAGCCTTTAAACTTTATGACGTCATCAAGCCACGATTTTATTCGAATTGCAATGCATTTTATAAATAGTTTACACATTTTTTATTTTATTATTTTACATTATGCATATCCATGATGGGTAAGTATTACGGTGGCCCCCAACGACTAGTTTTCTTATTAAGTCGGTATGGTATGTATATGTATGTGATTGAACACAATAGTGCCCAAACTATGTTTTCGATTGAGCTCCCGTTTTATGAATACGTTACTAACCACAGTCGCAAAAACTGCATATATTTTCGAAGAAATTAGCTGACTGGTTTGGTATCTAAACCATAATTTAACAATCCTGCAACGAGAACTGATCTGGGAGCACGGCAGTGCGTCCGCCAAGTTCGCACAGGCCGTAAGCTACCTTTTCCCTGACCATTTCAGCCTACTTTTCACCCCCTCATAACTGCGTTTTGGTGAGAGCTAGAGAGTTTTCCTTTTTAACACACATTAATATAATGAAACTGAACTAGGTTCCAAGATTTCTTATTTCTGTATTTAATATTTTTCGAAATATGACATTCCGAAAAAGGGCTTTTTTGTAACTGACTCACAGGGGATCATCAAATAACTAAAAAGTTGGTGATCATCAAATAACTAAGGTACTTCTAGCAGTCGTAGAATCATAAAATTTGACAAGTAAGTAGGTTTTGTCACACAATTAACCAGAAAAGTCTGAAAACATAGAATTTCTGCCTTTAAACCCTTCAAATAGGGGGTGCTGATTTGGCTATATACAGTTCGTAACACATTCAATTGGCAAATTAAATTAATTGCATTGTTGCAACCATTTGTGTTTTTTGTTGTACGATAAACATTTAAGTAATAATAGTTGCCTAGACAATCATTTCCTCGCTCATATTTGACGCCAGAGTTGTTCGCCAAAGCCTGATTACAGAAAATTAGCCTGAGTTTAAAGGTGTTACATGGTTTCAAGCAGAATGAATTTTTTATATTCTTTTCCGAAAATGTTGGGAAGGCAAATCTTTTAGTTTATCTGTCCGTTTTTCTATTTTTTACTTCCTTAAAATAAATTTTATTATAAATGTCGGTATTCTAATCGCAATAGCACTCAGTCAATCTGGCAAAATTCCAGTGGGTTGTTAGTTCTTTAAGTGCATTTTAATGATGTTAATAAACTTTATATATATGCACACTGGATTTTATTTGAAATATATATATATATATGCATATGCATCACATATATAATACATATGCATCATTATGACGTCCACATAAACAGGGTATTTTTGTCGCCAAATTTCGCGATATTTCGTTAAGTGTCGCAAAGCTTGGAGAGAATTTGACGCTAAGAGGCTATTTTTCATTGCGAATTTTTAGAGCGAGTAATTATCTATTAATATTATGCGGTTAATTAAATGGCATAACGCACGAATGTTAATAAAGTTTCAATCTTTCGTCACTACACAAGACCTCTGCTCTTGCTATTATATTGTACTGTTATTATACTTACTCTTACTATATTGTTAGTCTTTACTCTCTTAAAAGTTTATTATAGAAAGAGAATTTTCAGAATTAAAGCATCGAAACTGCCAGTTCTAGATTATTATAATTTTATAACATACATCCAGTTTATCAATATGTACGTTAGAATGAATCTTCTATAATGGGGTTCCTCGCATTTTAGCTTCAGGTTTTCGAGTAAATTTAGCTAAAATCTTAAAACCAAGACATATTGACATATTATCTAAGACGATTAGATGAGAATAATGGTAGATTTTCTAATGGAAGAACGGCAGTGCGTCCGTAGATTTTCTAATCTTCCTGAATCGTTCCAATGTTAGAATGAAAGGGGAAAAAAATTAGCATCAATATGGTTTACTGTAAATGTAAATATGGATAGCTTAACAGGCGTTTAACAAGAACCACTTCACTTCAGTGTAAATTACAGAAGATTACTTAACAGGATTAAAAATCTCCGTATTAGAGGGTGTAACGGTGCAAACGGACATGAAGCGTAAATTCCTAAGTAAATTAAGCGGTAATTGTCAATAAAGATGAAATGGATAACAACACAAAATATAAGATATGCTGCCAATGATCGCAAAGAGAATTTCTCTAACAGAAACTTCCGATTTGGCGAAGGATTGAGCAAGTAAATCTAATACATGAAAATGAAAATCTGTTTGTCTGTCTGCACTTCTATACAAATCAACAGTTTCAAAGCCAGAATTGTGAAATGCTACGTGTAGGTGTATTAAAACACGGCCGAGGCATAAAGTAATCCGGAATCGAAATATAATGTAGAGTTAATTTTTAGCACTTTTCAACTAGGTTGGAAAGTGCTTATGACTTCGGTTTGTCTGGCCGTATGGCCGTCTGCCGTCTGTCCGTGCTCTAACTCTCGTAAATATGCTCGGATTGCTCTGCAATTTTTATATGTTATTGTCGTTATCTATAGCATGTTCCCTATTTCAACGGAAGTGTGTAGCACTTATAGTTTTATTACAGGAACACTCAAAAGAATTCCGTTACATTGCGGTCTATGGGGAAAAATCATTTGCGATTTATTTAAATAATGTTTCAGTATTTTAAACGCATTGAAATTTATATATATCACTAAGGTGCATTAGAAGAAGCTTAATATGGAATAGGGTGTGCATAGCACTTATAGTTAAGTTTACAGGGACAGTCAAAAGAATTCCGTTACATGACGTCTATGGAGAAAAATCGTCTGCGGTTTATTTAAATAATGTTTCACTATTTTAAACGCATTGAAATTTATATATATATATATATATCTAAGGTGCATTACAAGAGGCTTACTACAGAATAGTGTGTGTATAGCAGTTATCGTTCATTTACAGGGACACACAAAAGAATTCTCTACTGTCTGTTAACACTAATTCCTGGAAGTGCGTTTTAAGTTACTAAACGCGATTTTAATTTTAACTCGCTTTTTGTCTATTACGTGGTGTGTATAAATTCTGTAGATCCTATACAGGGCAGCACAAAAGTTCGCGAACACATTTCCGTTTATTGACAGAAACTCCAGAAAGATAATTTTAAACTGTGCTACGCGTTTCCTAACTAAACTAAAATTTAGCATCCTAGCATATACAAATCTATAGATCATATACAGGGCTGAATAAAAGTATTCGGATATTTTTCCGAATATTGTATCTGTTGGAAATTCCTGAAATTATGTTTTTAAATATGTTATGCGTTTTCCAAATTGTTTGCTTAGATGTTATCTTTTAGCTTATTAAACGGTATGTTTTGTAAAATTATTTTGGAAGCGTTGGAAAGTGCTACATAATCTATGCTTGACGCATGATTTTTCGTTCTTGTTAAATAATAAAAAAACAAAAATCTATCAGCTTTTCCGGGAAGAGTTCCATATCCTGTGCTGGTTCGCGAAATTGGCAAAAAAATCCAAACTGCTGCCAAAAGAGGTGTGATGTCACGTAGATAAGGTAAATTCCAGTTGTTAAGTTAAAACTCCAAAGACTGAATATCGCAACAACCAAATCAAACATTTATCGCCAAAAGCAACTCGCCAAACCTACCAGCACAGGATATTGAACTCTTCCCGCCTTTTCCTATTGAATTTGAACATTTTTCGTTATAGCAGTTGCCAACAATTAAAAATCCACAATGAAATTCTTTCTACAATAATTAATTTTCTATTGAAAGATTTCCACGTGAAAAATGAAAATAAAAATAAAAAGTTTCAGCAATGGAAAACAAGATTAATATGACGTCATATTGGTAATATAACGGAAATTTTCAAACATTTCTCAATAATATAAGGAGCATGAGTATGTGTAAATACAGAAAGCAGGTTAATATGACGTCATTCGATAATTAAAAAAGAAAACTAATATAACGTCACATTGGAAGTTTAACGGACTTTTTCAAATGTTTGGGAATTATACAAAGGAAGTATCAATATGAGTAATAGTGAAAGCAAGTAGGTAAGATGTCAGCAGGTCAGTACAACGTCATACGAGTTTCAGGAAAGTATTGAATCATGATAAAAACATGATTATAGAAATATTGGCATATTTTAACATTTTGAAGTTATCTATACAACATGTTTAATTTTGAAATTGATTTTTCTACACAAACATTCTTAAAATCTCGAACAGCACCAAGTACTTCGGCTAGTTATGAATAAAAGTAATATGATGAAGTGCTTAGCCTACATATTAGAAAGAATATATTGTTTGCCTGAGACGGCTAGTATTTTGATGTAAACTACAAATAAAAATATAGATTTGTAAAGCATAATAAAATAATTTTAAAATTCTTTGACATTTATACATTTATTATATTTATATCCTTTATACATTTGATAAAACCTACAAAAAACAGTGATATCCCATCAAAAAACTTTCTGTAAAAAAAAAAAAGCGCCAAGTTCTCCTTAATGTTTCGGCCGTAAAAAGTACTGATATCTGATGTTCGCCCAAGTTAAAAGTCAAACATCCGAAATCTTTCATTCAAAATGGCTTCCTGCGACTTGGTCGTTAATGCATTTTAGAAGGTTTTTCAAATTCTAAAGAATGTATAATGATCTACATGTCTACTACATTTTTTTGAACATTTTACGCATTTTGTTGAACAAAGTACTAAAATATAATATACATTTTTAAAAACATAATTTCGAGATCACAGCTGTCGAGAATGGTCCACTCTGGTTCTCAACGTCTCATATAATGTAACACAATGTGAAATTTGATGAAAAAAATATTCATGGGAATTCGTGTTAATCACAATAGACCGTACAAAATGGTCATTAAACCATGGTAAAACTAAATGATAGTTAATCAAAACTAATGTTTCTTGAAACTCAATGGTATGTATCACAAAGCTTTTAATTACAATGTCACCATACGAATTTGCCTATTTGCATTCCGATATTACTTTTAAATGCATAATTTCCAATCATTAATTTTGAAATGATTTATCGACGTAATTATTTATTTCAAATGAAAGATATGGCATGTTTAACATCAATCAGGGTGTATTATGTATTCTAATTTATTTTTCTCAGTATTACATTCTTCTAATGTTTTTAACCTAGAATGCATTAACGGCCAAGTCGCAGGAAGCCATTTTGAATGAAAGATTTCGGATGTTTGACTTTTAACTTGGGCGAACATCAGATATCAGTACTTTTTACGGCCGAAACATTAAGGAGAACTTGGCGCTTTTTTTTTTTTTACAGAAAGTTTTTTGATGGGATAAACATTTTATTTTTATCTCAATCATTCAATTAAATTGTTTTTGTTGCTCACGTTTATCTTATGTCGATTCAACAATTATGTTTCATCTTAACCTGACTTAATTTAGTAACATCTTTTTACCTTAAAAAACAAAGAAAAAGAAAGATTTTTATTTATCTGATGAAAGGGTGTGGAGATTTATGTGATTCATATTTTATGTAATGCATATATTGCGGGTGTTGATTGCGCTTAAATTGGGTGTTCAAATGTGTTACGCGTTTTCTAAATTGCTTATTTAGATACTAGCTGACATGCCCGGCGTTGCTCGGGCCTGTGATAATAACCTTAAAAATACCTTAAATCTATGTTGAATGGTTTTATATTTTTAAATGAAGAGCTATCCAAACGAACTGAAGGACACCCGTTATAGTTATTGTCGATTTAATGTCAATTTAATTTCTGACATTTTGATATATTAAACTTTCAATTCTGACCAAAAGTTCCTGAGGAAACCTAAATAATATAAAGCGCTCCCCTACCTTTCATCTTTTAAACTCAAAATAATATACAGAATTGACCAATTTATTAGACCCATTCGAAAAAATTTCCAAAACCTTGTTTCTAAGATGATTATATTAAAATTAAATAAAAATCATGCACTCGAGGCATCATAATTCACTTTTATATATTTTAACAGAATAGTATGGTTACTATAATTTGTGACTCGTGCTATAGCCAGTATACGTCAGGACACATGTCCGTTATCATTATCTTTTTATGAGTGAAGATTTCGCTATGGTACTCCATTGTGAAATTTGGTAATTTTTGAAATTCAATATTTGAAAAACAGCATAATCATTAGATTTTACATTTATATCAAGAAAAATACAACTTTTTACCTTTCTAACGAAGTTTGTCTAACAATTTTCTGACAAATACTTTTTGAGATATTCATTTTTTCAGCAACTTCAAATGTTTCATTTTCAGAGATTAATCTGTGGCAACGATTATCGAAAATCCCAATCGTCAGCAACGCATAGCTTTTTATTAAAGAAGGATTTTCTTTTATCTATTAAATAGTGAAGTTTTATTACGGTATTCTGGGAGTGTTGGAAAGTGCTTCATAATGTATCCGTGACGCATGATTATTCTTTATTGTTAAATAGTAAAACAAATTCTGAAGATATCAAGATATTCTTGCTGAAAATGCATTACCGAAAACTCCTCTCATTACGTCAGGCGAACAAGAACACATTTTTCAACAGGATGCCCCAATTCATTGTGTTATCATCACCAAAATCATGTTTTAAAGCAAATGTGGTTTCATTGCTGGACTGGCGATCACAGAACCTGGCATAAATCCAGTAGAAAACCTGTGAGAAACCAGTAGAAAACAATAGCACTAGTTAACAAAATTTAAGCTTTATCGTATCACACGAACTTTGTCAGTGTTTTTGAATAATATAGGCAGGGTGTCGTCAGTAAACGGCTTTGAAAATTTTATCAGCAATGAATTTTATTTGTTTAAGAAACTAGTCGTTGGGGGCCACCGTAATACTTACCCATCATGGATATGCATAATGTAAAATATTAAAATAAAAAATGTGTAAACTACTTATAAAACGCATTGCAATTCGAATAAAATCGTGGCTTGATGAAGTCCTAAACTTTAAAGGCTCGGTTACTGAATTTCTTAAAAGAAACATCCTTATAACCCCAAAAACAATAATCCTATTAACTAGCGGTTTATTGCATCTGATTAAGCGTCTCATTTCCAATTAAAATATATCTTTGAGTTGAAATTTGAATGAAATACAGGGTCATGAAAAATCGAAGAGTGTGGAAAATAGGATTACAAATATCTATCTCGGTAACTCATTATCCAATCGACTTCATGCTTAATGCAAAATTTGTTTTTTTATTGTCTTTTATATTCACTCCTTAAAATAAACAATTTCGAAAAAATTTATATACCTTTTACCAGAACGAATATTTCGTAAGTCCGAAAAAAATAGTTCCGGATAATCGAGGTTACTGAAATTCAATAAGCTTCTTCCCATTATTACACACTAAGTACATACCAAATTCTAGTCTCTATCTCAATTTGTTCGGGAGATAGAGCGTTTACAAACATACAGACACACAGACGGACGGCAAAATTTTTTATCTAAAAATATGTTTTTCGGAATCTCCAGTGTCTGAAACGTGTAAATCCGTCAAAAAAAAAAAAAATCGATTTTCAAAACGAATTCAAGACTTACCCTATACTACGTATGATGGGTAAGTAAAATGATTTTTAAAGGAAAAATAGCGGTTTTCCAGAAACATGTATAAAAAATTTTTTACATTAAAAACCATCTATGATTTTCTGGAATATTTGGAGACCGGTTGGTTTCTTTTGATCGCCCAGCAGAAGTCGGCCAACATCCTTGGGTTTCACTTACACTGATAACGATTTTGGGTGCGTTCGCAATTATATAAATACGTAGCACCTATAGTCGTCATCTGGTCCGTCCGTCTGTCTGTCTGTCCGTTCGTCCGCATATAACAGCGCAAAAACTACCGAAACGAATGGTTTGAAATTTAGTACCTATAATCATTGCCGAATTTTGTCGAGTCATTTCAAATTTTATGAAAATCGAATCAAAACTTAAAAAGATATTAATAAAAGTTTTCTTCATTCTTCATCTTGTTTCAAAATGGCGGCCAGTTAAAAAAAAATTATTTTTTTAAAATTCAAAAAGATGTACAAAAATATTATAAATTGAAAATATTGTTTGTGCAAAGTGTTAGAACGTGACATAAGGATTCTGGAACATTGTTTGCTTTTGCTATATCTTAAAAAATGACTGAAATATGGTAGTTTGAAATTCTAGGGTGGCTGACATTTTGAAACAATCTGATTGTTGTTATGGTGAAATTCGCATTCAAATTCAGTACTAACGAAAAACGGGGTTGAATTTTTTATAATCGAGTTCGAAGCAATTTAGCTTCGGATGTTTGAGTAAAATGAGTTGAATTTTTAAAAACATGGACTATGAAAGCTACTTTTTTTTTCCGGTACAGACCGGAAAGACTTTTTTTTGTTCTATTCATACCACTTTTTCAAAAATAATCACTACCATACACTTATACTAGAGTAGTTTCAAGAGAATACTACCAGAAAGAAATTTTTTTGTAAATTGTGGTATGATTGAATATAAAAATAGTCGCTAGTCTTCGCCCGTGATCAAATTGTTAAAAAGACTGACCTCTTTATAATTTTATTAACGAACAATTACTGTTTAGGTTGCGCATTAATGCATAAACCAATGGACTCCATTTATACTTCTTTGCATATCTTTTGTTAGATATTATAAATTTTTAACACTTCTCGACAAAGTTGAAAAGTATTTATGAATTCGGTTTGTCTGGCCGAGTTCTAAAACGCGTAAATATACTCGGATTGCCATGTAATTGATCTATGTTATTGAGGTTTACTATGGCATTTTCGGTATTGAAAATGAAGTGGGTAGCAATTATAGTTCGTTTACACAGACACTCAAAATAATTCCGTTACATTATGGTCTATGTCTATGGGGGAAAATCGTTTGCAGTGTATTTGAATGATGCTACTTTATTACTTACCCTTTATTACTTACTTACATTACTACTTTATTACTTACGCAGTATAGGTTAGACGTAGTTACGTCTTGTAATCGTTTTGAAAATCGAAAAAAAAAATTTTGACGGATTTACACATTTCAGACACTGGAGATTCCGAAAAACATATTTTTAGAAAAAAAAATTTGCCGTCCGTCTGTATGTGTGTCTGTGTGTGTGTCTGTGTGTCTGTAAACGCTCTATCTCCCGAAAAAATTGAGATAGAGACTTGCAATTTGGTATGTACTTAGTATGTAATAATGGGAAGAAGCCTATTTCATTTCAATAACCTCGAATAACCGGAACAATTTTTTTCGGACTCTCTAAATATTCGTTCTGATGAAAGGTATATAAAATTTTTCGAAATTGTTTATTTTAAGAAATGATTATACAAGACAATAAAAAAACATAAATTTTGCATAAAGCATGAAGTCGATCGGATAATGAGTTGTCGAGATATTTGGAATCCTATTTACCACACTCTTCGATTTTTCATGACCCTGTATTTCATCCAAATTTCAATTCAAAGATATATTTTAATTGGAAATGAGACGCCTTATCAGATGCAACAAACCGCTAGTTAATAGGATTGTTGTTTTTGGAGTTATAAGGATGTTTCTTTCAAGGTAATTCAGTAATCGAGCCTTTAAAGTTTGTGACGTCATCAAGCCACGATTTTATTTGAATTGCAATGCACTTTATAAGTAGCTTACACATTTTTTATTTTAATATTTTACATTATGCATATCCATGATGGGTAAGTATTACGGTGGCCCCCAACGACTAGTTTCAAACGTATTGAAATTGATAGACATCACTGAGGTGCACTGGAAGAAGCTTACTGTAAAATATAGAGAGCATGGCGTTTTATCGTTCACGTACCGGGACACACAAAATAATTCGGTTACAGTAGGGTAGACCGGGGCACATTTACGTGGA
The DNA here is from genome assembly GCA_963931845.1 of Maratus michaelseni. Classification (NCBI taxonomy): domain Eukaryota; kingdom Metazoa; phylum Arthropoda; class Arachnida; order Araneae; family Salticidae; genus Maratus; species Maratus michaelseni. The sequence goes on along the minus strand of OZ007600.1, from coordinate 59,548,448 downwards.
TTTTTTTCAATGAATTTTCTAATTTTTATGTTTTAACTTAGGACATTTTAGACATTGTGGTTTTATAAAGCAGTTAATAAAGTCAAAATTTGTGTATTCAGTTGTTGCCCTATTTGTCTTTTTAACCGTAAAAAAAAAATTCTTTTAGGTCCAAATCATTTGCGTAAACTTGCCCCGGGAACGGGGCACGTTTACGCATATTCGAAGTGATACCAAAGAGTAAGTGAAATAAATATTTAATCAAATTGAGATGTTTTATTTATTACTTAAAACACTGTTTAAAAACAAAAAAAAATTAAAGAGAATTAATTAAAGAACATTTTATAGGCTAAACTGAAAACATAGGGCTTATTGCTAGTTAAAAAAAAACAGAAACTATTCAGTCATCTTTATCATCACTGTTACAGTTTTTACAAACAAAAAATAAAGTATTTCCTTTTACACACTTGTCAATGGACCACCTTTTGCATCTAAGACATTGAATCCAGTCTTGTCCTTTTTACTTTCTTCTATCTTTACAAGAAGAAAGTATTGGATTCATGAAAATTTTCGACTTCCGGTTTTCGACGGATTTATACGTTTTAGAAGGTCCTGAACACGATTTGACTATTTTTAGAAAATGTCTGTCTGTGACTCTGTCTGTCTGTCTGTCTGTATGTGACAAAAATTTTGTGGGCGCTCTATCTCAAGAACTAATGCTCGGAATTTAATAAAACTTTAGATTCAGTTAGTCCCTAATATAAATTGGTGCTGATTAGTTTTTGGTAAAAATCGCCCGGCAGGTGGCGCTGCTATGCAGAAATTTTCGCGATTTCCGCAATAGCTCTATCTCAAGAACTAATGCTCGGAATTTAATAAAACTTTAGATTCAGTTAGTCCCTGATATAAATTGATGCTGATTAGGTTTTGGTAAAAATCGCCCGGCAGGTGGCGCTGCTAAGCAGCATTTTTCGCGATTTCCGCAATAGCTCTATCTCAAGAACTAATGCTCGGAATTAAATAAAACTTTATATTCAGTTAGTCTCTGATATAAATTGGTGCAGATTAGTTTTTGGTAAAAATCACCCAGCAGGTGGCGCTGCTATGCAGCATTTTGAAGGATTTACACGATTTTTGGCGATAGTCTTATCTCAAGAAATACTGCACGGAATTTAATAAAAAATGAGCTTCAGTTAGACATTGATATAAATGGGTGCTGATTCTTTTTAGTGTATGCGAAACCTGTGTGAGATAGAAGAAAGTTTTGGGATTGACACATCCGACTAGTTTGGATTGGTAATCACAGTAAGAACGTGCGTAAAGGTGCCCCGATGTCAATGCGTAAACGTGCCCCGTCGCCATGCTTGGATTTATTTTTAACGTGCAACGAAAATTAATAACATTTCTGTTCATACAAATACAGTTCTCAAAAAAAGATAAAATTCTGCTAATGTTCATATATTTGTTTGTCTAAACTGTCTATATAAACTTCATATAACTGTTTGTCTATAACTAAATATTATTAGTTCACAATAAGTTCAACACCAAATTTACTCACCTTGAAAGAAAATAGGTTATCCTTTCCGCATGCTAGACCGAAGCTCGACTGACGCTCAAAAACTTGTGTGAATACCCACTAGGGAGCAGAATCAATCTGTTATGACTGGTGGGGCGCCAGTTATAACTCGTTTCGGAAAAAGTCACTGCGTACACGTGCCCCGGTCTACCCTACTATTGCTGGAATTGCGTTTGCTGTTACTGTATCATGAGTTTTTTAATTTGACTAATTTGTTGCATATTACTTAGTGCGTGTAAATTCTATAAATAATATAGAGGACTGCACAACAGAATTCGTTTATTGACGGAATTTTTTAACTACTAGGGGGCTCAGCCCCCTACTCGCTAACGCTCGCCAACCCCCGGTGAATTGCAAAGCAATTCACATTGAGACCGCTACGCGGTCACAGCTCGCTTTGTTCGCTCGCCCATTTTTATTTTTCTAATAATTCTAGCCGGAATAAGTACTACAATAAATCATTTGAACATATGAAATTGACAAGTTTTTTTATGTAAAAAAGTAATTGAAAACTCCGTTGAAAACACAACTAAAAATATATTTAGTTGATCCTACTAATGGACATATAAATAATTTAAATACTATGAAAAAAAAGGATCTTGGAAACATAATTAGCACCTATAATATTGTACAGCACGTCTTAAATTCATTAAAAAAAAAAAAAAAAAAAAAAAAAAAAAAAAAAAAAACACTACGTAGTAGGAAGATAGTTTATCATCAATGATTGTTTAAATTTCGTTCAACATTTTATTATTCTAATTGATTATAGATTTCTGCAAAAGAAATTATTTTTACTTCAATAAAACGGCAATAGATGGCAGCAGGGCATTCTAGAAAGTTTATATTTTATTATCTCCGATTTTTTGTGTGAGTGAAATTCGTAAATAAATTCTAAATGAATTCATTTTAAAAAAATGAATTAATTTGAAATTAACAATATTACTCATAATTAAAATGAGGAATCATCTCAGACGCTTTGGATTACGTTCATATTATTTTATTTTGAATAATGGCTAGCTTCAGTTTCACTGCTCTGACACTGACCGCCATATTGGAGGCGGGGCTAACACAATCTTGTCTGTTCATTGGTCTGAGCTCTGGAAACTACGTTTGTTGCCAACGATAAGGTAGAAATTCAGCCCTATTTCCGCGCCACGTAAGACAAATATATATATAGATGTTATGCGTTTCCTAAGTGAACAAAATTTTAGCAAACTATGCAGTATGTATACAACTTTATAGATCCTATACAGGGCTTCACAAAAGCATTTGAATGCTTTTCCGACTATGTACGGTAATTGCTGAAATTGTATTTTCAAATGTAAGGCGTTTCCCAAATTGTTTTTTTAGATATCATTTTTAACCTTCTTAAACGGGGAAGTTTTGTTATATTATTCTGAATATGTTGGAAAGTGTTTCATAATCTGTGATCGACGCATGATTTTTCTTGTTTAAATACCACATTGATCATTTCGGGACAGTATAAGATGAACAACATTAATGAAATTTTGTCTGACTGGAATTATTTACGCTTAAATGTATATAAATGATGCATTGTTACAAGCGTCTGGACAATATATTTTCTTTTATATTCATCGAAAAAAAAAAAGTGCCTCACGTTTTAATGACTGATATCCACAATAATGGAATTTTGTTGAGGTTATGTACCCTATGACATCCGCAGTATCCAAATCAGGGGTCGGAAGTAGCGCGCTACAAGTAGCGAAACTACGGTAGTTGATACTTTTTACAGTAATTTGTAGTGTAGCGCACTATATTTTAAACAATGTAGTGCAGCGAGAAGCGAGATACAAAAAATCAATAGTTTGTAGCGAAAACCTGCGCTACTTTTAACGCTACTTTATGGCGGAAAATGTGCCATTCTGCAAATCACGTGGCCGAAACTTTCTTCTTTTGTGTAAAATTTGTTCTGCTAAACAATCTGCTAATGTCAACTGCAGAATATAGCAACGCATCCCATGAAATCATAGATTTGTTTCATTGACACTTGCTGCTAAAATCAAGAACTAACCCACCAAAAGAATTAATTTTGTTGCTGGCAACACTTGTCTACTTACTCGTTATAAGGTCTGCATCTTTTAACGCCTGGATATTTATTATTCGAAATCGCTTTATTTACATATTTATTTCTTGTTTGCATTTTGAGTTGTTTCTCTGTAATTTTCTAGAATATGACATCTCTCTTAATTTTTCTACGCAATTTGTAATGTGTGTATAAACTAACATTTTGGAGACGAACACAAAATATTTTCTTGTATGTTTTTGTAAACGTTTTCTTTCTTAGTTATTATTTTAATACTCTCAGTTCTGTCTCATTTATTTCATTGCAACCCAGCAGATGCGATATAACGAGGTGTCGCTTGTCTTCAATTTCAAGTGTAAATTGAACCATTTGACAAAATCTGAAAGTAGCGAAGTAGTGACTACTTTTGAAAAGTAGTTTGTAGTCACTACTTTTTAAAACAAGTAGTTGTAGTTGTAGTTGACTACATTTTCGATAAAGTAGTTGTAGTTGTAGATCGCTACAATAAAAAAGTAGTTTTTCCGACCCCTGATCCAAATCATACCTCACATTAAAACACTTTGGTTCTGGAATATCTAACTTAATAGCACCAATGCATACGTATCATGTTAAATGCAGGGATGAACTTCGGAAGGGGGGGGGGGGGTATTTGGTAAGGGTTATAAAGATTGATTTGCCCCACCCCCCACCCCCACACCACATATGTAATTTTTTTTCCCGCAGGAAAATGTCTGAATTCATGAATTGAACTCTGATTAACCACTAGAAGGACAGTCGTTCAGTTTTTGACCACTTATTTTAATCCCCAAGTGCCACATTGGCACCAGAATTTTGGAATGAATATTTTCCTTTTATTAAAAGCGTGAAGAAAATTCTTTATCTTACAAATCTGTTTGTAAATTTTGGTGCCATTCAATCATTTCAGCATCTTATGAATAAAAGCATTTAACTTTAAATTTGTTTTTACCTTTACCAAATTGAAAATTAAGTATTTAATCATGTAAAGAAAATTGTACATACATAAAAAGTGTGTAAAAACTTTCCACATCTCTTCAGTATTTAAAAAAAAAACTCTCTTAGGGTTTCTATTTTATTTTATTTTATTAAGTACGAATTTTAGAATTTTTTTAATTTCTCAATATCTTGAAAACACATGAGTTGCACGTTAAAATCTATACTAATATTATAAAGGAGTAATTCTTGTTTGTTTGTTTGTTTGTAGGGGGTAATCTCTGGAACTACCGAACCGATTTCAAAAGTGATGGTGGCAAATTGATGGTGACAACCCCTGCTCCAACATAGGCTATATTTTATGTCGGTGCCACTAACCCCAGGGGGTGCAGGAGCAAAAAACGTTCTAAAATTGCGATTTTTCAGTTATCACACTAGCTGTCAAGCCCTGAGAGCTTGGCAGCCGGTTCTGTATGTATGTATGTACGTACGTAATGCGATAACTCTTCATAGAAATATCCGTTTTCCTTCAAATTTTGTTTATAGGTTCACTGTGTTAAGGCGCTTCCCTGATTAGTTTTCGGGATTGATTGGTTAAGTATAAAAGGGGGGAATAAGGGGCTAATTCCCCCCCCCTTAATTTACATAAATGGGTTTTTCATGCAGAATTATTCCGTTTTCCTTCAAATTTTGTTTATAGGTTCACTGTGTTAAGGCGCTTCCCTGATTAGTTTTCGGGATTGATTGGTTAAGTATAAAGGGGGGAAACGGGGGGATAATCCCCCCTTAATTTATATAAATGGGTTTTTCATGCAGAATTATTCTATTTGCTTCAAAATTTGTTTATAGGTTCATTGGGTTAAGACGCTTCCCTGATTAGTTTTCGGGATTGATTGATTAAGTATAAAGGGGGGCAACGGGGGCTAATACCCCCCTTAATTTATGTAAATGGGTTTTTCATGCAGAATAAACCCATTTCCTTCAAATTTCATTTATAGGTTCACTGTGTTAAGGCGCATCCCTGATTAGTTTTCGGGATTGATTGGTTAAGTATGAAGGGGGGAACAAGGGGCTAATTCCCCCTTATCTATACTAATATATAAAGTAGTAAAGATTGTTTGTTTGTTTGTTTGTTTGTTTGTAGAGGGTAATCTCTGGAACCACTGAAGCGATTTTAAAAGTGATGGTGGCAAATTAATGGTGACAATCCCTGCTCCAACATAGGCTATATTTTATGTCGGTGCCACCACCCCCAGGGGGGTGCAGGAGCGAAAAACGTTCTAAAATTTCGATTTTTTGTATACTGAAGGAGATAGAAGCATCAAATTTGGTATGGTAGTTACTTATAACATGTAAATGCTCTCTAAGAACAAATTATAAAAACATTCGAAATTTAAAAGGGTGAGATGAGGAAGAAGCGTTCTAAAAACATTCTAAATTACAATTTCTATGGAATCTCTGAAACTACAGAACCGATTTCAAAAGTGATGGTGGCAAATGGATGGTGACAGTCCCTGCTCCAACATATGCTAAATTTTTTGTCGGTGCTACTACCCGCAGAGGGTGCAGGAGCGAAAAACGTTCCAAAATTATGATATTTTCAATACTGAAGGAGTTAGGAACTTGATATTTTGTATGGTCGTTACTTACAAGATTTAAATGCTCTATAAGAACAAAGTCTAAAAAAATTCGAAATTTAAAAGGCTGAAATAAGCAAAAAATTTTCTAAGAACATTCTAAATTACAATTTCTATGGAATCTCTGGAACTACTAAAGCGATTTCAAAAGTGATGGTGGCAAATGGATGGTGACAATCCCTGCTCCAACATAGGCTATATTTTATGTCGGTGCCACTACCCCGAGGGGGGTGCAGAAGCGAAAAACGTTCTAAAATTGCGATTTTTGCGATGCTGAAGGAGCTAGAAACTTGAAGTTCGGCATGATTGTTATTTATAAGATCTAAATGCGCTCTAAGAACAAATTCTAAAGAAAAATTATCTAATGATTCTGCGATTTTTCAACTATTGAATTTCTAAAATTACCAAATTTCACCATAGAGTACCATAGCGAAACCTTCACGCGTAAAAAGATAATGATAAGGGCGACGTGTCCTGACGTGTATATTGGCTACAGCAACAGTCACAAATTATAGTATCCTTATTATTCTGTTAAAATATAAAAGTGAATTATGAAATGTCAATATTTTGTTTCATTAAAGGTTCGTTAAGAGAAATTGACCAGCGTAGCGGGCGTAGCTTGCTAGTATCTAATATTTCAGTTTCATAATTATAATCCGCATATACCAAAAAAAAAATCTTCATTAAATTAACATTGATATTTTAGACAAACATGTCCAATATAAATTATACTATACATTATTTGCTTACTGCATGATTAAACGTTAAAGATGCAGCTTATAAAATTCAGAAATTCCCATTGCTAATATATATATTCCAGTGGATTAACTTAATGCATGTCAGGCGAAAAGTTTTCGTTGACTGATGATTAATAGCAGTTGATAATAATGACAGCGCTGATTAATTATGCATCCAGGCTAATAATGGCATTTGAAGATGACTGCTAATAAAAAAAAGATAAAGGAAAATGCTAAACATGAATTGGAAATGACTAAATATAATTGTTGTAAAGATAATGTGAGTTCTCTACAATATTCACTACATAGTATAAAACAAAGTCGCTTTTTCTGTCCCTATATCCCTATGTACGCTTAAATCTTTAAAACTACGCAACGGAAATTGATGCGGTTTTTTTTAATAGATAGAGTGATTCAAGAGGAAGGTTTATATGTATAATAACCATATGTTTTGCTTTGTAATTTCAGATAAATCACTACATAGTATAAAACAAAGTCGCTTTTTCTGTCCCTATATCCCTATGTACGCTTAAATCTTTAAAACTACGCAACGGATTTTGATGCGGTTTTTTTTAATAGATAGAGTGATTCAAGAGGAAGGTTTATATGTATATCCATTAAATAGTGGAGAAATACTGTTATTTTTGAGGTTTTTAATGTGATGTCGTAAATAATTTCATTTTTTCCGCTTATACATTGCAAACGCAGGCTGAACTCTACAAGATTTATCAAAATAATGTACTAATTATTGTACACATTAAAAAGGTCTACAGAAAACACAAAGAGATGAAGGTTTTCAAGGTTAACCCGAAGCAAAGCGAGGGAGGGCCGCTAGTAATTAATAAATGCATATTCCTGTATTAAGTAGATAGTAAATATACCCATCCAAATAATGAGTTACAATGCTTTAATAAAAATAAGTATGACTAATAAGTTCAGGATCATTGGAAAGACTATATATATTGCATTTGGTCAGTTATTTCTGTTTCAATGGTTAATTTTTGCAATAAGTTTTTATATATATATATATATATATATATATATAGATAGATATATAACCATGTATAGCCTTATGTATGATAAAATTACCTTATATCATTCTATATACCCTATAAAATTATTAATTTTAATATTCCATTTTTTAATAGTTTTAGAAACAGATATCTGTATATAGGGTTAGAATTTTATAAAGTGTATACATAAATATACATTCTCCTATATTCCTATACACAGTCTGTATAGCTGAAGGATATATTGTATAACTCAAAATTTACATCTATTTAGTCAGTATACAACTAAATATAATCAGTTAGTATAACAAAATAAAGTGCGTCCCAAAAGTTTATAGACAACTATTTTTTTGGATTTAAGAGCTAATTAAACCAGTAAGAAAGACGAAATAAATTATGCAAATATATAATGATGAAATAAAAATAATAATATACTCAAACAGCGTTTATTGAGTTGTTTGAAAAGTTATTTGCGTTTGTGGAAGTTGGTTAGTACCGGAAATTTCTATCATTTAATTATTAGACATGAATTCTGATAGCTAATGTCTAATAATTGAGCCGCATAATTTTCCAGTGCGAATTGGTTTTCCCAAACGGAAGGAACTTTCCGAACAACACAATAACAGTCATAGATTTAATATAAAAAAAATAAAAACAAAAAAGTGCTGTCCCAAAAATATATAGACAAGCTCATTTAAGTACTGATATCCAAAATTTGCATATTCCATCATGTACCTGTGACGCGATAGTTTCCTGAGATAAAAACGAATCTGTCTTTCCGTTTCCGACTGATTACAAAGATCCCTCGCAATGTGCAGTTTTCCAAAATGGAAATTTTGCAAATCTATCGTTTAACGGCTCGTGGATGGAAAGTTGTGGTCATTGTAATAAAAATTCGACGCAGCAGGATTCGTATTTACCAAATTCTGTCAAAAGATGACAATTTTGAAACAAAATCCCGTTCTGGACGACCAAAGAAAACAACTAAACGGCAAGACAAAGAGATTTTGAGATTAGTTTTAACCCAGAACCTGTCTGTACGGTCGGTTCTTAAAGAAGTAAGCTTTCCAGTATCAAAATCCACAGTTCATCGACGGCTGCAGGCAAGTATATTTCTTCATTATCGCAAAATACGTCGCTCGTGAAAGTTCAGAAAACGACTTAAAGATGCTCGTGTTCAGTGAGCCTGAAATCACATGAATTGGACAGATGAATGCCTGAGTGTTCTTTTCAGTGATGAAAATAAATTTAATTTAGATGGCCCCGATGGTTGGGCATATTACTGACATGATATTCGCAAGGAACCACGGACTTTTTTCAGCAGACAACGAGGAGGGAGTTCACTCATGGTGTGGGGACCATTTTCTTATAATGGAGCAATCGATATTTCTTTTTTGAAAGATCTTCAATGTTCCGAAGATTATCAGAAAACGCTTGAAGAACAGTTATTTTTATTTCGAAACTTGCTAAGTGGGGACAAATGGATATACCAGCAGGACAATTGCTCCACTCACGTGTCCAACTCTACAATACAGTGGTTTATACAAAACCAAGTATCAATTATGGACTGGTCAACCATAAGTCCTAACCTTAACCAATACAGAACCTCTGAGGAATATTAACTAGAGACGTATATGCTAATTTGCGTCAATTTGTAACGGTTCACGATCTAAAGCTGCAAACTGAACGAAGTTGGATTTCTTTAAACTCTTGTTTTGAGTATACCTGATCGAGTATTGGAGTGATTAGAAAAAAAAAGCTTAAAAATTTGAACGTTAAAGGAAAAAAATGAGTTGTATATAAACTTTTGGCACAGTAAAATTTAAGTTTTAATTTCTCTCACAAAGTCTGTGATTGTTTAGTATTATTCTTGTATAGTATTATTAAAGTCTTGATATTAGTTTTAATTATAAATTGTTTTGAAATTGTTACTCTTCTTTTTCAAATGTAAAATAAGAAAACCCCGTTGTCTTTAAACTTTTGGGACGCACTGTATAACTGTTATAGACACCATAATTGTATGAATTCTCTATTAAACTCAATTAACAAACACACCTTCCTGTATTAACCTTTGCACTCCAAATTTTCTTATCGTAATCGGTTACATATCTCCGAAGCCTCCCGTATTTTGAATATCCCAGGCTTAATATTTTTTAACATTTCAGCATTTGAAGTAGTGTTGCTTTGAAACGTAGGCTGTTGTCTCGAATGATCCATATATTTTTTTTCACAGAAACACATACATGACTTCGACAATTACATAAATCTTCTTGATGAGGACGGGATAGACACAAGGAAATTACCTCATCGAAGAATTACACAGACCTCCTCCGGCCTTACCCGGACCTCCAAAATGACTGTGCAATGGAGGTGACGGAAGTTGAACCCGTCGCCCTGACTCCTTAAGCTCTCAAGCGATTAGCGGAGGGGTGCTTTAACCACTCGGCCACGGAGGGTTCCAGGTTTCATATTCATTTTCACAAAAATAAATAAATAAATAAATAAATATTCTGATATTTTTTCTTGAGTAATCTTCTAGAATTAATCATTTTTTCATATCGACAATCAACGACGAAGAATGCCGAATGCTGAACACTGATTTCTGATCAGAACACTGATTTCTGACATTCATGAACTTTAAATATATATTGGACATTTGTTTTCCATAGTAGTTGAATAATTTTCCAGGTTTTGGGTGAAATTACTGACTTTTTCCTGAGATCTTAAAGACACAACAAGTTTCCTGATTTTCAGGTTTGCCTGGGGAGTATATGAACCCTGAATCACTATTTCGAAATAAAAATATTCACTTTATTTAATAACAAAAACTTACGATCAAATAAAACGAACATTAGTATTTTGAATATTCCAGGTGTCATATTTATTTTCACAATAAATAAATAAATAAATAAATAAAAAATCTGAATTTTTCTTGAGTAATCTTCTAGAATTAATCATTTTTTCATATCAAGAATCAACGACGAATCATGCTAAATAACACTGTTTTCTGGCATTCGTGAACTTTAAATATACATGGACATTTGTTTTCCATAGTATTTGAACAATTTTCCAGATTTTGGGAGAAATTACTGACTTTTTCCTGAGATTTTAAAGGCACAACAAGTTTCTTGATTTTCAGGTTTGCCTGGGGAGTATATGAACCGTGAATCACTATTTCGAAATAAAAATATTCACTTTATTTAATAACAAAAACTTACGATCAAATAAAACGAAGATTAGTTTTCGGAAATAGTAGTGATCGACATAAGAATTTATGCGATAAAAAACTACGCCGAGTCGCACTTGACAGGAGACTTTCTGTAGTAAAAACTGATGTCGATCACACCTGACAAGAGGTTAAGTAGATAGTAAACGCCCACCAAAATATTGGATTGCAATGATGCTATACTTTCAAAAGCAGTCCAAATTTTCTAAAATCTCTGTTTTTAACACTTTCCAACATAGTTGAAAAGTGCTTAGGAATTTAGTTCGTCTGTCCGTGCTCTAACTCTCGTAAATAGACTCGGATTTCCATGAAATTGATACTTGTTATTGAGGTTTATTACGGCATGTTCGGTATTGAAAATGAAGTGTGTATCATTTAAAGTTCGTTGACGAGGACACTCAAAAGAGTTCCGTATGGAGAAAAATCATTTGCGGTGCATTTCAATGCCGTTGCACTATTTCAAACATATTTAAATTGGTATACCTCATTGAGGTACACTACAAGATGCTTATACCGTAGAATATGGTGTGCACAGTATTCATCATTTATTTACAGGGACTCACAAAAGAATTCGGTTTGATTATGAACAACAATTGTGGTAAGTGCGTTTTCAGATGTGGTAAGTGCGTTTTCAGATGTAGTATGCGTTTTTAAATTTAACTAATTTTCTGAATTTTATTTGGTATGTATAAATTCTATAGGAAAATGATATGCTGGGCTGCACAAAAGGTTTCGAGAACATTTCCGCTTACTGACGGAAATTGCTGAAAAATAATTTTTAACTGCGTTATGCGTTTCTTAACTGAACTAAATGTTTGCATACTATGTAGTATATATATATATATATATATATATATATATATATAAATAAATCTATAGATCACATACAAGGCTGTACAAAAAAATTCGGATACTTTTCCGACTATACATGGTAATTGCTGTAATTTGGTTTTCAAGTGTGATATGCGTTTTCCGAATTGTTTACTTAGTAGTAGGACTTAGATTGGGCGGGGCTAGTTGATCTTAAGCCGAAAAATAGGCCTCCCCGTCTGGTTTGACCTCGACTTTGTTTACTCAGACATCATCTTTCACAATCTTTCACCTAAAAACGTTGGAAAGTGTTCCATAACCTATGCTTGATGCATGCTTTTCTTTCTTGTTATTATTATATTAATTTTATGAATTTGAAACAATTTGTCCATTATAATTTACATTTGCTTATTGTTCTATACCGTCATAAGATTAAATATTTATGATGTAGCTTATAAAATTTAGAAATGTCCATTGCTAGTACATAACTTTCAGTGCATTAACCTATTATATGTCAAAAGAAAGCTTTTAGCTGGGGTGATGATTAATAGCACATAATAATAATGATAGCGCAATGATTAATTATGCATCCAGGCTAATAATGTCATTTGCTGATGGCTGCTACTCTAACAATAAATGAATAAAGGAAAATATTAAACATAAATCGGGCGCGACTAAATATAATTGTTGTATGTTATAAATCTTAATTAGCGAACACATATTCCTGTATTAAGTAGATAGTAAACGCTCATTAAAATAATGGGTTGTAATGATACTGCTTTCGAAAGTGGTAAATTCGGCATAATTGGAGACACAATGCCTTGATTAACACAAACATTCATATGCAAAACAATTAATTTTGGTATTTAGGCATGGTAAAATAAATAATAATAATGAAAAACGAAATATTAAATCAAATTTTCATTAGACTAATATAAAATATTTGAACTAGATTAATTATCACTGAAAAAATATAACATTGTAAAATACATAATTCATTCACATAACCCAAATTATAAGTAAAAATTTCAATAGCACACAATGTCACCTAACGACAGTTGAAATTGTTAAATGGGCATGCACGCGCTACTTCTCCATCTGTTAGAGATAGAATTGTCATCGGTTCTAGAAAAATCCAATCACCGCACTTCCGTGTAAGAATCTATATAAGAATTCTTTATAAGCATCTTATAAGAATTGTATAAGAATTCTTAGACATAGAATGCTACTTCTGCTATGAATACACCTGTACCCCAGATTGTTGTCTATAAAAAAATAAAAAAATAAAAAATAATAATAATAATAATAATAATAATAATAATAATAATAATAATGATTTTTAAGAAACACTGCAGTTCAATCAAATACATTACTATTTATGCGGATTGTTATTTTTTAAATTCATTTTAATCGTTAATACTATTTCTAAACTTAACGAAACTTTAACGTGTCTTTTTCAGTTTTTTTTTTCGTCAGTTACTACCTGCTATATCTAACAGCCTCCGCCTCGTGCTCTATCTTTCGTAAAGCTATATACATATACTAGAAGCACTACAGTTCATAAATGTATATGTTACTAAAGCAAGCTAAAATAGATTATTTTTTAAATAATTGTCACTATAATTTCGAGGTTTTATTTTTATATTTATCTTCCTGCTTATCTAGTGATTATACTTCGGGAAAAGTTACGAAGACGGTGTGTACAATGCTGGGATCGCCTGTTAACACCCTTGGCTTAATTTGGTTGTCATATCGAACAATATAGCACTCATTTTGGCGACATGAAATTATTTTAGGACTGCGCTTCCAGAAACCTTATTTCAGGATTTTTTTTTTTTTTTTTTTTTTTTTTGTGTGTATGTGTGTGTGTGTTCTTTTGAAATTGAATTTAATTTACCAGAGGTCGTTGATATATATCAATGGATATATATCATGATATCTATCATGATATATATCCGATATTTATTTTCAAAATATCAAGATTTTTGATATTTTCGATATCTTCACATTATTTGATATTTGTTTTTAAAATATCAAGATGTTTGTTATTTTGAATATTTGATATTTATTTTCAAAATATCACTGTGCAAGATATTTTTTATATTTTAGTCGAAACAAGTGTAAATGGATATTTCAACTGATATTGATTGTTCCTTTCTGTAGATAAAGAACATTTGTCTCTGGCAGTGACTTTTCTAGTTAAAGAAAAAAAACAAAAATCTTATCCCAGCTTTGTTTGAAGTTTTTATTTTTGAATGTAGATTATATGGGACTAATAATTATGTGGAACATAACTAATTCTATAATAGGCAGATATAGAAAGATAAACTGTCTAATTTAGACAATCAGTTCTATACAGCTTCATTAGAAAATAATCAATTTCTGGTTTGGTGTTGTTGAGCTTAAATTGTACAACATGTTAGGGAATAAAAAAAATAAGCTAACATTTATGTTTAAATTTTTCCATTAAAAAAACTAATTTGTATTTAATTTTTTGTTTTATAAATTTCTGATTTCTGGATAGTTGATACTGAATCTTATAGTTGTTTTTTTATAAATGTATAAAGCAAATTGTTTCTGTTTTGTTGATTAGTTGATCTTCAATTTTGTTTTAAAAAAATTAAAAAAAGGGGGGGAGCAGTTTTAGTATATTGTTTAAATTTTCATGTTAAGAGCAATATATTTTAGTTTCTAATCTATATATTATTGCTTGAAAATATTTATTATCAGCAGTAAGTTAACTATTTTGAAAATATCGGATATATATAAAAAATATCGGATATATATCAAAATATCCGATATTTTTGATATTTTCGAAAATATCATATTTACGAACCCTGTAATTTACAATCTATTACAAATGCACATTACTTAAATTAAAATAACATACGTCCATTTCCATGATCTTTCGACCTCAGAAAGTAATCTTGAGTATTAAAATATTTTGAAAGGAAAAAAAATAAAAACAACATTGTTGCAATCAGTGTTGAATTCAGGGGTGGCCCGAGGGGGGGGGGACATTAGCCCCCCGGGAGCATTGAAACTTCCCCCAGGGAAGATTTGATATTTTATACTTTCAATGGTCAAAAAGTGCAATTCCCCCCGGAACTGTATAATGTCTCCCCCCTCCCGGAGTCCCAGAAATCTCTCCCGGGGAAAAGTGTCTGAATTCAACACTGGTTTCAATTTAACATCATATATAACTTTTTCTTATTTTTTAATGCATAATAATTTTTTCTTTCGTTCAATTTTTTTTTTTTTTTTTTAAGTAATACAAATCTATTTCTAATCCAGGTTTAAAGTGATATGTAGGTGAATTATCTTTCATTGCTCTATGCGTAATCTTGAAAAACCACATTAATTCCAATTTATATTTTTATGTAAAGTGCTGCTTTTTACACGCCAGGAAATTCTAGGTTCCAATCCAGGCTTATAAACTTTTAATTAATAATTTCAAATATATAATTTGGTGTAAAATCCAATAGAAACTGAAATACAGCTATAATGTTCATCGCAAAAAATAGCATATATGCTCCTCATGTTTAGAGAACAAGGCAAAATTGAATCAAAATAATTTTTACTAAACATCTGACATATTAAATTTGATGTAATTCCATTCCATAGATGCCGGCTTTTATTTATTACGTAAATCGGGTAAAACGCAGCATAGCAACTCTGCCTGTTTGGCTATATACACCAAAACGTAATCAGCACCAATTTCTGTCAAGATCTAACTAAATGTTAATTTTACTGAAATTCCGTGTATTAGTTCTTGAGTTATAGCAGCCACAAAATTTGTGTCTCATACAAACAGACATTTTCCCAAAATTGTCAAATCGTGTTCAGGACATCCCAAAACGTGCAATTTTATTAAAAACGGAAGTCAAAAATCTTTACGATTCCAATACTTTCTTTTATATATAGCAAAGGAATAAAAATGGGAAAATCAGCTTTTTAATGCATAAAATACATGATATAAAACGTATTTCAAGATTTAAAAAAAAAAGTTTTTCATGAATATAGGTAACAAATATATGTGTACATTATATCAGGGCTGTCCAACCTTTCAGCTGTCAGGGGCGCATCTCAGCTGTTGGCAAACAAGGAAGGGCGCCATTATTCACATGACTGGAAAAAACATACAATATTATCTCACTCTGATGTAGAGATGGGCAACATCGTTCCTTTTAGGGAATCGTTCCAGCCGGAATCGTTCACCGAAAGGAACGAGTTCTTTGGAGTCGTTCCTTTTGGAATCGTTCTGAAAAAAAAGGAACGATTCCGAAATAAAAAGAACGATTCCGAGAAAAGGAACGATCCCGAGAAAAAGGAACGATTCCGAAAAAAGAAAGGTTTTCGAGAAAAAGAAACTCTTTCGAGATAAAAATAACAATTTCAAGATAAAAGGGATAATTTTGAGAAAAAAGGAACAAATCCGGAAGTATTAGAACGAACATAAAATCCATAATATTAATACAGTAGAACCTCGATTCATCGTTCCCGCATCTTTCGTTATCCCGTATGTATCGTCTAGTTTTAAAGGTCCCGTCACGAATACCATTTAAATAATGTTAATTATACCCGCTTAGGTCGTTTTTGAAACATGCAGATTCCCGCATCTATTGTTCAAAAAATTTATCGACCTTCGAAAAAAATGGAGAATTTATCTCATTGTATTCATGTTTAAAAAAAAAAAAGTTGTTCTAATTGTGACCTTGGATGCACGTGCGTATTGATAAACCGAGAGCAATTCCACGAGAGTGGTTTAAGATTGGTTTTCCAAATTACCGGCGTTAATTTAAAGATATGACTCTCGTGACATTTACAATGCGGATAAAACAGGGCTTTTTTATAGATGTTTGCCAGACCGTACTCTGACACTAAAAGGAGAGGCTTGTCATGGAGGCAAAAGTTCTAAAGAAAGACTGACAGTTTTATTGTGCACAAATAGTGATGGAAGCGGTAAAAGAATGCCGATTGTAATCGGAAAGTCAGAAAAGCCAAGGTGTTTCAAAAACATCAAAAATTTACCTGTGTCGTACCGTGCTAATTCAAGAGCATGAATGACAAATGAAATTTTCTCTGAATGTCTGAATGATTTTGACAAGGCAGTTGGAAAAGAAAAAAGACAAGTAGTTTTATTCATTGACAACTGTTCAGCGCACCCTCCGGATATATCTTCATTAAAAAATGTGACAGTTCATTTTTATCCTTCTAATTGCACTAGTAGGGTTCAACCCCTGGATTTGGGTATTATTCACAGTTTCAAGCGCCATTACAGAAAGAATTTAGTTAGAAAAGCTCTAGCTATGATGGATGAAGGAAAATCCAATAGCATCAAAGTTGATGTTTTACAAGCCATTTATTTCGTTGTCTCTGCCTGGGAGAGAGTAACCCAAGAAACCATAATTAACTATTTTAATACAGCTAAGGGGGATGTCACAGAACTCAAAAATGTAACTGTTGATGCTAACGATGAAGAGGAAAATGATTTATCATAGTTTAGGGCAAATGTCTCGAACATCATCTTTGACAATTATTCATCAGTTGATGAAGAGGTTGCGACATATGGCTTGATTTCTGTTCAAGAAATGATCGCAGAGAATGAAAAAATGGATGATGATACCGATGAAGACGAAAATGTCAATACAGAACCAGTTCCAACGTTTGTTGAAGCGCTTAAAGGATTTGAAACAATGAGAAATTTTCTTTATTTACATGCATTAAGCGAAAGAAAGCAGAAATATGTCATTAATGTCGAAAATTTATTGTTTGGGTTAAGAAGAAAACAGTGTGTACAAGCTAAAATTTCCCAATATTTCCAGTAAATAAATAAATCTATTCCTCTTTATTCTGCTTCGTAAATTTTTTGTAGTAAGTAAGTATTTTTCTCCTTCAAATTTTCTATATTTCAATGTAATAAATTTATTTATACCATACACTTTTTCACGCGAAAATATTTTATGTTAACCCGCATTAATCGTTTTCCCGTAACTATCGTTTGAAACGAATGGTCCCTTGAGAAACGATCGATCGAGGTTCTACTGTAATACTAATTTATTTTCTTACGTATTCATCCATTTTCTTACTTATTTTTAATTTTTTTGGACAGATGATTTCGTTTTCAAGAGTTCATTTCATTGATGAGTGTGTGTAATTAATTAGCAATTTTTTCTAATTATCATAATACAAGTATACTCCCTGACTTTATGGTTTATGGCATTAAACTCAATTCCTCTTGTAAATTTACCCCTGGATGACCTTTCATTTACCATATAGTTTATCAAAGAAATTTTATTGTAGCTGTTTGTTTTGCCCACCAGGGTTCCATTTAGTTCCACCCATTCCATTTAGTAGTGTAATCGGGTTTCTTCTTGAAAATATATCGTTGAATGACCCTCCATTTATACGATTAATTATTTTATGCAGGAATCTTTATTCTAGTTCTGATGTTTGGCACCAGGGTCTACGCAATTTTAAGCCTTATAATTAGATCCCTCTTCAAAATCTACCCCAAGATAACCAACCATTCATTTACATGTCAGTCCTCGGAACCTGCCGTTTTCAGAGTCACTCCATTTCGGTACGATTATTTGGAAATCGGTCATTTTCTCAGTTCGCCCATTTCTAAACAATTCCCATGACTATCTCCTTTTAGTATTAAGTTCATGCGTAAATAGAAAATTTTATAAAATTAAATTCGGATACCTGTCAATTTGGGAAAACATAATTCATTAAAAGAAGTATATTTGAGAGTCTTAATATATAACAATGTCCTTTCTGACTGCATTATCAATACACAGCCGAAACCGAAATGCCTGCACCTGAAATCGTAAAATTTTAGTTGTTACTTCCTGTTATGACATAAAAATCCATTAAAATGGTGTTTTCTGAAATTCAACTGTTAGGTGATTGAAAGTTTTTGAAAAGATATACTAGTATATTTAAATTTAGAAATTGCACATAATTAGAACTGTAGATATTGAGATAAGAAACAAAATCATAACTATATAGTTCAATATGTTTCAATAACTTAACTAACTTTCGTCAACTTTATAGTTTCATACAAATACGATTTCAAATACACAAAATAAATAAGAAAATATAAAATACGATACTCTTAAAAAATATTTTATTTCAAAAATAGGAATATATAAAATTTGTTGATTTGGTGAAATCCTAAAATAATCAGGCTAAAATGTTAGTACAACAAACAATTCAACAACAGTTTCATGATCGTAACGAAAATTAACATCAATAATATAAAACAACCAGGAATGGTATTTTGTTTCTAAAAATTTTCATTCATTGGTGTAAACAATTTTTTTTTAATCGATTTTATTTTCTAATAATTTTTGTTTAATAAGAATTACTGCTATATAATTCCAAAACTCTGTTAAACTTTCAATATATGGAAAAAACTCACGATAAAGTCTGAAATACAGCATCAGTTCGAACCTATTTGGGACAGTAAATAGATCTGCCAGTATCTTCGATGTGTTCGTTAATCAAATATGTAGCTGTTATAGTTCGTTTACAGGAGCACACAAAAGTAAAAAACATTCAAAGCTTGTCATCGCGATAACATCCGAAATATACCGAGTATATTTAAACCGAATTAAGACAGTATATTGTTCTTGCAAGTATCTTGGAAGAATTCGTTAATCAAGTACTGTTTTGTTGCCCCTATCTGATCACCGAATGATAAAAACCAGCTCTGTTGAAAGCAAAGATAATAAACTGAACGAATATGTTTTTATTTTAGGTTGCCTAATTACAAGTCTGTTTTGTTTTTTGTTACCGAAAGAAAATTAAAATCCTATTTTGGCGCCCCCTTCTATACACTGGCGCCCGGGCATATGCCCCCTTTGCTCCTCCGTAGTTTCGGCACTGCAAATATCTGTTATCCACCACCACAGTAACAGCCATTAATCCGGGAACTGATTTCGGGAGTTGCGAGTATCAATCCCGATCGTGGAATCGCGATTGTCACAAGAAATTATTATGAAAAACGATTTTTGTCTTGCTTTTATTTTACGTTGTATTAAAACAAAGTCAAAGATATTTAACTTCTTATTATTTAGCAAGAAATAGAAATAAACTGGTCTTTACTGTAAATTATGTTTTTTTTTACTATATATTTTTACTATATACTATATACTTTTTTACTATATACATATATTATAAAACTAGTTTAATGTAATCTTAACATAAATCTATTAAACAGAAAAAGCATAAAATACGCAGCTTTACATATATGTCACAATGTTGGGAAATGTCTGATAATCTATATGTAGCACGTAATTTTTCTTTCCCGTTCATACTCAAAACAGCCATAAGGGTAGCGAAAAGCGGTTAAATTATTTGAATCCCACCCAACCCACTACTGCTACTGTTATATTATTATTATTAGACGTTTTTTTGTTTTTTTAATCTTTATTATAGGAATTTTAAGAAAGAATTGAAAATGTTTCGCAAAAATTCCTTGTTCAAATATGTTTTCCTTTATGTATCCACTGTAAGTTGATCAAAACTATCTACGGGAGTTCCGAGATCTTTTGAATCATCTTTTTCAGGAGAGAAAAATAAGACCCCAAACTGAGGAAACAAAGTGGTACTCGAGCGCTCGTAAATGCTCTTATTAGGTAGATTTCGTAAGAAATACTACCTATTACATTCTCCCCTAAGTTGGAATTTTTGAAAAAAATTTGTAGATCTACGCGATCATGACTTCCAACACCCAAAACCACCCCTAGTTCAAAACTTTATCTATCTATCTATGTCGCTTTTTTATGGACATTATAACTTCAATAATTCTGCACAAATCTCTTCCAAATTGATGCATAAAATCAAGGGGCATAAAATCTCGGTCAAGTTCGTTAATGGGCAAAATCGAACCAGGGAGGGGGGGGGGAGGCTTTTTTGTGAAAACAGAAAAAACCCCATAGCTTCTTAATTATGATGTGTACCGAATCCATTTAAAGTTATTATTAATTCTAGGTAAAGGGCCGAAAATTTATGTATGACAGTTTGATATTAAAAATGGTCCCAAAGGGGGGAAAAGAGGAGGGTGGGGGGGGGTGCAGAAGAAAAAAATCCATAACTTCGTCAATTCACAAGATAACAAATCCGCTTAACCTTATTATATATCCTCTTAATATTATCTAAAACTTTTATGATGACAAGTTTTTTTTATATCATCAACACTTATAGCAAAAAATAAATAAAAAAATAAAAATAATAAAAAATCCCTACCGGCTCCGCCTGCAGACAAGTTAAATTTCGAAGTGGGCGGTCCCAACTTCAGCATCATGGCAAAAAGGTCATTTCTTCTGCAATTCTCAACAAACAGGCGCCCCACGGTCTGAGTCTGCGAAATCTACCTGTGTCTGCTGGCCGAGCCGTCAGGGATTTTCTTTTTTTTCTTTTGACAGTGAGGATCCTCAAATTAAAATTATGCTTGAAACATATGAAACAGTGAAATATACACAAAAGTGCGTAACCATGCAATTATTAAAATTGATCGAAAATCAGTTCTTCCAGATAAAAAAATCAGTTATTATTAACTGATTAAAATGCAATTGTTCAGGGCATAGCGATGTATTTCTTATATTATTCAAAACTGTTTCTAATCAGATTTAATATATATATATATATTTCCCACTATTATTTAAACAAGCATTTACTTTACATTAATTTTTTTTCTTAATTTTTTTCTTTCTGACCAATTTAGCACAAAAAGTTTCAATAGCAATGTAAATAAGTCGCAGGTGATAAGTACATAGTTAAATAATAGACAATATTTTAACTGAAGTACAATAATATACTTCTATTTATCTTAAAATAAATTTAACCCCTTGGGGACGAGCGTCACGTATACGTGACGCATAAGATCCTCGATTATTCCCACCAGTTATTTTTTAGTGTAAACTTTGCCTTATTTAATGGTAGCATTTCTGCGATTCAATTAGCCAAAATTTTCTGTTTTAAAAAACCGGTGGTAGGAGATTAAAAATTCCGTAAAGGACGCTCGTCGCGAAGGGGTTAAGAGAAAGTAATACACAGTTGTAGTTTATTAATCAATCGCCCCCCACCCCACCCCGCATTTCTCTCTCTCTCTCTCTCTCTCTCTCTCTCTCTTTTATTATTTTTTTATTACGTACACATTAGAAGGATTTTTTGGCCAGAAACTCTGCTTTAATAGAATCAAAATCTGCTATTTTAAAATAAAATAGCGTATTTTAATTTATTAAAACTGGCCAGTCTACAAGAACAAGGACCGATTCCTAGGAATCGTTCCTTTTCGGAATCGCTACATTTTGGACTAATTCCGAGGAATCGGTCCTTTTCGGAGTCGATTCCGAGGACTCGGTCCTTTTTGGAGTCGGTACATTCTGGACCGATTCCGAAGAATCGGTCCTTTTTGGATTCAATATATTTTGGACCGAATCCAAGGAATCGTTCCAAATAGGACCGAATCCGAGGAGTCGTTCCAAAAAGGACCAAATCCGAGGAGTCGTTCCAAAAAGGAGCTAATCCGAGGAATCGTTCCTTTTCGGAATCGTTCCAAAAAGGACCGATTCCTTTTTAAAGACTGGAATCGTTCCTTCAATTTCACTGCCGGAGTCGTTCCTTTGGAATCGTTCCTTGACAAATGACACATCTCTACGCCTGATGGTGTTAAGAACACACAAGCGTCTTTTGCGTTGCACATACATTTCTCAGTAATAACTATGCCCATGTAAAAACAAACTGCAGCAAAAATATAAATAATAGTAAATTTACAATTACATTTCACTGAGAGCATCTTATCTCAAAACATTTGTGGGATAAGTGGCCAAAAAACTTAATCCTGCCTACAATATGCAAATGTTAATCGTTTAAAAATAACATTTTTTAAAGGAATTTTTATATACTCTTTTTAATTGCTAAAAGGTGTAAAATAAAAAAGTTATAAACAGTAAAATAACTATTATTAGACTGTTGACATGTTTCGGCTCACTCCGAGCCATTATCAAAACAAATGAGAATATTTTCATTTGTCTCGAAATTTTCTCACTGTTTATAACTTTTTTATTTTACACCTTTTAGCAAAATTAAATAAAAGTACATTATTACAAGGAATTTTTATATTTTAAAAAAGTTAGTAACACGAAGCATTCGGAAAGGCACACGCACGTCTTGTACAATACACACATATCTCACAGTGATAGTCATGCCCATTTAAATACAGACTGCAGAAAAAAAAATATTAAATATTAAATTTAGAATTTTCTCATCTAAAGCACTTTGCTAGGATAAAGAGTGAAAAACCGTGATGCTGCCTACATTGTAAAAAGCATGTAATCATCAATGATTTACAATTTTAAAAAATTCAACCCTTTTTCAAAAATGGATTTTATATTTTAAAAAGCTAGTTACAGAAAACATTCTAGAGGGCGCCAAGAAATCCTTCAAGGGGCGCCCGCGAGCGCCGGGTTGTACAGCCCGGCATTATATGAAAAAGAAATCATTACTTTATAATGGATTATAAAATTTTTATGTTTTCTTCTTACAGATCCCCCTTAATTCTTTATGAAATAATTAGTTCGACATAATTATTTTATCTTTACTGAAACATTAAAAATATATCTCTGCCACCAGTTAATTTTATAATCTTATTAAACATTCATTTATTCACTGTTCAAACAGCAAGCAATGATATTATCAAAGTATTGTTTGTTTCACGAAAATTCACTCATAATTAATTCAATACGGCTGATATTCTACTAGAGATAATATGCTATGAACAGAGTATTTCCTTAATGCGTGTCAAATGCAGCCTCGTTTTGCCATTTATGAAGTTAAGTAATGAATTATGGGTAATTATGTCATCTGCGGGATGTTTCCAGACATAAATACAGAAGAAAATGATAAACACTAGTAAATCTACACAGATCAGAGGTCTCAACGTCAGCTCTACAAATCATTGTTCATTAATCTCACTAATTTCTTATGTAATCTCCATAATATTTGATAGCCTAAAATTCAATTTTTTAAAGTCATTTATACATTTATAAGAATATAAGATTTATCGAAACTTTCGGAAATTTTAGAAGTATCACATTAAACACAATTTTATGTCGGATAAATGATATAGGATAAACTACTTATTGTTATTTTTTTTTTCAGAATAAGAATACATTCCTTCATTCCTGTTGTCGCTTTAATTATCAATTTCCAGTAATTGTGCTATTTCATTATTCGAGTTTTTGTCTGAATGCATTTACTATTGTAATGTCATTAGAATAACCATATATTTGTACAGAAGATTTTATCCTATCCTTAAAAGAATACTTATTTTTCAACCACTAAACATCATATGTTGTTGAAATTGAATAAAATTTCATGTATAAATATACTTATACAAATATAAATTCTTTTTATGAGACTTATATTCAATTTACCCATTCAACGTTTTTATAATTTTCGTTTGGAAAACCAATTTGGTAATCTTTCTTTAGTAGTTAAAATAAATCCTCATCTACTTCATTAGAAAAGCATGTTAAAAACTTAAATCACCGGAAAATTAGCTATTTTGTTAATAAAATTTCGCGTCAAAATAATGCGATTCACATGAATTTTCTTTTGTTGATATTCTTTGAAATATAGTTGATTGTCAACCATTTAATAAAAGAGAGAAAAAAAGGAAGTGCATTGGAAATTTTTGTAAAAAAAGAGAAATTAAAATGTTTTATACCTTTCAAATTAATGCGTAAAATTTCCCAATAATGTATAAAATTAATTTCGAAATTCTAATAAATGTATTGGTAAATTTTCAAAGCGATCGGATTAAATTAAGATCTCCATTTCGAAAATTTAGCATCCATAATTTAGCATTTACAATTATACCAATGCGTGATTTTCTTTTCGGTGAATGTTAAAATTAAAAAATCGTTTGACTTCCCATTAAAAAGCATTATGACTTAAGAGAAAATGTTCTATATTTTTCGAACGAAAGAACAAAATTTAACCAAAAACTAATACAGCTAATTTCGTGTACCTCGCCAACATACCCACTAAAAATCAACCCAATCGAGTGATTTTTGCGGCAGTTATCGCGGAACAGACAAACAGACAGAAACCAAAAACTTTTCGCGTCTCCACAGTGAGCCTTCACTGACGTTTCGGCAATTACAGGTGGGCAGATAATTAAAAGACAAAACATTCCAAGACCAATATCCCAGTAGGACCAAAACTAACAGCAGAAGTAAAAATTATATGTTTCGAAAAGTATTGTTAGTAACGCGATTTAGCTTCCACAAAAATACACAAGAACGGCATTGGATTTTTTAAATAATCTATATATTTAAAACGCTAAGCGATTTCTTTCGACAATCCGTGAGAACAAACTACTGCATCAAATTACATCATTCTTTTTTTAAATGAAATATATTTGAACACAGATTTGTTATCGTGCATTCGTTTGTTCGAAAATTTAATTAATTAGCCGTAATTTTCAATTAAACTTTTACTTCTGCTAATGACGTCATAATCGGATAACGCCTACTGTTGCGAAGCACAGAGTTTATTCTCTAAACTCTGTGGTTGAATAAAAGAGAAATAATAAATATTAAAAGCACGCGGTTTTAAGGCCGAATTTGTTAATTTGCAAGTAAAATTTCGGTAAAAATACATATCCGCGTGTTTTATAAGCGAATAAAAATTCATATTTATTGTGACGTCACGGGAATATTGTCCATTGGGTTTATTTTATCATTATGCATTATAACTTTGTTGATGCCATTTTTTCATTACAATTAAATACAAAATATATTTATATTTATGTGCATGGTGTTTAAGCATTAATGTAAGGTATATGAAGTACGTGTGAAAAGTTTGCGCCTTTGAAAATGACGTTATGCTTAGCTTGAAGTGCATTTTAACATTGATAAAACTAAAGAAATAAATAAAAAGAAAACTGCCCAGTTAAACTGAGGGCATTGAGCTCACAGGCTATTCACACTAATTGTATATTATACTCTTATTTCAAAGAATTTGAAATAAGACCCTCGAAAAATAAAGAAATCAACAATATATTAAGGGGGGTCATCCCCCCGTTACCCCCCTCAAAGTTAACTAATGAACCCCTTAAACTAATCAGGGAAGTCTCTAATTACAATGAATATATATATACAAAATTTGAAGAAAATCGGATAATTCTGCATGAAAAACCAATTTATCTAAATTAAGGGGGGTTACCCCCCCCCCTTTCCCCCTTTATACTTAACCAATGAACCCCAAGACTAACCAGAGAAGCTCCTTACCACAATGAGCCTATATACAAAATTTGAAGAAAATCTGATAATTCTCCATGAAAAATACATTCATCTAAATTAAGGGGGGAGGATACCCCCCCCCTTTACCCTCTTTATGCTTAACCAAAGAACGCCCTAAACTAATCAGGAAAGCGCCTTATCACAATGAACCTATGTACAAAATTTTAAGAAAATCGGATAATTCTGCATGAAAATTCAGTTATCTAAATTAAGGGGGGGGGGGCAGCCCTCCGTTACCCCCTTTATACTTAAACAATGAATCCCCAAAAGCAATCAGGAAAACGCTTTATCACAATTAAACTGTATACAAAATTTGAAGAAAATCGGATAATTCTGCATGAAAAACCCATTTATCTAAATTAAGGGGGGATTAGCCCCCCCCCCCCTTTCCCCCTTTATACTTAACCAATGAACCCCCAAAACTCTTCAGAGAAGCGCATTATCACAATGAACCTATATACAAAATTTGAAGAAAAACGGATAATTCTGCATGAAAAACTCATTTATCTAAATTAGGGGGGGGGTTATCCCCCTTTCCCCCTTTGTACTTAACCAATGAACCCCCAAAACTATTGACAGAAGCGCATTATCAAAATGAACCTATATACAAAATTTGAAGAAAATGGGATAATTTTGCATGAAAAACTCATTTATCTAAATTAGAGGGGGGGTTATCCCCCTTTCCCCCTTTATACTTAACCAATGAACCCCCAAAACTATTGACAGAAGCGCATTATCAAAATGAACCTATATACAAAATTTGAAGAAAATGGGATAATTCTGCATGAAAAACCTATTTATCTAAATTATGGGGGGTTAGCCCCCCGTTTCTCCCCTTTATGCTTAACCAATGAACCTCCAAAACTAATCAGGGAAGCGCCTTATCACAAGGAACCTATAAACAAAATTTTAAGTAAAACGGTTAGTTCTATCAAGAGTTATCGCGTTACGTACATACATACATACGTACGTACATACAGAACCGGCGGGCACATAAGCTCTCAGGCTTTGATAGCCTGTGAGCTAAAAAATGTATATGATTGTGTTAACATGACATAATTTTACTGATTTTTGCATTCATAATTATAAAGTTTAGAATTGGAGCCGTCATTGATTTCTTCATCTTGATTGCATACCTTCATTACATGTTACCAATTGCTTTTTTTTAAATTATAGGATAGAAGATTTCCTTTTTTAGTAAAAAAAAATCACAAAAGGATTTCAGGAAATTTAAAGTTATTAAAAATAGTGTTATGGTAGAAAAATAAATCTTGAAATAATGATTGTATTTTTAGCTAGAATAAACAATGTAAGACTAATATTTCATAGGAATTATTTTGGTAGATTTATTATAAGTTCATTTAACAGTTCCTTATTAGCGCAAAGTCCTATTTCTTTCACTGTGAATTTCTCTTTCGATGTCAAAAAATGTTTTTCTACTTTTGGACGCCAGCCAAAATACAGTGGCAATTTTTAGAAATGTACAACAATTGTGACAACACAGGCACTATCGCTCTAGCTTTAATCGCGCTTACATCAATTCGAAATACTACAACTTTCTATTTTTTACTACATTTTACAATTTTAATTCTTACATCATCAATTAGAAAAAAAATAGCTTTCGATTGAAATTTATTTGAAAACTGCCGCGTAATTTAACGACCTTTTAAATAATTTTCAAGCATGAAAAGTTTTTCAATTCTATCTTATCAATGACCACCAGTTTGCTTCAATAATGTAAAATAGCCCCTGGGAAAGTTGCCACAATTGAAAATAGATTTCCCTAACCATCATAAAAAGTGAATAATAATTTTTTTTTAAAAAGTGATAAATCATAAGATCAGATTATCCATAAGATAGAACATTTTAGCGCTAAACAAAAATCTGTCAAGAAAAAAAAAAAGAAAAAAAAAGACTACTTTTAGTTTATGTTGAACATAAAATTGATATGTTGAATTCGTTGATGAATGTGTTCCATCAGATATCAGGATATGCTAGGAATTGTATTATTTTATTTTTTTACATTTGCCAACTGTATAAGAGGAAAAATATCCCCGACTGTGATGGAAAAGGGATAATCATCCTGATTATGTCAAGGAACCAAAGAAACCATACAAATAAATTACACTTGAAAACATTAAAAATCTCCCTCATCTGCAGATAGATTTATTACTGCAAAAAAACTTCTTAATCTTTGCATAAAAATTGATTGGCTTAAAACAATGGATGCGTTTTAGAAGATATGGATTTGAAACGAATAATGATTAAAGAGGACATTTTAAAACTTTTAATTTAATCATTTTAAAACTTTTTTAACGTCGAATTTTGACGGTGCTTTTGGGCAGATGCAATGCACATGCGCATAGGGACTCATTCGGTTGCATTTACACGGGGGGGGGGGAGATGTGTGCTTTATTTACTATGTTCTGTTATTTACTGAATATGATATGAACGTAGGAATATACTATTTGTATATACTTCAAAGGTCCATGAATTTTTTTTTTTTGTTGCCGGGGGGAATATGGTGGTAATGTCAAACTGATTTGCATTACACATTTATTTACGGATTGTTTGTTTGGAGCTTGCATCGGAAATAGTACTGTATTTGACTGGTGAAAAAAATATATTTGAAAGACTGTTTTATACGCACCCCTTCATAAATAATAAAGAAGCTTATTTTACTGATATTGTTATAGTATTTTTTTGCGTCAAGTTTTGACGGGTTCCATCTAGTAAACATTTAATTTCTAGAATAATTACATTTGTCACCAACAAGTGGTGATTCAATTGCGCCATAGTTTAAACTGTAGTGTTTCTTAATGGATGCGTCCGATAACTTAGCATTGTGCTGCCACATTCCAGATCTGAGTAGCGTGCCTCGATATAAAAGTGGCAAGATATGGGATATAAAATGTGGTTGGTTAAGACAACTCTGGACGAAAGCGAATCGCCAAGAATCTTGACAGACCTACCATTATCGCCAAGCTAATACTTGTTAACTTGTCTCACTCGAATAATCGAACTCGTCCAGGCAAGTATCGCCAAATTCTGGAACGTCGGTTCGTCATAGTTTAGACTTAGACTAATGCGTCTGTCTAAGCACAATCTGAGCATCGCATGTCGCCACTCTCACATAGAAGCACTCTGGGTCTGAGGTAACGACATAGGCATACAGGATGTGTTCACAAAGTTTCAAGACTGTTCTGAGAATACAAAATGTATTAAACATTTTTGTACAGCGAACTAAAATTCTTCGAAATATGACCTTTGGGCATCAACACCTCGCTGCCAGCGTTTTTTCCATTGTTCATACGCTCCCTGGAAATCTTCGCGCGCAAGGCTGTTAAGGGACCTCGTCGAAGCTGCCTGGATTGCTGGAATCGTGTTGAATCGCTTCCCTTTCAGGTCTTTCTTGATCCGGGGGAACAAAAATAAAGTCGCTGGGAGCGAGGTCCGGGCTGTAGAAGGCTTGAAGCAGTATTGCCGCGTTAAACTTAGCCAAAACAAAACATCAGCAGCGGCGAACGACGTGTGAGAGGGCACATTGTCGTGGTGAACAATCCAGTCGTCTCTGATGTCTGGTCGGACGCACCGGACTCAATCCTTCAATTGGTTGAGCACTCCAGCGTAAAACTGACCTGCGACACTCTGTCCGCTCAACCAGTTTTCGACAGGGGTCAATGACACGCACTCACTCCACTAGCGATCTACTCACTCCAAAGTCTCGGAGGCAACTGCGTGCGTGTGCTCCGTTAGCTGACACCACACTACCTCTCCCTGTCGATGGAACGTGTGTGCGCACGCGCCCCTACTCAGGAAACAGTCAGTCTTGAAACTTTGTGAACACACCTTGTAGATTCACACATTGACATTCGACATAAGCTCAGATTTCAAAATTTTTGTCAAACTATAACAATTTGCATTACAGAACTTTATTGTGAGTTTATGGAAAGGAGCAACAAAATTGAATAAGGACCTTGGCCTCACTTCGGCTTGACTGGGTCCTGATTGCATGAATCAGCAGAGCAAGTAAAAATGTACAGAAAACGATGAGAGACGGACATGCATGGACATAAAATAGGAAGCGCGCCCACAGGGTGGTCATAAGAACAAAAACTTTGCCGATAACATGAAACTCTAGTAACCTGTTCAAAGTACCAAGATGAAATTTGGTTTTTTAAAGTAATGCATTCAAGAATGATGTAAAGAGCAACAATCTGGATCTCATATTCACAGTTACAATGATAAAATTTTGAAAATTTTAAATGGCAACACCCATTTTTCTCACCGCAAAGTGATCTTCAGAGTAAAAAGAAAAAAAAACATAAAGAGCACTAAAACGTTACCTGTAGCACTTAAAACACGTAGCACTAAAATTAACGGCAATGGGAACAGCAAATTAGTTCAAATGGGCAGTGGAAAAAAACATTTTAGTTGGATTAGAAATTTTTCAAATGTTTCCTTTCATAGCATTGACACATCGCAGGTTGTGGGCACAATAAATCATTGGCATGAAGGCTATGTGGAATCTTGAGTTTACATTTAGAGATATTTTTCACGTCAGATCCAGCGAATTCGATGCGCATATTTTGGATTTTAAATAGTCAACAGACAGAAACCCATTGGGGTGCGTGTTCGGGTTGATTGTTGCGACCATGGGAACACGAAATTGCGTTAGCTGATATTGTCATTAAAGTGTTAGCTCACATCTCTTCTTTGCCTTTGTCTTATCGTCACCATTTTTAGTGCTACTAGTACCATTTCAACTTAAACGCCATTTTTGATTTTTCACTGTAAAGTTCATTTTGCGATTAAAAAAAATAATAATAAAAATTAAAATTAAAGAAAGAAAGAAAGAAAAAGAAAAAATCGGTGTTGACATTTTGAAATTTTTGAAAATTTATCACAAATTAACCGGTATTATGGGAATTTGACTATTGTTCTTCACCCCATTCAAATGCGCATAACTTAAAACACCTACATAACAAATTTCAACCTGTTTCTTTGAACGATACGAACTCATATATCGGCAAAGTTTTTCAACACTACCTTGTACTATATTAAAGCGTGATACAGAAACAAAAAATAGAAAAATCCTATATAGGAATTTTAATGGTCTCGAGAACATGAAGAAAACTCCAATGATGACAGAAAAAAATGACAGAAAAAAATGTTTTAAGGTGGTAAAGAATTTTAACCCAGGAACACTTGCACAAATCCCAGTGTCGGTACGGTGTTTTTCTTATCAGCAATAATTATTATAATCATCACCTTATTTAAGTACGGACCTTTTTCATAGACAAATGTTCATTCAAAATAAAACCTACACGTTCCTTGGATATCTTCAGAGTCTGAACTATCTCCTGCAACTTCACTTTACAATGTCAAATACAAATGTGGTAAAGAATTATATATAGCAGATTTGCTAAGTAGAGATTGCCACTACCAAGATTCTTTAAAAGAAAGCAATCTTCAAATCTTATTTGCAATTCCAACTACCAATAAAGGTTTAAAAGCTCTTCAAGAATTCACAAATACAGATCCAGAATTGACACTAGTAAAGCATTTCATTTCTACTGGTTGGCCGAAAAACAAAGATGTAGTTCCAGATTCGTGTAAGAAGTAACACATGGGCTGATAAGTTCCCGGTCTAATAAAGAAAACGCAACTTTTTAACAAAACTTTATAACTTTATAACTTTAATAAATAACATAACTTTAATAATAAATAATAATAATTTAATAATAATAATAATTTAATAATAATTTAATAATAATAATTTTATAATAATAATTTAATAAATGAATAATAATAATAATTTTATAACGAAAAAGCTCCAAACAGTGCTTAGAATCATCGACTCGTTGTTGTTTTTGGTCAAAAATCAACACGCGCGGCAGCCATTTTGACATCAGCTTTTTCATAGACAAATGTTCATTCAAAATAAAACCTACACGTTCCTTGGATATCTTCAGAGTCTGAACTATCTCCTGCAACTTCACTTTACGGTTCCCCAAAACGATTTTATGGACTTTTTTATGTTTTCCGGAGTAACCACCTCTTTTGCGTGGTGCATCACTGGTGTCCGTACGATCACGTTTAAATTCAGCAAACCAGTCAATAAGGGTTGATTTACCTGGTGCAGTGTCCGGATAACGCTTATCAAGCCAAGCTTTTGTTTGAACGATGTTTTTTCCCATCAAATAACAATTCTTGAAATTCTTGTTTATCCATTTTTTTGTTTATCAACAAAGACGTTCAACTGAAACCACTCTAACGTTTTATCCCCACGGCGAATCGTCATGACCTTTTTTCTGCTACCTTTTAAAGGTTAGTATTTACTAAAAAAAACATCGATTCGGCGATTGCAACGCCATCTGTGTGCCAGACCGGGAACTTTTCAGCCCATGTGTTACTTACCATTCTTGGATGAACTATCGACTCAAAAAGATTTAATTTTAAAGGGATTAACAATAATTATACCCGAAAAATACAGACGACGTGCATTGGAGAATCTTCATAAAGGTCATTTAGGCATTACAAGTTATCTTAGAAGAGCTCGTGAGTGTATGTTTTGGCCAGGAATGTCTGGAGATATAATTTCGATGATCGAAAATTGCGCAGTTTGTCAGAAAACTCAGAAGACTCCTCCGAGAGAACCATTAATTTCTAAGGAGATCCCTAAACTACCATGGGAAATTCTTGCATCTGATGTATTTACCTATCATGATGTTGATTATCTACTTATTACAGATAGTTATTCTGGTTTCATTGATTTCAAACCATTAAAAGATTTATCTAGTAAGTCTACAATACAAATCCTCAAAGACTGGTTTAGTGTCCATGGAATTCCTAGAATTTTAGAAACTGACAATGCTAAAAATTATGATTCTTCTGGATTTAAGGAATTTGCTGAAGAATGGATGTTTACCCGTCAAACTTCAAGTCCCCTATATCCAAAAGGCAATGGTCTAGCAGAGAGAGCTGTCCAGACAGCAAAGAATTTGCTAAGAAAATGTAAGATATCAGGTCAAGATATACAATTAGCATTACTAAATTTTAGAAATACGCCAAGAGAAAACTTAGGATTACCAGCGCAACGTCTCTTCAGTAGACGCACGCGTACTACAGTTCCAATTGCTGAAGAATTGCTAAAGCCGAAAGTTATGACACAAACTACCGAACATTTAACAGATGCCAGATTAAAGCAAAAATACTACCACGATCTTCATACAAAACCATCATTCAGTGCTCCATTACAACCAAACCAAAATGTGATGCTGAAACAAGCACCAAGGAATTGGATACCAGCAACAATAACATCTCAAGCTGCTCCTAGATCATACAATGTGCTGACTCCAAAAGGTGAATATAGAAGGAACACTGTCCAAATCAAGCCAACTAAGTTGAAGTTCCAGATTGAAAGGAAAAGGAAGTTACCGTTAGAAATTGACCATCAACCTTCTAATGCTCATAACAATTCCAACGTGTCTCCGGCGAAAAATCTAAATGTGTCTGCCCCCAGCGTTACTGACAGGAAACCCATCATTACCAGGTCTGGAAGAGTTGTAAAACCAATAGAGAGACTTGATCTATAACAGAACTTAAATAATATTTTGAAAGGGGAGATGTAATATAATTGTATCCATGACAACGTCCATTTAACTGTAACCGCTCGTGCCTGTTTTCTAACTGTCTTCCATTCTTGCTTGTGTGTAACTTGTCCTCATTAAACGTATATATGTTAACAAATGTAAATGCGTATTAATTTCAACACATATATCGTTACACTGGGTTAATATGGTATGCCATCGTTCACCCCGAACAGCTAAGTCTTTTGCACACCTGTTTTTCACGGATGTAATGAGAATGTCAGAGATTTTAAGAAATTCTGCTCCACTGTTTAAAAGAAAATCTAATATCTAAATCTCAAACAGATAACAGAGGCATCGGTTCTTGTTACAATGTGTTGTCCGATTTCGTGCTAAACATGTTCGATAATCCTCTTTAATAAAACGCTATGCGTTGCTGACGACTGGGTTTTTCGATAATCGTTGCCACAGATTAATCTCGGAAAAATAAACATTTGAAGTTACTGAAAAAATTAATAGCTCGAAAAGTATTTGCCAGAAAATTGTTAGACAAACTGCGTTAGAAAGGTAAAAAATTGTATTTTTCTTGATATAAATTTCGAATCTAATGATTACGCCGTTTTTCAAATAATGAATTTCAAAAATTACTAAATTTCACAATGGAGTACCATAGCGAAATCTTCACGCGTAAAAAGATAAGGATAACGGTAATGTGTCCTGGCGTATACTGGCTATAGCACGAGTCACAAATTATAGTAGCCTTACTATTCTGTTAAAATATAAAAGTGAACTATGATGTCACGAGATGATTTTTATTTAATCCCTATAAAATATTAGCCTTACATTATTTATTCTAGCTAAAAATACAATCATTATTTCAAGTTTTTTTCCCCCATAACACTACTTTTAATAATTTTAATTTTCCTGAAATTCTTTACTTTTGTGAATTTTTTTTATAAAAAAAATGAAACCTTCTAACCTATAATTTAAAAAAAAAAAAGTAATTGGTAACATGTAATCAAGGTATGCAATCAAGATGAAGCAACCAATAAAGGCTTAAATTCTTACCTTTAAAATTAAAAATTGAAAAATCGTCATGTTGATGTTAAAATTACGTCATGTTGAGTTGTTGACACAATTAATTTTTCTTTTTAGTTTTATCAATGTTAAAATGCATTTCAAGCTAAGCATAACGTCATTTTCCCCGGCGCAAACTTTTCACACGTACTTTGTATCAGTTACTTTTATGCTTAAACACCATGTTGCAAATAAAAATATATTTTTTATTTAATTGTAATGAAAAAATGGCATCAACAAAGTTATAATGCATAATGATAAAATAAACCTAATGGACAATATTCCGGTGACGTCACAATAAATATGAATTATTATTCGCTTATAAAACACGCGGATAAATATTTTCACCGAAATTCAACTTGCAAATTAAAAAATTTGGCCTAAAAGTTCTCAGCAAGTGATTTTTAATTCGACGTTAAATGTATTTATAATGATGTTTTACTGATTTATTAGTTATTCCATTAATTAAAATAAAAATTACGTCTTCGAAACCATGATATTAAAATAGACAAGTTGGAAATTGTACGTCAAACGTTACAAACGAGGTGCGCGTTCGTACGCACGTTTTAGAATTAAATTCATGATATCCCGTGCGTAGAACGGGTTAAACAGCTAGTTAAGTATATATTTTATGACACTGTTCATACAAATATCTTAACTAGTTATATAAATATTCAGATATATATGTATCAGCTAGTTATATAAATATTCAGATCTTGATGATTTTTAATTCTGTGAAATGAATTATATCGTCTGCAGATTAATTTCTGTAATAAAATAAGTGTCTCGGTCGCTTGACGATTTAACATCCATCGGAAGCTCCTATAACAAAAAAGCACCGATTTAAAAAAAAAAATCAAATTTCTTAATAAATATTTTTATTAATATCTCCTAAAGTTTTGATTCGATTTTAATAAAATTTGAAATGTCTCGACAAAATTCTGCAAAGATAATATATTTTAAATTGCAAACCATTTGGTTGGGTAGTTTTTGAGTTGTTATATGCGGACAGACAGACAGACGGACGGACAGACAGACGGACAGACCAAACGACGACTATAGGTGCTACGTATTTATATAATTACGAACGCACCTAAAAAAGCATTAAAAAAATGTTGCAATGCGTAGTTTCGTACAATCGATAAAATTCAACTGACGTCACAAACATTTACCCAACAGTCGAAAGGGATAATTAAGAGAAATAATATAAATAAATATCCAAGATTATTTTTTATTCTGTTTTCATTAATATATTGTAAATTTTATTGTTTAAAGTTACTGATAAATGATATTTTAGTAAATGGGGCTTTTCCTAATTGTTATTTTATTATTTTTTTTTATTTTTGAGATTTAATGGCAACATTCTTCGGTTTGTTTATTGGGCGCTACAGTTTGGCGAATAATTTGGGGTACTTTTCGGTTAGCCGGGCGCCAGTGCAGTAATATAGATATATATATATATGTCATTCTATAAACATAATGTATTCTAGGCGCTGTAACTGGGGTTAATTTTTGGCGCCTAAATGACGATTTTTGCTTTGTATGGCAACCTGGTGTTTTATAATAAAATTGAATACGTGTGTAAATAAATAAAATAAAATTGGTACTTTTATGTTAGCTGGGCGTCAGTGATCTCCAAATCTTCTTTCAACTGGAATAATTTAAATTGTAATATTTTACGTGAGATTTGTTATTCATACTGATATGTTTATGTTTAGATATTTTATTATGATTATATTTTAGCTAATTTTAAGTAAGTTTTTAGAGATTTAATATTACAATGTTAAAATATTACCTAGTTTTAATATAATCATCTTAGAAACAAGGTTTTGGAAAACAATTTCGAATGAGACTAATAAATTGGCCAGTACTGTAAATTATTTTGAGTTTAAAAGAGGAAAAGTGGGGGAGCGATTTATATTATTTCGGTTTTCTCAGAAACTTTTTGTCACAATTGAAAGTTTAATATATCAAATCGTCAGAAATTAAACCGCCATTAAATCGGCAATAACTATAACGACTGTCCTTCAATTCGTTTGGATAGCTTTTCATTTAAAAATATAAAACCATTCAACATAGATTTAAGGTATTTTTAAGGTTATTATCACAGGCCCGAGCAACGCCGGGCATGTCAGCTAGTATTAAATAAGGAGAGTATGTTGGCCACTCCATACGCTGAATTTTCTCCTCTTAAAGAATGCTCTTCAGAAGTTGAGCTGTATAAAGGCTGGCATTATCATGTACGTAAATAAAAAATTCGCCAATAGCTACAGCGAAGTTACGGCTTGAGGCTGGAGTATCTCGTCTGCATACTAATATGAAGGTCTTATGAATCAGGAGTCGCAGCTTCTTACATCTTTGTACAACTATTTCTAAACAATAATCTTCGTAGCAGATATCTATTGCACACAATAAAGAAATCTACCAGGAAGATTATTGTTTGGAAATTGTTTGGATTATTCCTTTTTGTTTTTTAACACTTTCTAACCTAGTTGAAAAGTGTTTCTGACATTGGTTTGTCAGGCCGTCTGCCGTCTATCCGTGCTCTAACTCTCGTAAATATGCTCGGATTGCTCTGCAATTTTTATATGTTATTGTCGTTATCTATAGCATGTTCTCTATTTCAACTGAAGTGTGTAGCACTTATAGTTTTTTTACAGGGATACTCAAAAGAATTCCGTTACATTACGGTCTATGGGGAAAACTCATTTGCAGTTTATTTTAATGGTGTTACACAATTTCAAACACATTGTAATTGATATATATCACTAAGGTGCATTACAAGAAGCTTAATATGGAATATGGTGTGCATAGCACTTATAGTTACTTTACAGGGACAGTCAAAATAATTCCGTTACATTACGTCTATGGAGAAAAATCGTTGCGGTTTAATTAAATAATGTTTCACTGTTTTAAAACCATTGAAATTTATATATATAACTAAGGTGCATTACAAGAGGCTTACTACAGAATATTGTGTGTATAGTAGTCATCGTTCCTTTACAGGGGCACACAAAAGAATTCTCTACTGTCTGTTAACAATAATTCCTAGAAGTGAGTTTTAAGTTACTGAATGCGATTTTAAATTTAACTCACTTTTCGTCTATTACGTGGTGTGTATAAATTCTGTAGATCCTATACAGGGCAGCACAAAAGTTCGTGGACACATTTTCGTTTAATGACAGAAACTCCAGACGGAGAATTTTAAACTGTGCTACGCGTTTCCTAACTGAACTAAAATTTAGCATCCTATGTAGTATATATATAAATCTATAGATCCTATACAGGGCTGAATAAAAGTATTTGGATATTTTTCCGAATATTGTATATGTTGGAAATTCCTGAAATTATGTTTTTAAATATATTATGCATTTTCCAAATTGTTTACTTAGATGTTATCTTTCAGCTTATTAAACGGTAATGATTTGTAAAATTATTTTGGAAGCGTTGAATAGTGTTACATAATCTATGCTTGATGCATGATTTTTCGTTCTTGTTTTTCACACTTTCCAACCTAGTTGAAAAGTGTTTATGACTTCGGTTTGTCTGGCCGTCTGGCCATGCTCTAACTCCCGTAAATATGCTCGGACTGCTCTGCAATTTTTATATGTTATTGTCATTATCTATAGCATGTTCCCTATTTCAACGGAAGTGTGTAGCACTTATAGTTTTTTTACAGGGACACTCAAAAGAATTCCGTTACATTGCAGTCTATGGGGGAAAATCATTTGCGGTTTATTTAAATGTTTCACTATTTTAAACGCATTGAAATTTATATATATCACTAAGGTGCATTAGAAGAAGCTTAATATGGAAGAGGGTGTGCATAGAACTTATAGTTACTTTACAGGGACAGTCAAAAGAATTCCGTTACATTACGTCTATGGAGAAAAATCGTCTGCGGTTTATTTAAATAATGTTTCACTATTTTAAACGCATTGAAATTTATATATATCACTAAGGTGCATTACAAGAGGCTTACAACAGAATATTGTCTGTATAGCAGTCATCGTTCATTTACAGGGACACACAAAAGAATTCTCTACTGTCTGTTAACAATAATTCCTGGAAGTGCGTTTTAAGTTACTGAACGCGATTTTAATTTTAACTCACTTTTTGTCTATTACGCGGTGTGTATAAATTCTGTAGATCATATAACAGGGCAGCACAAAAGTTCGTGGACACATTTCCGTTTAATGACAGAAACTCCAGACGGAGAATTTTAAACTGTGCTACGCATTTCCTAACTGAACTAAAATTTAGCATCCTATGTAGTATATATATAAATCTATAGATCCTATACAGGGCTGAATAAAAGTATTCGGATATTTTTCTGAATATTGTATATGTTGGAAATTCCTGAAATTATGTATTTAAATATGTTATGCGTTTTCCAAATTGTTTACTTAGATGTTATCTTTCAGCTTATTAAACGGTATGATTTGTAAAATTATTTTGCAAGCGTTGGAAAGTGTTACATAATCTATGCTTGACGCATGATTTTTCGTTCTTGTTTCATAAGCAGAGTGAAGCGTCCCTGAACTTCCCGTTTAACATAACATTTTAAAACATGGATGTAAAAAGAAATACAGAACTAAAAGCGGTCTTACATAAGGGAGAAGACAATTCAGGGGGACAGAGTCCTCCTCCCTCCTCTTAGAAGAATCCTTAGTTCCTCTCTCTCTAGCGTTTAATAATTTTTTATCATTTGAAAAAATTTTATTACTTTTTTTTAAAAAATCATGAGAGAAAAAGAAAATTTAGTGAATTCAGGGCTGCCATTACTTAATGCCATAAAAAATAATTGCTTTAGTAGCCTATGATGAAAAAGATAATAAACAAAATAGTTGCAGGCTTACTTAAAAGAAGCGGGAAAGAATTCTTATTTGATGTAAAAATATTAACCAAAACTCTTTTATGAAAATCCACATCTTATTTTACAGTTTGTTACCAACCCAAATTTGCCACTTTCTGAACTTTTATTATAAAATCCTACATATATATATATATATATATGAAACGAAGCGTGTTGCTCCGTCGGTGGGTCCTTGATCGCCGGGCCGGTGGCTGCGCGGACTGATGGCGGCTCCGTATTTACGTCAAAGCGCTCATTCTGATTCCCTTGCATGCTCTTGTAGTCCTGGGCCGTGAGCGGGATTCGGTTAAATTCCGAGTGAATGTATGTCTGTTTAAAGGAAGACACCGTCTATTACGGAACCTGGTTTATTTCTTTTTCTTACATGCATCCTTTTAAACCAGGCCCATATTGGCGTGAGAGCTGCTTTTTAAGTCTGTCTGGACATCAAAGGTTCGTCCATCGCGAGGCAATTCCGAGAGAGCAGATTGGCGTGGATTTGTTTAGATGAGGGAAATCGTAAAAAGTTCGCTCCTGATAGCAGTGCAATGGTATAAATATGAGGTTTTTGCATTATTTCTGCTAGAGGTCGTCTAAGTCAAAAGAGGCGTATTTTTAATTTTAATTGGCCGCGAGCTGAGTGATTGATTGTGCGGAATAAAGGCGTTGGCTCCATCGGCCGATCGGATGCAGCAAGACTTTAAAATTGCGTTAGCGTCAGCACAAATATTCTTATGAAGAGTCAGAAAACGATCTTTGAAAGTTATAAGATGCGATGCAGGAAAACTAATTTAACAGGGGCGACGGCATTTTCAATCAATTGAAACACAATTATTAAAGCATTTAAAAGTTTTGATTTAAATTTCTATTTTTTAAAACGGTAATTTAAAATTTTAAAAGGGGCAAAAAGGGATTTTGCATTTTAAAAAGGGGTTTAGCTTTTATCCTTTCATATCCCCCCCCACTAAAACAAGAGCCACAGGGCTCGCCTGCAAGACCTGTGGGTCTTATCTCGTGAATTTAACCCATGTTTTTTTTTTTTTTTTTTTTTTTTAGATTCTTATTTTCTCCAGCTCTCAAGTAATTTCTCCAGCTCTTCAGTATTTACTTCAGCTCTCAAGTCAATTGGACCTATTTTTACATTTATATATCAAATTTACATAAAAATATTGGTTACACTAAAATATTGGAATTCTTTCAATGGTGCTGCAGCAAAACAATAATGTGTCTCGAGACGACATATCTTGATTATAACAGTTGTCATAACATAACTGTGTTTGTAGTGTTTCCCTTTCTTTCCAGTTTTTGTTTTAAAGTTTTTGATATAGTTTGTTGGGAAACATCCTTTTGTGTATAATTGCAAATTGCAACCATAAACTATATAGTATATTAAAATATTCACAGGTAAACATACTGAAAACTATACAACATATGCAAATGTAAAAAATATTCAATAATAGACAATGTTCAAATGTAAAAAAAAATATTCACAAATACAAAATATTAAAATGTAAAATATATTCACAAATACAAATTATTCAAAAATATAAAATATTCAATAATACAAAATATGCACTAATACTATCAACAAAATATATTGTATCTCAAATGCAATTTGAAAAGCTTGCATTTCTAGAAATATTGAATTTTCACACTGAGATAAAATAACAGTAAAATATCCTAAAATACTAATAACAAAAACAAATTATATTTCTTCGTATACCTTTCCGTTTTGTTAGGGACTTAGGTACTTCTATGATGCAGCCTTAGGTTTATATCCATGAAAAAACAACACTAAGTTGTTTAAAAAAAAAAGAAACTACAGCTAATAAAAACTAAATATACACTTGCTATAATTTTCACCATGCGCAGGGTCAGTGCGATATGGGTTTTAATACTCTGAGGGGAATATCACCCAAAAATGTGCCACTCGCACGACAGAAAAAGAAAAGTGGGTAATCGATATTCACCTGCAGAGGGGAAGCGAAGCAGTTTTGCCAGATTCTCCGTTCAACCTGGAAAGAGAATCTGGGAAAACAGTCCGGCTAAAGATGGGTGGCCACGGAGCGGAGGACCCCTTCATGTGTCATCAATTCGTCATTATAATATTTTTAAAAAAAATAATAAAAATTCTAACAGTACTTTTAAACTGTCACCATCATTCTACACTGCTGGGGAGATAGGTTACACGCCCAGCTGGGTCCTCATCCAAATGCTACGAGTAAGGGGGACGATAGGAAAGCAAAAATTAAAAAAAATTGACAGCTGAAAGAGATAGATGGGGTTTATTCATGGCTGAGTTTAAGATTTTGAGGAGGGTGGTAGTATCTTAACTTGGAGGAATGGACAATTTCGGAATTTCTCTTAAAATGTGGGCTGGGTTTATCAATTTCAAAGGATACATCAGAAAGTTGTTTTAAAATGGTGTATGGGCCAGAATATGGTGCAGTCAATTTACGGGTATTCGGATAGTGAAATTCTTCATACATCACAATGTCACCAACTTTAAACTTTACAGGAAGGAAACGAGC
This sequence comes from Maratus michaelseni, assembly GCA_963931845.1. NCBI lineage: Eukaryota > Metazoa > Arthropoda > Arachnida > Araneae > Salticidae > Maratus > Maratus michaelseni. The sequence goes on along the minus strand of OZ007600.1, from coordinate 59,506,105 downwards.
ATCATAACGGACTTTATTCTTTTTATGGTAAGCAATTGTTCTCTCTTTAGCCAATTTTCTAGCTTCTTCCACAGGGGGATAGTAACTATTATTTGGTAAAGGGGGATCATATGGTAAATTTCCTAAAAATAAATAGCTAGGGGTGAATTGGGTTACAGAATGAGGGGTGTTATTATATTCATATAAGACTTCATCTAAAAGCTTAGTCCAGGGTATTTTCTTGGATGTGGAATTGACTTTACATTTTAATCTAGTGACAATAGTCTGATTTAGTCGTTCAATTTTCCCATTCGTTTCCGGGTGATGGCTGCTCGTCAATCTGTGTTTTATATTGTAATTATGAAGAAATCTCCTAAACCTGGAAGCCGTAAATGCTCCATTTCTGTCGGTTAACAATCTATCTGGTACTTGTATTTGAAATAATTGTTTCAAAATGTTTGTATAAGTTTCGGTAGTTACACTTTTTGACGGAAAACCCCACACATAGCGAGTTGCATGGTCAACGACTAAATGCAAATATTTTTTTGTAGAATTGTAATAATTAAATCCGCCAACAGAGTCTACTGCCAAACATTCAAAAGGTATCTCTGTTGGGGGCATTAATTGCAATAAGCCAAATCTTTTTTGTCTACATTTTTTGTTTATCTGACAAGTGTGGCAGTGTTTTACAAAATTTTCAATGTCCTGATTAAAGTTAGGCCAATAATATTGCGGAGAGATTAAATTTATCATTTTATAAATTCCAGGGTGGCCAAATTGTGTGTGGGTTTTTTCTAATAGGGGTAAACGTAAATACATGGGGACCACAATCTTATACAAACCTTTCTTTTTAATAACAACAACATCATTTATCTCAGTGTACTTTTTACCATCAATTGTTACATTTTCTTTCTTCTGATTGTCTCTTACTTCATTCAAGTCAAGGAGATGTATAATATGGGGTAAATTTTCTGAAACAGGTTGTCTAGATAGCATATCAGCTTCAACATTAGTGGAGCCTTTCTGGTATTTAATTTCATAGTCAAACATACTAAGTTTTAGGGACCAGCGGAAAAGACGTCCTCTTAAATTTTTAACACTTTTGAGCCAGGTAAGTGCCGCATGATCTGTATGTATGACAAATTTTTGACCGTGTAAATAATGATAAAATTTATCTAAAGCATCCACAATCGCCAAACATTCTAACTCCGTAATTGCATAATTTTTTTCATAATCGCGAAGATTTCTAGAGTGATATGCTATAGGATGTAATGTTCCTTTTTCATCAACTTGTTTCACTACACATCCCACTCCATGACTTGATGCGTCTACAAACAAATGACAAGGTGTTTTGGGATCAAACAACTTTAAGATTGGTTTTTCAATTAAAGCATTTTTTAATTTTTCAAAAGAATTTTGACAATTTTGGTCCCACACATAAGGGACATTTTTCTTCAACAAATTGTTGAGAGGGTATCGAATGTTAGCATACTTTGGAATAAATTTGTGATAAACATTTATAGATCCCAAAAAACGTTGTAATTCTTTTACATTCGTTGGTGGTGTTAATTTCTTAATCGTCTCTATATTAGGGTTGTCAGGTGTGATACAACCGTTCGAAACTTCATATCCTAGAAAATTAATTTTGGACTTCACAAAATTACACTTTGACAATTTGAGTTTAAGGTTTTCTTGAACACAGATATTAAATAATGCCTCTAAATGACATAAATGTTCCTCTTCATTTTGGGAGAATACAATAACATCATCAAAGTAACTACAGGCAAAGTCAATTTTGTATTTATTAAGAATTCTACGGAGGGTACGGTTAAACCAAGCAGGTGAGTTTTTCCATCCAAACGGTAAACGATTCCACTCATATAATCCAAAGGTGGTGGCAAATGCCAGCTTCTCAGTGTCTCGAGGGTGGATAGGAATGTGCCAATATCCACTAGCTAAATCAAGAGTGGAAAAAATTTTAGCATGCGCCAATTTATCTAACAGGGTGTCGATTCGAGGTAAGGGTTCTGCATCTGTTTTTGTAATGGCATTTAATTTTCGGAAGTCAATACATAACCGGGTTTTCTTCCCTTCTTCACGTTTATACACCAAAGTTACGGGTGATGAATAAGGGGAATAGCTTTCTTTAATGATACCGGCTCGCAATAAATTTTGAATTTGTTCTTTAATTTCCTCTTCTTCCTTAGGGGAAGTGCGATATGCTCTTAAAGAAACGGGGAGATCTGATGTTAACTGTATTCTCTGGGGTTCCATGTTTACACAGCCTATATCATATTTATCTTTGGCGAAAATACAGACATATTTGGCTAGAAGAGCAGGTAATTGTTCTCTGACAGACTGAACATTTTGCACATGGCCAGTGGTCTCGAACAACTCCGGCTCAAAATTTTCTTCGAATATCTCTGCAATTTCAATTGCTGGCTGGTTAGTATATATACTTCGGATAAATGTAAAGTATGGTGAGATGTATTTGTTGGAATATGGTCCATGAGAGGTACTTTCTTATTATCTTGAGTTATTTGCATTTTAACACAGTCAATATTTAATCTAAATAGTTTACAATGGGGTAGCCCAATCAAAGCATAAGGTAACTGATTGTTAATTATAAAAAGTTCAATTCTCTTAGAGATACGTCCTAATTGCAAACTAACAAGGCATTTTTCTTTCAAAGCAAGAACACCTTGTGTTTGGGTGACTGGTATACTCTGCTGAACTTTACATATTTTTAGGTTAAGTTTATGGGCTAAGTGACAAGGAATAACACTAATCGAACTCCCAGTATCGATCAAACAAGGTAGTGAGTCTTCATTTTTTACATAAGTAACTTTATGACAATCTCTATTTGATTTTTTATAGCTAGCTTTTTCTTTTTGTATATGTCCGGACATAAGAAATCGTCATTGATTACTAGATGTATTTCGGGATGACTCATTAGCGCTATGATCTTGGTTGGGGTTCGGCAAAGTCATATTGTGACTAGGGGTTGGTACTGCTAACACTTGTTGTCGAAAAGGGCAGTTTCCCACCCAATGATATGCATTTGGTATTCCGATATTAAGACAAACTTTGCATGGAGAGGGCGGTAAAGTGGTCTGGTGGTGTACATTAGGTCGTGGTGGAACATTTGAAGTCGGTCTAAACGTATTTTGGGGATTTCTGGCTTGATTTGATGGAAAAGGTCGAATGGGGTGTGTTTGATAGGGAACTCTGTAGTTCCACTGCCTGTTAAAATTCTGTCCATTCTCATATGGAGGTCGGTTTGGTCGCCATTGGCGATACTGATTGGGGTTTTGGGGGCTTGCTTCAAATTTGCTCTCATTTCCCTTTCTGTCCAGTTGCAGTTTGCTAATTCTGAAAACTAATTCACGCCATGCATGTGTAGTTGAGGGGTTGCCTGCAATAACTAACTTCTGCATTTCTAATGGCAAGCCCTCCGTTAACCCTTCCAGGATAAGTTTCTGCTCTAAACCTAAGGTTCGGCCTACTTTAGTCTTTTTTTGATAATATTCGTTCAAGTCCTCTCCAACTTTATATCTAATACGTGAAAAATCAGTGAGAGAAAGGGTATCTGGAATTTCGTAGTGTTCATTAAACAAAGTGACAAATTCGGACCAATGAAGTACATTTAGACAATTATTAATGTACAACGTAAGTGCACTGTCCTTTAAATACTTCTGTATGTGCCTAATTTTCCAGCACTCGTCTTTTCCCTGTCCTATACAGACACTCTCGAAATAGGCTAACCATGGTATCCAAGACATTCCATCTTGCGGAGAAAACGCAACGATATCGGCGTCTACTGACATTTTTGGGTTGGCGGATACTGAAGTGTGACCAGACCCAGCTTGAGCTGACAGGGTCTGTCCACCTAACATTGTTACACCAGATGTCTCTGGTGCACCTCCAGATTCCTGACTAGACTTCTGATTATTTTTCTCTTCAGGATTATTAACGGGATTATCATCTTTGCTCGAAATTTGATTTTTTTCTTTTTCGGGGTCACCTGATTTGTCTGTTAAATCCTCTACTTCTTTAGGAGGGGTTGGGCTACTCATGATGGATATAAATACTAAATATCACTGAATTACACAGAAATATAATACACCATTAAAGCACATAAGAATAAAAATGAAAAAATCTTTCAAACTATTTAAAATTTGTAACACTATATCTGTAAATATCTGTTAAAATCATCTTTTTAAAATTAAAATCCACCTTAATAATTTTTTTTTTTTTTTCAATAACTTGAATTCAATAAAAAAAATTTAAATAACCTCACTAACTATAAAGTACGTTGCATATAAATCACCTTTAAAAAGTTTAACACTTAATAATAAAAATATTATAATAATATAATAATAATAAAATTTTCACTTCTGCTAAAATATTTTCAAACTGTCTAGAAAAATGATTTTAATATGAGGTTTAGTTAATGTTATTTTTCATTAAAATCGTAATTATCCGTTCAACACAACTAAAGAATTTTCATAAAAATCACCATTCTTACTCTTTCATCTCTTTAAAATTACGTTAAACACAATACATAAACAATTATATATTTGAACTTAAATAGCTGACTTAAAAATAATTAAAGTTTTCACACAAGTAATAGCATACTAAAATAATCCTCTTTAATTTATTTTTGGCATGCATAAAAAATTAAATAAAAAGTTTGAGAACCACTGCCTCTCACTAAAAAGATCTTTAAATTTTTTTTTTTTTTTTTTTTTTTTTTCTGTACGTTAATATCAAAAGTACATACCTTTATACGGCTTTGCTTTAAATAAATCCATGAAAAATTTACCTCTTACTTTTTTTTTTTTTTTTTTTTTCACCGCGACGCGAAACAATAATAAATTAATTTCACTGAAATATTTATCTCTATATCTTCTTGCACTGCCCACAAAAATACTTTTTCCCGTAGTCACGTGGTTTTTGTTTTTGCTGAGCGCAGTTCTGATTTATTTTTCTAAATAGTCCAGAAACCAGAAACCGAAACATCTGAGTCACGAGTTCATTTCTTTACCGCGCTCTTGAAAATTGAAAACAGCTGTCTGGTTGACCCACTTCTCTCTGCAGATAAAACACTTGATTCTTGCCTGCAGAATGAAATACAGCACAAGATTGAGAATGAAGAGAAAAGTTAATGATTCACTTTCCTTTTGACGAAGGGAGATTAAGTACTTTTGAGTTCTTGGGATAAATTCCGTAAGTCTTTCACCGTATGCTGTAAGAATTTTTCACGGAGGTATTCGCTGTGATTGACGGGCGTAGATTACGTAACTGTTTAGTTTTTGGGATTTTCCCGTTGAGATGAACTGTCCTACTCGACTTCTGAAACGAAGCGTGTTGCTCCGTCGGTGGGTCCTTGATCGCCGGGCCGGTGGCTGCGCGGACTGATGGCGGCTCCGTATTTACGTCAAAGCGCTCATTCTGATTCCCTTGCATGCTCTTGTAGTCCTGGGCCGTGAGCGGGATTCGGTTAAATTCCGAGTGAATGTATGTCTGTTTAAAGGAAGACACCGTCTATTACGGAACCTGGTTTATTTCTTTTTCTTACATGCATCCTTTTAAACCAGGCCCATATTGGCGTGAGAGCTGAGAGCTGCTTTTTAAGTCTGTCTGGACATCGAAGGTTCGTCCATCGCGAGGCAATTCCGAGAGAGCAGATTGGCGTGGATTTGTTTAGATGAGGGAAATCGTAAAAAGTTCGCTCCTGATAGCAGTGCAATGGTATAAATATGAGGTTTTTGCATTATTTCTGCTAGAGGTCGTCTAAGTCAAAAGAGGCGTATTTTTAATTTTAATTGGCCGCGAGCTGAGTGATTGATTGTGCGGAATAAAGGCGTTGGCTCCATCGGCCGATCGGATGCAGCAAGACTTTAAAATTGCGTTAGCGTCAGCACAAATATTCTTATGAAGAGTCAGAAAACGATCTTTGAAAGTTATAAGATGCGATGCAGGAAAACTAATTTAACAGGGGCGACGGCATTTTCAATCAATTGAAACACAATTATTAAAGCATTTAAAAGTTTTGATTTAAATTTCTATTTTTTAAAACGGTAATTTAAAATTTTAAAAGGGGCAAAAAGGGATTTTGCATTTTAAAAAGGGGTTTAGCTTTTATCCTTTCATATATATAGCAGACAAAGAAAATAACAGAGAAACAAGAAGATTTATGAAGAAACGCAGAGAATTTAAAATGAAAAAAAAGTATCCAAAATCAAGAGTTGAATATGTAGAATTATGTAAAACGGTAAGAAAATGTGTTACAGAAGATATCAGAAAAATTAACTGTGATCTGGTCAAGAAAGTTCTAGAAGATAACAAAGTTTAAATCAGCAAAGCACAAACTGTGTGTTGGACGAAAAGGTATTTTTGCACTGAAGAGGGCAGATGGAACAATCACCAAAATCAATAAGGAAATAGTACACATTGTCGAAAAAATTCTATAACGATCTATATAAATGTGAAGATCAAAGGGAAATCAACGTACGTGATCCACGATTAAACATGACAGAAACTGAAGAGATAATCCCAGTGATGACAGATGAAGTTGCACAAGCCATTAGATGTATGAAAAAATGTAAATGCCCTGGCAAAGGTGGAATTACAATTGACATCATCAAAAAAGCAGGAGAAAAATTTGCAAAAATGCTAGCCTTACTGTTTCCCAAGTGTCTCGAGAAATCAGATATACCAGAAGATTGGAATAATGCTGTGATGGTGCTACTTTACAAGAAAGAGGAGAAGGAAAACATTAAAAACTACCGTCCAATCAACTTACTGTCAGTGAGTTATAAAATTTTCACCACAGATTTAACGACAATACTTGAATCAGCTCAACCTAGAGAACAAGCAGGATTCCGAAGTGGATTTAGCACAATGGATCATATTCAAACAGTAAGGGAATTCATAGCAAAACATAAAGAATATAATTTACATCTCTGCCTTGCCTTTATTGATTACTAGCTAACCCGCCCGGCGTTGCCCGAGCCCGAGATAATTACAATCTCAGAGAAAGGCGTTAACCCCCTCCTTCCCGATACCCGCAAATATAATGAATAATTTGTTCAAGAGAACCAGCGTCACCTACATTAACGCAATCATTAAAAAAAAGAATTACATTTTTCTGATAATTAGAACATAACGAAGACGCTACGCTAAAATAGCCGGCGGATGACACCCCTTCCCGACCTTAATTTCAAATCTATATCTTAATTAGTTACCTAAATTTTTGTTCATTAGTAAAAATTGGCAATTATTTCCTTTCATTTTCGCAAACTAAATAGAGGGCCAGAGAAACAGATCTCTTTGTAGTTCAGTTTTTAATGAAAGCAGATCCCTGACTGAAATTTTCTGGGATCGTTTTCACTGGCGCCGGCAGATTTTTGGCAGTTTTTTGTATAAATTAAAAAAAATTACTGACCGAATTTTTCAAAAATCACATAGTCTGATGCAGAATATTTTAGGTAGCTTTCAATACAAAAAAGTATAAAGCTACCTATTGCAGCCGTTCGGAGGAAAGCAGTTCCGGAAAATTTCGATATATTTTCACCGATCATGACCCCCAGACCCCAAAACCACCCTCCGTTCAAATGTTGATTTATATATATACAGTGGAACCCCGATTTTACGTTTTTCACAGGGCCAGCAGAAAAAAACGTACGAAACGGGAAAACGTAAAATCGGCGTCAAATAGAAAAAAACATTTCAAGAAAGCAAATTATACAAAATTAAACTTACCAATACCATATTAGTATTTCAAAAAGTCTGTTATTCTTTATTGAGTTTTATTTTTAAGTGTAATTTCACATACACTCTATTTTCAATATATGCAGGTTTTTGCAATTTTGTTTTCTTAATTTTCATGTCCAGTTAAAATTTCTTTAAAATTTTTTAAACTCGCAATGGCCTCTGCCGATAAGGGCACGATATCTTCTGGATCTTCATCAATATCATCCTCACTTCAATATTGCGAAATCAAATCGGAAATAGTCTGAATGTCTGTGGTAGCGATAACATCCTTATCGCAATCAATGTACTCATCAACATTGATGTCTGCATATATAAATTCATCCTCTTTTGCGTAGTTTTCCATAGAGAGCTCTTCCTACGGTGCTTCACTGTTAATTTCGGATTTTGAAAATTATCCCTTCAGAAAAGCATTTGACATACATTTTTCATCTACACCATTCCACGCCGATGAGATGAAATGAAATGCATCCAGCACATTCAGCTTTGTTTTCTAAGCATCTTGAAGCTCAATTGAATCAAGTGAAAAAAGGCCTTTTCTTACCAGTTTCTTTGTATAATGCATTTTGGAGGATCTGTTTATTCGCAAGTCACATGGCTGAAGTAAACTGGTACAGTTGGATGGGAAAAATTCTATACGCACATTCTTTAAATTCAGATTAACATGATTGCACTGGTGTACGAATAAAATTATTTTTCGCTTTTGTAAGCTCATTTTTATATTCAATTTTATTACAAAATCTTGAAAAAGATTTAGGGTCATCCAAGCATTGTAGTTGGCATTGTAATCTGTCGGCAAACTTTGAATGTTTTTGAAGCATCGGGGCTTCTTGGATTTACCAATCACAAAAGGTGTTAGCTTCTCAGTTCCGTAATAACAAAACTATTAATCGAACTTTTGACAGAATCCGGCTGTGCCACGTTTCTCCTTTCACGGTGTATGTTCTATCAGGGAAGAGATTAAAAAACAATCCAGTCTCATCTGCGTTAAAGATGTCTTGTTTGAGTAATTACACACAGCAAAAGGCAAAGTTTTTGTTCATCCATTCCTCAACGACCGCAGTATTTATTCCATCTGCCTCATCACAAATAAACTTGTAAGACAAATTATACCTCTTCTTGAATCGGTCGATCCAACCGTTCGATGCTATGAAATTCTGCATTTCAAGTCGAGAAGAAATTTCAAGATCTTTTTCTTAAAAAATTGAGCCATTGATTGGAATCTTGGCAGCACGGGCTTGTTTAAACCAATCGCACAAAATCTTTTCCAGTTCCTCAAAAGGAAAGGTTTTCAAGGTTTTTCTTTTTTTGACAAATTTCCCAGTTTTTCAGATTTTAATTCCACAGAGAACTCTTGTTTTAGGATGGTTTGTAACGTGGAATAAGTGATAAGGAACGATTTTACGAGATCCACTTTATTTCCTTTAGAAACTTTGGATTTTTCGATAATTTCTGTCTTTTGGGCTACAGAGAAAAATTTTCTTTTATATCCTACTTTTGACTGATAATCTCTAAGATATAACAAAAGCAAGCTACTCCACTGCGGCTTGAAATGAATGAACGACGGAAAAAAATCACCTCTCCCTCCCCTCTCCCCGATATTACATGACGCAGGTTTAGTCAAGTGCTGATAGACGAATAATAGTTCTTCGTTATTTTGAACTGTTTTTGGTAACAAACAACCAGTTGACCAAGTGGAAAGCATTTTTGTTCTTTTAAAAAATTTTCCATGAGTGAAAAAAGGTAAAATTTCCTGAGGTACTTCGCCTAAAATGACGTACCAAGCGGGAAACGCCAAGAGTAAATAACGTAGAATCGAGGTATTTTTAACATTATCGTAATAGGAATTTTCTGGGACCGACGAAAAATAACGTAGGAAACGGGATAACGTACGAAACGGGTTACGTAAAATCGGGGTTCCACTGTATATATATATATATATATATATCCATATATATATATATATATCTGACCTATGTCATACGATAACGCTCGTATTTATAAATCAATTTTGATGAAACTAATTGTGTGTATTAAGCTCACCAATGTCTCGACCGAGTTCGTTGGACAGCTTGGTCCGCCATTTTGTTTCAAGATGGCGGCCAATTAAAAATTTAAAACTAAAATAAATATACAAAAAAGTTAAAAATTCAAATTTATTTTTTAATTCAGTGTTAGGCCTTGAAACGAGGATTCCAGAGCATTTTTTGTTTTACCTCTATCTTAAAAAACGGCTGAGCTAGAGCAGTTTGAAATTCTAGGGTGGCTGACATTTTGAAACAAGACAGCACATTACAAAAATTTTCATTGTTGTAATAATTTTCCCAATCAAACGCATAAAACTATATATTCATATCCGTTAGCGCCAAATTCTCGCCAAACTTGGCGACATTTGGCGAAATATCGCCAAATTTGGCGACCAAAATAAGTCTTCATAAATGAAGCCAATTTGGCTATTGCTCAATAATTTGGCGAATTTCTTATTCAAATTCAGTATTAACGAATCTTTTGTAAACGTTTTATTTGCATTTTAACTTGCTGTTTTCGTGTAACGTTAGCTAAAATTTTAAAACGAAGATATAGGAAAGCTACCTTTTCCTCCCGGTACAGGCCGGAAGGACTTTTTTTACATATGCTCAGAAATTTTCAAATTGATATCTCAATTAGTTTTCTTAAAATTCGCTAATTAGTAAAATAGCTTCTAATTCGTTCATTTTCGCTTGCAAATCCAATGCGGCGGTCCATTTCTTTCGCCATTTGGATTTAAAAGATGGCATTTTAGAAGCGATGGCTAATGAGAATCTAATTAATATCTAAGCTAATTATCAAAATATTAAAATTCTGAGGGTCAGGTGCACCAAGAGAGGGTTTGGACTGCCTAAATCTAAATTTACAGACTTCTAGGTGCGCTAAATTTTCCTAGCCATCGCCAACAGACACACACACACACACAGAGCGAAACTTTATTTTATTAGTATAGATGAAAAAGCATTTGATTTGGTCTACACATCTGCAGTAGTTAATTCTTTGGAGGATATTGGTATAGATAAACCATACATCAATATCATAAAGAAGATTTACAAGAAAGCAACAACCACCATTCTTTTGGACAAAGGAAAAGCGAAGATCAAGCTTGGAAGAGAAGTAAGACAAGGAGACACCATTTCGTCTAAGCTTTTTACTGCTGTCTTAGAAAATATTTTCAAGAAACTGGATTGGAAGAACAAAAGGATTAAAATAAATGGGGAATATTTAAGTCATCTCCAGTTTGCAGATGACATTTTAATTTTCAGTAATAGCCCTGAAAAACTGGAAAATATGCTAAAAGATTTGGCAGAAGCTAGTATTAATGTTGGATTAAAAATAAATTTGGAAAAGATTAAGGTGATGTTCAATTCATTTGCATCAAAAAAGAAAATCGTCTACAACACTGAAATTAAAGAAATGCAAAGTTATGTGTACCTTGGACAAGAAATATCATCGGACAACAGTATCATGAATGAAATCGATAGAAGAATAAGAAATGGATGAAGTGCTTTTGGGAAGAACAATATTATTCTGAAGAGTAACATGCCTCTTTGTTTGAAAAGAAAGGTGTTTAACCAATGTGTTTTGCCTGCACTAACTTATGGAGCAGAAACATGGACACTAACAAAATGGATGGTACAAAGATTACAAACAACACAACAAAGTATGGAAAGATGTATGCTAGGCATAACTAGAAGAGACCAAAAGAGAATAACCTAGATAAGAAATCAAACAAAAGCTCTTGACATCATTAAGAGAATTAAATGGTTAAAATGGAAATGGGCTGGGCACATTGCAAGAATACAAGACCATAGATGGAGCACAAACACTCTACAGTGGTATCCCAGAGATATAAAACAACCAAGAAGACGACCTCAAAATGAAGTGACGAAATCAGAAAAGTGGCCGGAGTTAATTGGATGACTAAAGTACTAGACAGGAAGCAATAGAAAAATCTGGAGGAGACCCAGATTCAGCAGTGGATTGAAAACGGCTGATGATGATGATGATATATATATATAAGTACATATACAAAGAGAATTTAAAAAAAAATTAAATTATCATCTGAGATAGATGAGCAGAATGCAGTTTGGTTTTCTCAAACTAAATTTAATATACACTTGTCTTGTACTTTGCAGCATTACTGCAAGGTAACTGCAAACAAGAAAACTTTTATTGCATGTTACTAGCTACAACTTTAATTCCATTTTGTAAACAAAAAGGAATTGAAGTAGGAAATCTGTATATGAAAAATAGTTTTATTGAATAAGGATGAACTGAATAAAGAAAAGACATATACTACTTTTAAGTGCATAATTCATAAGAAATTCATGTAAAATAAAACAGCAAAATTGGTATAAACAAAGTCTGATTTTATAGCCACCAATGGGCCAATAAAGCCATTTTAAGAAGCAAGAAAGAAACAAAGACTACAATATTCTAAATTGTTATTCTCAAAATTTTAAATCTGTAACTAAACATTTTAATAATTTTTATCAACATTTTAAATCTGTTATTAAAAAATTTATAATTTTATCAATATCCCAGTAGCAGAAATTTCTGTCTCAATCTGAAGCAAATCAAAATTTATCTTTGACCCAATAATACTGGAACAAGCTTAATATCGTGAGAAATCATAATAAGCCATAAAATAAGCAAAATTTGCATTTATGAAGAAAATGTAATCAAAAGATGCAATAAATCTAGAATCAAAATATATTTTATCTCTTTTATTTAAAAAAAAAAAAAAAAAAAAGGTTAGAATTCCTTTTTACTTTCTTCTATCTATAATAGAAGAAAGTATTGTAATCGAAATTTTTTTCGACTTCCGGTTTTCGACGGATTTACACGTTTTAGGGGTCAGAGATTCCGAAAAACATGTTTTCACAAAATGTCTATCCGTCCGTCTGTCTGTCTGTGTGTCTTCATTGTATCATCGAAAAGTGTATGAAGTTATGCTTCAAATTGAACCTAATTTTTTTTTCTATGTTTTTGGCTATGGCAAGCAGGTTCTATTAGAATTTGGGGATATTTCGACGAAAGGGGGTGCTGTGATCGATATTTTTGTTCCATTTTCACTATTGTACCATCTAAAAGTGTATGAAGTTATGCAGATAATTGAACCTAATTTTTTTTCTATGTTTTTGACTATAACAAGCAGATTCTATCAGAATTTGGGGATATTTCGACGAAAGGGGGCGCTGTGATCGATATTTTTGTTCTATTTTCACTATTGTACCATCTAAAAGTGTATGAATTTATGCTTCAAAATTAACCTATTTTTTTTTTCTATGTTTTTGGTTATGGCAAGCAGATTCTATCAGAATTTGGGGATATTTCGACGAAAGGGGGCGCTGTGATCGATATTTTTGTTCCATTTTCACTATTGTATCATCGAAAAGTGTATGAAGTTATGCAGATAATTGAACCAATTTTTTTTCTATGTTTTTGACCATAGCCTGCAGGTTAAGGTTGAATTCGGGGATATTTCTACGAAAAGGGGCGCAGCCATCGCGATTTTTGTTCGATTTTCACTATTGTATCATCGAAAAGTGTATGATGTTATGCAGATAATTAAACCAAAATTTTTTAATATGGTTTTGGCTGTAGCCAGCAGGTCCTACTACAATGGGGGGATATTCCGCCGGATGGGGGCGCTGTGATAGCCATTTAAAGATTTCAAATTCAAAAAGATGTATAAAAAAATTAGAAATCCTAAAAGTTTTTTCCGTTAAATGTTCGGCCTTGATCCGGAGAATCCGAAGCAGTTTTTGTTTTGTCTCTATATTAAAAAATGGCGGAAATATAGCGGTTTGAAATTTTAGGGTGGTTGACATTTTCAAACAAGACAGCAGAATTCATCCATAAATGGGTTTAATTTATGAGTTTTAGTTAACAGGGTTTCAGCAAATTTTCTTTCATTGTTGTAACCATTGTTCCTATTCTTAAATGCTTAACACTATATATTTATATTCGCCAACGTCAAATTCTCGCCAAGCTTGGCGGCAATTGACGAAATATCGCCAAATTTGGCGACAAAAATAGGTTGCCACAAATGAAGCCAACTTGGCTATAGAAGACTAATTTGGCAATATTCTCATTCAAATTCAATGTTGACGAGAACTGGGAATGAATCATCTTTAATTGGGTTCCACGCATTTTAGCTTCGTGTTTTCCACTAAAATTAGCTAAAATCATAAAAACAAGGAATAGGGAGGCCAAAAGAACTTTTCGTAGTTTAGTATACATCAGTTGATTGCATCCCGGTAACCCGATGATTCGCAAGCAGCTGACGTACAACAGAACGACGAAAAATATTGATTTTATTGGCGATGTGAGGACGAAATTAGAAGTATTAACATGATTGAGATAGAAGAAAGTTTTGGGATTGGCACATCCGACTAGTTTAGCTGTTATATTAATCTGCAGCGCACGCTGCCATGCTGCACTGTTTCTGCTAATGCGATCAACAGTTAAAATCTGCTATTTGTGATAGAAAACATGATTATCTTATTTCTAAGTAGCATTTATTTCAGCTTGTTTATTAATTCAAATTTCTGGTATGAAACGTATTTATACTATGAGATATGAGGTTGGAAACAAATATGATTCATGCAGCAACAAATCTAGTGAACAAATCTACAGTGAATCGTATATGGTTCATACAGTGGTTGAAGAGTTAAATACCTTTAAGAACAACAAAAAAATGAAGAGAAATACATAATGTATGGGTGGGAGCCAAACCAAAATTCAGTGTTTTCCCACCAAAATTTGACCAATTGGTATATTGGTGCTAGATTTAGATTGAAAAGAGTAATTTATTCATTTTGAATGGAAGTTTTTAAAGATTTTACAAATTAAATAAAAAACTTTACGGAAATGTAATGTTGGGACATTGGTTTCAAGAAAAACAAAAGTTTTTAATTCTATCACTGATGAAAAATCTGTTTTTTACAAAAAATAGTAGTTGTGATTGGAAAAGTCTCCTTTTTTCTGGTTTATCCCCAAAATAGTTGCTTTTGAAGGTTTTTGGGCTAAAATAGTGTCCACTGTATTAGATGGTTTAAGATCCTCTAGTGATGAGATATTCATGTTAATATAAAATATATTATTGCATTCCCTGGTAAGTATTGCAGCACTGGCTGCTTTTGTTACACCAGTTGACATCTGATTATATAAAGTGTGTAAACAAACAATACTTGTAATTCAATGGAATTACCTTTTTTTTTTTAATCTTGTGTGTGTGTGTATGCCATGTGCTTATAAAATATATGCATGTGATGATTTTTAACTTCTTCAGTCAGGTTTTAAAAAAAAATCAGATTTTAAAAAAATAGGAGAAAACTTTTCAAACACATTTTATTCTATTAAAATATAATAGTTAGTACTAAAATTGCCCAGTAATCATAATGTAATGAAAATCTTCACAGTTTTATAAATTTAAATAGAAAATTGCCACCCAACAATTTATGCAGCGACCAATAATCATATATACAGAGGGCATTCAACTATCAAATACAATTGATTTTTAAATTAATTTTTTCTTTCTTCCTTTTTTTTTTTTTTTTTTGGAGGGGGGGGGGGGTGATATGTAGCCTGAACACATACACAGAAAAAAAAAAAAAAAAGGCAAAGAAAGAAAGAAAAGGGTTAATATTTTTTTAGGTTTAATGTAAATTTAAAATTAAATTTGATAATGAATTTATTATAATTTTGTTTTTAATTCAATTGAGTACATTTGCAGATAAAAACTAAGAATATTAAAGTAATAAAAAGTTAAGTGAAGAGCCCATATATCTAGCCATCATAGTAATCTGAAGTCTAGGAATTTTAGAAGCCTGATCATGTATAATTTAAATAAACAGAAAAAAATTGTGGATGACAGAAGAAGAGAACTGCTCAATATATCTTCCAATTTTTTTATTCTGCAATATACAAATATGTAATTATACAGATTATTTACAAATAATTTGTTTTATTTATAATAAACTTGTTCATTTATAAAGGCAATTTATATAATACTTATTAACATCAACTCTTGACAGTTTCTGTCTGTGCAGAAAAAAAAGTTTCTGGTTGCTGAAATTTCTTCTGTATCTTCACATTTAAAATTTCAATAATCTTACAAATCTGCAAATGAAAGGGTTATAATTTTACAATTATCAGTTTTGAAGGAAATATCAAACTGTAGCAGAAATCTGCTAGTCCAAAAGTTTGGATAATTTGAACCAAAATTTATTTAAAACAAGCAACAAAAGAGAGAAATGAATCTTGGTGAAGAATAAAATAAAAAAAAGCTATTTCTCCAGTACAAGGGCCTTGGCGAGATAGAGAAAATGAACTTGTCGAGGGAATGATACTACATGGCAACATATTTTCTGGCAACTTACTTATTCACTGTTTTATATAAACAAACAATTATACAATTTATTTAACATAAAGAAGCCATTTATCTATTTTTATATACAGACAGAAGTAAATTATATATTAAAAACACAATAATAATAATAATAATAATAATATATATACATAAAATATTTATATACATATATATAAACAAGCATAAAAGTTCGTCATAGTTGTTTATATTATTTGGCAACAAATCTCACTTTCTGCAGCCTAAATTGTATCAAACTTTTTTTTTTTAAAATGCCAAGGCCCCTATAGAGGAAAAGTACCTAAAAAAATTAGCATTAGAAACTAAATATATTTTGGAGTATGCATATTATTGTACAATAATATGTATACTTTGAACTATATATATATATTGTGTTATAATGGTAATATATATATATATATATAAAAGACTATATAGAAACATTGCTAACACATAAAAAATTTTAATGAACTAATTAATGTTTAATGATTCACTGGAATAAAGTTTTTTTTAATATAACAAATCATAACACCTTGTAATTATATACTTCTTTTTAACTGCTAAAAGGTCTAACATAAAAAGATTATAAACAGTAAAATAGGTTTTATTAGACTGTTGACATATGTTTTAGCTCAATCTGAGCCATTATCAAAACAAACAAAAATATTCTATAAATGCACAGTCTATGAAGTTATTTGAAACACAATCATTTAATTTTTCAAGTACTTTTTAAAAATAAATAGAAATAGTACTACAGAAAAACCACAGCCCTGACAAGATTATATTAAGAAGAAACCACCCAAATAAGTTTCAATGAAAGTAAAATATTTTCTCCTGCAATCTATACTAACAATCCATTATAAGAGAAACCATAGAGATTGTAGCACATAAAAACACAATATGCAACGATGCAGCAGCATTTAAGTTACCAAAATTGCGGGTCGAGTTACTCCAGGGTTACAAATATAGAAATTTTTTTTTTTTTTTTTTTTTTTTAAGTACAGGAAAAATTAAATGATTGGTTTTACTTCATAAACCGTGCATTTATAGAATATTTTTGTTTGTTTTGATAATTGCTCAGACTGAGCTGAAATATGTCAACAGTCTAATAAAACCTATTTTACTGTTTATAATCTTTTTATTTTACACCTTTTAGCAATTAAAAAGTTTTTTTATTATTATTATTTACCTTACAAAATGTGTAAATCTGGATAACATAGCAATGTTATGCCACCACCACATAAATATGATGTCAGATGCCGTTGTATCTAAATGTTGCTCTACATAGTTATTTTAAATACATTTGCATCATCAGAATGTGATACAGAAACAATGTCTGCCTCAAACAAATTCTTTCTTCTCAGGATCAGAGAGAGTCATCTTGTTTTGCCCTTACTTATTCTACTTATATCAGAATTTCGGGTTAATCTAAAATTTTGCTAATCTGAGCAGTTAATGGCTCCAATTAGTTTGGATTAGTGGGATTCAACTGTATTTTTTATAAACAATGATAAAATAACTTACTATGGCTAAATATTATATTTTACATTTAATATTTAATTGTTATTATTTTTTTCTGCAACAGATTTCCCAATGTTTCCTTACATCTGTGTTATTTTTAAAACAATTTGTTTGGAAGAACAAGGAGCAGAATTTCCAAGTTCTAAACACCAAAATTTGAGAGCCTTTTGTTGAAAAGATCATTTTTTAAAATATAAACATATAATACAAAATTACTTAATTTTAAAAAATGCTTGATTAATAATGAAGATAAAGAAAAGAAAAACTATTACTCAAATAACAATGTAAATAATATTTAATAGATTTTAACATAATTTTAAATTAGTCCTGTTATGAGCTTGTTAAAAAACAGCAAACTGGGCATACTTTATTTTCATTCTGTATGATATATAAACTTAAAATGAAGTTTAATAATGCTTATGAAATATAGTAATAGATAGAAGAGCCATATCTTTTTCTATTTCATTGGAAAAACCACCTTTGACTGTTTTTTTTTTTTTCTGTTCTGCAAAAGAGAAAACTTTTTCAAAGAATCTTTACTCTTGGATCAAAACAAAAATTTGGTCAAAAATGTATTTTTAATTTTATTTTGTGATAAAGTGTCCAAAGTCCTTTTTAATAACCTTTACGAAAATTTTTTAGAGCTTGTAACCATTACATCAGGGTTGTTTTGTAATTTTGTAATTAATGTAAAATTTTTAAAAAATCAATATTTATTTTTTATAGTTCATTTCAAATATATTTTAACTGCAAAATATGTTTTTCATTTATTTAAAATAATCCATGCATGAAAGGATTAACTGCAAATCACATTTTGTCTTCCCATAAAATATATATTCAATATTCAGGGATGAGTCTGAGAAAAGAGCAAAAAAGAGGAAATGACGCGTGAGGTGAAAATTGAGCAAAAAAGTTAAACCTGTGCGTGAGGTAAAAATCGAGCAAAAAAAGTGAAAATGATACGCGAAATAAAATTTGTGTCATTATTTGAATTCAGATTGAAACATATATACATGTAATATAAAAATAAGAACACTAATAAATATAACAAAAATGGCTAATTCAAAATTTTATTCAATAATTATCTGATATAAATGAGAATTCCTCAAAATTGTAAAACTATTCTTTAAAATTTTTATAAGCAAATACATTTAAAAACCTACATGCTTTCACTCAAAACATCAGTTAATACATATGGCTAATGTTTAACCTGCCACAGCTAAAAAAGCATTTGGTGAAAAGATCAATGTGATAGCAAATTATTTATATGAAGGTCTAGCTATATTTTCCTACATAAAATTAGTTTTTAGACAATGAAACTGAAAATACTACAAACAAAAGATTTTAAAAACATAATTTTTACCTTTTTCATTTTTTAAATCGTGCTCTCTAACAACATTAGCAGTCACTAAAAATTTATTTTTAACATAATAGGTAATATAAGAATAAATAGTCGCTGGATATATCTTCAATGCAGAACTCTATTATGTGCAGATATTTAGAATTTATCAGCCATTTCTTTCACAATTGTGGTTCTTTTTGTCCTTGTGCATAACTATTTTTACTACAGCACCATTCAGGAACATCTTTTTAAATATGAATACTGCATGTTATAAAGCATTTAATGGTAAACTATGATCCACTAAAACTAAAAAAGACGAAAATAAATATTCCGCTTTAATGATTCTTTGATCCATTCTATCAACAATTAATTTGATGGGTTGTAGATTATCTATATGATTTCGGGCGTTACTATATCTGGCAAAATTGGAAATCAAAACAATGTGCCGTGCATTCAGTATACGGATTTTTTTCACCCATAATACTTATTACTATCAAAATCTGTCTTTTGCGGCGCAATAATTAAATATAAATCAAAAAACAAATGACGAGATTAAACACTTAATCCATCATGAGATTTCAAATCTTACTATCTATTTTCGCGCAGCGTCGGTAAAAAGTAAACAAACACAGCACGGCTCATCTACACTACTTATCGAAAGCCACGACACTTCGCGCTCATTGGTCAGTTGAATCATGACTACTCCCACTGACGATGTGACGTCAAACGTACTCACCAATCACAGAGGAGAAAGTGTTCAAGAGTTCTTCGGACAAATGGGTTGGTTGGTTGGTTCCGCTTGATGCATTAAAGAGAAATGTGTCCGAGAAATAAGAAAAAAAAAAAAGCGGAAATCCGCGGATTTTGAAAATAAGCAAAAAAGCGGAAATCCGCGTTTCCGCGGAAAAGTGACATCCCTGAATATTAATGAAGGCCTTAAATAATTCTTAATGAATATAGATAAATTAATGATGAAAAAACTAACAATGATTGCATTCAAAGATGTTTCAATAATTTTGTAATAAATGTAAGATTTAAAAAAAATCAATATTTATTTTTTATAATTCATTTCAAATATATTTTAACTGCAAAATATGTTTTTCATTTATTTAAAATAATCCCTGCATGAAAGGATTAACTGCAAATCACATTTCGTCTTTCCATAAAATATATATTCAATATTAATGAAGGTCTTAAAAAATTCTTAATGAATATAGATAAACTAATGATGAAAAAACTAACAATGATTGCATTCAAAGATGTTTCAATAATTTTGTAATAAATGTAAGATTTAAAAAAAATCAATATTTATTTTTTATAATTCATTTCAAATATATTTTAACTGCAAAATATGTTTTTCATTTATTTAAAATAATCCATGCATGAAAGGATTAACTGCAAATCACATTTCGTCTTTCCATAAAATATATATTCAATATTAATGAAGGTCTTAAAAAATTCTTAATGAATATAGATAAATTAATGATGAAAAAACTAACAATGATTGCATTCAAAGATGTTTCAATAATTTTGTAATAAATGTAAGATTTAAAAAAAATTCAATATTTATTTTTTATAATTCATTTCAAATATATTTTAACTGCAAAATATGTTTTTCATTTATTTAAAATAATCCATGCATGAAAGGATTAACTGCAAATCACATTTCGTCTTTCCATAAAATATATATTCAATATTAATGAAGGTCTTAAAAAATTCTTAATGAATATAGATAAACTAATGATGAAAAAACTAACAATGATTACATTCAAAGATGTTTCAATAATTTTGTAATAAATGTAAGATTTAAAAAAAAAATCAATATTTATTTTTTATAATTCATTTCAAATATATTTTAACTGCAAAATATGTTTTTCATTTATTTAAAATAATCCATGCATGAAAGGATTAACTGCAAATCACATTTCGTCTTCCCATAAAATATATATTCAATATTAATGACGGCCTTAAATAATTCTTAATGAATATAGATAAATTAATGATGAAAAACTAACAATGATTGCATTCAAAGATGTTTCAATAATTAATAATTTTTCAACAAAGTCACATTTCCCTTAGAAAATACTATAAATAGTAGAATATTTTACATTATTTACAATTAAAGTTTATAAATATACCAACAGTGGCAGTCTCAAAATTTTAGGTTTCACTTATAGATCTGAACTTAGTTTATCACATCAAATTTTACTTATCAATAACAGGAGAGGAAAATACATATTGAATTTTTTTATCCTTTAAAATGTTCTATACATAAAAATCTTGAAAAGATCACATTTTTACTTTTCTGGCTTAAAATATATTCTAGAGTTTTTAGAATTCAACTAGATAGAACCCATCAAAATTTCATGATAAACAACTTGGAAGTTCCAGAAAAAAAAAATTTAGATTTTTGTTTAATAAATTAATAAGTATTGAAAACTTTTATAGTTCTTATAAAAATATTTTTTTTTTTTTCTGTTTGGAAAGTAGTTGGATAGTTTTCTAAGTGCATATTGTACATAAGTTTGGCTCCTTTTTTTTTTTTTTTTTTTTCTTTTTTTTTCGAGCCAATGTTTGACGATTTTTAATTTGAGCCCAAAAAATATTGTGTCATCAGAGTCCAGACCTGATACCAAAATTTGCTGCAGAAAATTGTTACCAACATTTTGAAATTGTTTCAAAATTAATCTTCTCATATAAAAATCACTTATTGCATAGAAATGTGTATTAATCCAAAATACTCCCTCATGACAACATTTAGTGATTTTCATGTCTTTGAAAATCAGTTTAAAATAGCAAATTTGTTATTTACACCCAAGCACTGGCAGAAATCTGAAAAGTCACAATTATTTATTTTAATATATCACTGTACAACTATGGCAGAAAGACATGAGTTCTATTTTCCAGTAATTCTGGAAAAGGATTTCAAACAGAAATAACGAGAGACAAGGGATATCCCACGGCTTCTTATGTAATCAACACTGACCGTGTAAAGGCTTAATTGCAATGGGTCCTTCTGAATGCACGATATTCTAAAAGTAGAGGGGGGGGCAATAGCAACCAATTTTAAAGGAGATATGTTATTACAATGTTGAAACTGTCTTTAAAAATGACCCATGTTTTGGATTTCTCAACAAGGGGGATCCAATGACTCAGGATTACAAAAATCTAGCAGCATTACTGATATGTTCACCCTTTTGTTATGCATAGTTTACTAACAAAAACAATATTTTACACTTTAAAAAGTGAAAGAAAAGAAAAATAAAATAAAAATATATCTGTTGGTAAATAATAATACTTTTTTATTTTTTATCTAAGTAAAAAATTAGTTATATATATGTAATTATGTAAGTATATATCTCTTAATTGGTAAAATGTTAAATTAACAAATTAAGTAAGCTCAATCTCATTAAAATTTAGAATATTTCTGATAGTATGTAACTGAAGATTCTAAAACAGATTATTTACTTTTAAAAAAATGTACAGTTAAAACACAGAACACAATAATTTCATAATATACCTTCATGGTTTTTATTTTGACTGAGTCCTTCATTTCTTTATGATCTTCTAGAAATTTTTGAAGTCTGGGAAGAACTATTTTCACCAAAGAATCAACAGAAACCACATCATAAAATAATAGATATTCTATGAAAACCAAAGCTCTCTACAAGAAAAAGAAAATTTTAATATACTGGTTATTTTTTGTTGAATATTTGAATAAATTTATAGTTAAATCAACACTCCATCTCTTCTTTAAAAGAAAACAATTCATAATAAAGTATGATTTTTTTTTTTTTTTTTTTTAAACAAAATACTGAAATATTTTGTTAATGGGAAAATATATATAGAGAGAGAGAAAGAAATTTAAAAAAATAAATTCAAAATAAATTCTAAGTTATAAAAATCTTTATTTTTTATTTTTATTTATTATTATCATTATTATTATTATCATTATTATTATTACAAAACTTTTTTTTGGAGAAAAGAGAAATTTTGTGAATGTTATTAAATATGAACTAATTCTAATTCAGTTCTAATTCAACACAGAAAGTTTCTGTGCTAACCTACTTAGGTAAGTAAAAATTAGAAAGACCATAAATTAACAAACAAATTAAATTTAACAACTGAAGATATATGCATCTTTATTCCTTTAAAATTTTATGCTAGCATAATCTGAGATGCTTGTACTCATGCAAAGCAAAAAATCTTGAACTTCCATATCAATATAAATTTGATTAATAAAAGACAAATGTGGTAAAATTATTAAAATAAAAAACCTAATTTAATTAAATTATTTGAAATATGTTCCTTAATATTATTCAATAAATTACATTTTATTTTATAAAGTCACTTTAAATTTTTTTAGAAATCAGGACAAATAAATAGTTGAAAAATCTGGCAATATACAGAAATACCATCTACCAAATAAAATGTTCTTTGAAAATTTTTTCAATGCAAGTAATTATATTTGTTAATTTAAATACAGTAAATCTTATGAAATATCAAGTTAGAAGCACGGTAAATTTTGTCTGAGGTGGAATCGATCAGGGCCAAGAAAATTTTCCATCGTAGACAGTATTCCACCTTAGACAAACTTTACTCTATTCTGTGTCTATGGATTCACTGAGAATGGAAAATCATTCAAAGTTAGACAGATTTTCGTCTTGGACAGAGTTTACTGTATTTTTATAGACAAAAGCCACTCCTTCAATTTGTTTCTGTCTTTCCTGAGAGCACTGGCTTTATAGTTTTATTTTTCTAAATATCTCTTTGATTATATATATACTAGCTGACCTGCCCAGCGTTACCCGGGCCTGTGATAATAACCTTAAACAAAACTCAAGTTTGTATGATTTTTTTTTTAAGAAGCTGTACCAAGGGCCCCAAGAAGGAGATTAATATTCAAAATTGGTGGTAACTGAGGTCCGAGAAATTTTTTTATCATTCAAGTAGTAGCTGGAATTCCTAAGAAGTTGTTTAGAAAAAAAAAGCTGGTGAATCAGACAATTTTTAAGAGAGCTATAGTAGGGAGCTCAAAAGGGGCTAACTGATAGTTTTGAGCAGGGCTCTAAGTATAGGTGCAGATTCACGGTCGCCAGTCGCCACGTGGCGACTGGATTTTTTTTATTTGGCCACTAACTTTCCATGTCGAAGTCGCCTAAGTCTAAGTGTCTTACAGGGATGCTCCTTTTCTACCGACTGTCAGATTTCTGCCTTTTAAAAAAAATTTATTTTTTAAATCAATTCTGCACATTTTCTGCGATACTTATCGCTTTTTTATTTTTTCTGTTGTCCATAATTAAAAAACATGATTAAGCATGGATACCATATTTCCGCAGATCTACAAGTTTCCCATTTTCTTCTTTTAAAAAAAAAATTATCCCTGAATGTCAAAAATTGTACAATTTATTTTATTAAAATCTAAAACTTAAAAGAAAATAAATCTTCTCCATATTTTTTCATATATTTTTTTTTCTTTTGATTTTTATAGACATACTTTTTGATCCAAATGCCCATTTATTTTCAGCTATGAAAAACACTTTTTTTTTTTTTGGGGGGGGGGGTGTTATCTATAGAAGAAAAAAGTTAGAGAATCGTTTATTTTGGGCCTTACATTACAAATATTTATTCCTACAAACTGTATATAATCAGGGCTCGAAAATTCTAAAAATTTTAAGGTTCCCAGAAAAATTTATGTGTTCTCAGTTTAATAAATTCGGAGCTTAATGAATGAAGATATTGGTCAAATAGACGCAGTCTCAAATAATAAACAAAAATTTTAGTTTTATGGTTTATCAATTAATGTTTGGACTGTTCTCTATCCAAAAGAACCTCCTCCCTCCCTTCATATTCTTATAGTTGTATAACTTAAAAGGGAAATGTTGCATTACATTTGCCCACTAAGATTAAACATTACATATTGCATTTACTAATTTATTCAAAGGTATACAGAACAAATGATTAATATATATATATATATATATATATATATATATATATATATATATATATATATATATATATATATATATATGTGTGTGTACCACAGAAATGCAACTCTCGTGTGTGCTCGGCACTCCACATTTTCTTGATGTCAGCTTTATGGGAGGGGATGGAAATAACGGGGCAAAAGAAAGGGGAGTCTATACTGTCAAAGGTACTCGTTGACACACCCCTTCGCACTAATGATTGAAATACCCATAGCCGTGACGCATTCCCTCTGAAAATCTCCGTAGTCCATAGGAGAACACAAATTCATGGCTGATGGCAGCGGCCACGGCGACTTGCAAGCGCTTCCGTTTAGGTTCCCGGCCGGGAACCTGAGTTGAAAAAATATGTTCCCAGAAATGAATTTTGGGTTCCCCGGGATCCCGGGAACGCTATTTTTCGAGCCCTGATATAATTATGGTTGAAAGATACTATAAAATCCCGTTGCCCAATTTTAATAAAGAAAAAATAAATCATTTATTTATTTAAATTTTAATGTAAAATATACTGTTTATTACTCTTAAGCTTTAATAGTAGACAATAAACCCCCTATAGCCATATAAATGCTATTGTTTTTATGCATTTGTTTCACAATGTGGCCACTGGATTTTTTGGGTTTAGGAGCCACTGGCTCCTTACAGATTTTGAAAATCTGCACCTATAGCCCTAAGAGGAAAACATCTTAAGAGGTCCTAGTACTTAGAGCTTTAGATCTTCAATTATTCGAAATTAAGCATAGGGTTTAAATTAATCATTAGAATAAAATTTTAAAGGAATGTTTCTAAAATGCCCCTAGGGACTCAATAAAAATATGAGGGTGATGGTCCGGGGAGAGGAGTCCAAGACTCAACTTTAAAGTTGTGCATTGAGAGGGTGAAACAATTTGAGGGGTGAAAAATGCATGACGCACAAAAAGTTCAAGGGCCCTGGACAAGGCCCCGGCCAGGGGGATCTATATTCCTGTCTCCCTGGGGTCCAGTACGGGGAATGAGTAATCTCACAGAGCCTGTTGAAGTTTTTGTTTCCTAAATTGTTAAAAACTTGCCCCCTTTTAATCCGATTTTCTTTGTTTTAGGGGCCTTTTCTCCATTTAGTTATTCCCCATTTTTATATTCCAGTTAAGACTCAAGCCCAGAGGGGCCCAGAAGGCCTCGTCCAGGGCTGAAGAAGATCAGATCTGAAACGAAGAAGAATGGATTAAAAGGGGGAAAGTTATTAACAATTAAGGGAAGAAAAATTTAAAGGGGCCCAGGTTTTGTTCAAGAAATATTTTTGTCGTTCATGTAGTAGCTGGAAGTTATAAGAAGTTGTTTAAAAAAAACTATTGAATCAGATAATTTTTAAGGGATCTATAGTAGGGGGCCCAAAAGGGGCTAACTGATAGTTTTGAGCAGGGCACTAAGAGGAAATTATTTTTAAAGGTCCTAATACTTAGCACTTTAGGTCTTCAATTAGTCGAAATTAAACATGGGATATAAATTCATCATTAGAATAAAATTTTAAAGAAAAGCAGAAAAAAGAGCCCTAGGGCTCCAATAAAAATATGAAGGTGGTGGCCAAGGGAGAGGAGTCCAAGACTCAACTTTAAAGTAATGCATTGAGAGGGCCAAATAATTAGGGGGAGGGGGGATGCATGGTGCCCAAAAAATTCAAGGGGCCCCAGAGGGCCAGGGTCTTAACTGGAATATAGAAATGGGAGAATAACTAAATGTAGAAAAGGCCCCTAAAACAAAGAAGATCGGATTAAAAGAGGGCAAGTTTTTAACAATTTGGGAAACAAAAACTTCAATGCGTCCCGTACTGGGCCCCAGGAGGTCAGGAATATAGAAATGGGGAATGTTAACTGGGATGGAAATAAATAATTTTTTTAAATGGCATAAATAAATTTTCCAAATGGAATCTTAGCTGGAATATAGAAATGGGGAAAAAGCTAAATGGAGAAAAGGCACCAAAAACAGAGAAGATCGAATAAAAATGGGACAAGTTATTAACAATTTAGGGCAAAAAACATAAAGGGGCCCGGGTCTTGAAAAATAAAAATCTGATCCTCAGGTGCATCAGAACCTGCCTTGGGCAATCCACATCCACATCTTCATACTTCTATATGCCGTAGATTTCACTAGCCATTGCACACACACAGTCAAACAACTTTCTTTTATTAGTAGGGCTCAGATATAAATAGGTTCAGATGCTACATCTTGAGATAATAAAAAGAAATACATTGCTTCTGCATATAATTTTGGAAACATCTATGAATAAATTCTGATTAATAAATGTCATTGATAGAGCTAATTCTACTAAAAAACAACTCTGGATTATAAGTAGACATCCAAGACAAAATGCATTATTGTATTGTTCATGTTTAATGTAGTATTAATTTGTTCTTGCAAAAGTTAAATCTTATTAAAGTTAAACTCTGCTGGTTTAAAATGAGCAATGTGCACATTAAGAATAATTAACCACTTAAACTACATTAAGATATTGACACTTTTTACGAGCTACAAAAACAGGATCACAACTAATACAAACAGAACATCTATTCATTTCAATATGATTTTCAATGAAAAGTAGGGTAGAATTAGGATAGATATCCCTTTCTTATCAAATAATGTTCTCTCTCAACTATAATATTTCTACATTACAACTGTCTGTCAATATGTAATACTAATTTATCAGTTTTATCACATAAAATTTAAACATTCAAGGATACCCCCACCCAAGAAAATATAAAAGAATCTGAGGTCTTGAAAGAATGAGAGAAAGAAGGAAGAGATAGGGACATTTCAAAAACTGCTCCTTTGTAAGATTCACAACTAAGCCATGGAAAGGAAGGAGGATATAAGAAAACCTTTATTTGTTTCTTTCTTTAAATCTGGATTCTGAGCCACATTAACCAGTCTCTTCATGTCTCTTATTGCTCTGTTAAGATATGAAACTATTTGGAAATAATAATATTTGAGCATTTTAAATGTAGCATAATTTTCCGGATTTATTGCTTTTAATGCATAATAATAAAATTTAAATTTTTATATCTCCTTTTAATATTCACATGTAAGTATATTTTTTATGGCATAATTTTCCTCATTTACTGCTTTTAATACATGAATTGCATGTTCAACTGCTTTTAACCTCATGTAATTACATGGTATACAGGAGTATCCATGTTATGTCAGATTCATTATGTAAAATGCTATAGTTATAGCTTGGATGAATGAAATTAGCGCTGCAGTTCGTATCTTTGTCCAACAAATAAGAGTGAAAAATGTCAGCTAGGATATCATTGGGATAGCTCAGTAGGAAGAGCATTGGCACGGTAAGCCAAAGTACCCAGGTTCGAGTCCTGGTCCCGACATTTTTAGCTCTGTTGATATAAATCTCAACTATGATACTCCAACCATTGAATAAAGAGAGAGATTATTATTTGAAAGATTCAGGGTTTGAAAAGATTTACAAATCACATTTATCAAATATAGGATTCTCAAAGAATACTAATAAATTCAAATCTCGATGTGCCATTCCAATATGCAGACATACAAATGAAAAATATATACATAGTGCTTTAATGCATTTTATTTAAAACATTTTAAAAAAATTTAATTTTATTTTGATTTTCCATGAAGTTGTAAAGTGTTCATAATTTTTTTTAAATGAAGTGGTGTAATATATATTTATATTCTTTAAACAAAGAATTTTATATCGTAATAATTTAAAACATTGTACTTTTTAAAAAAGATTTTTTTTTTTTAAGAAAAGAAAATAATAACAAAGGTTGAAAAATAATAATAATAACTATATACAGTATAGAACCATTTATCCAGAATGGCTGGGGTCACACGTATTCCGGATAACTGGTTTTTCTGGATAACTGGTTGGGCATTAAAGCAACATGTATTTGTAGAATATATGTGGCTGTGTCATTGTTTCTGATTTCAAATTATTTACTAGATTCCACAGATTAAGAATCAGATCCAATCAAGATCAATGATTTATTCAGATTTGAGAAAAGACAATTTATTGGAATCCCTTGTTTCTGCATAATACTTCCCCAACAACATTTCTGCATAAAAATCAAAACTCCCAATATCTAACTATATATTCTTTCATTTAAAATCCTAGATATTGGTATTAAATTATACCATGCATGTGAGTAATGTATCAAACAATGAACATGTCAAACTAGCACTGTGGCACTTTTTTTCTGGAGAAATTCTGAAATCAGTCAACTGGAAATATCATTCTGGATAACTGGTTTTCCGGTTAACTGGATTCCGGATAAATGGTTCCATACTGTATTTATAAATAATACACATGCATGTAAAATATTACAATAAGAATATTGTCTTACCAACTGAATATTTTCGTCACTTCCAATGAGTTTTTCTAATGTTAACGACAAAACTTCTTCACAGTTAACAGATGAGCATCTAAAATGTGACTTTTATTTAAAATATGGCATGCAAAGAATGATGCAAATATATTTGAGAAATTTATTTAAAACATGAAAATAATACAAATAATAATAAAATAAAAGCTGCCTAATTGGCAGATTTTATTTATGTGCTGAAATGGTAAGATATATATATATATATATATATATATATATATATATATATAGAAGTTAATCAATGTGATTTATGAGCCAATTAGGCTAAATTATGGTATCATATAAAAATCAATATTTTCATCTAGCTATAATTGAAAAGAATATTGAAAAGAATATGTAAAAACCATTCCATACCAATTTGCGCAATGCAGCATAATTTTATAGAATGTTAAATAATTATAATATCTATATATAAAGGTACTTCTCTATTATCCCGTCGACCAATTCCCATAAAACAAAACTATCGCCAAACCATAGTATTTAATGCCAAAAATTGTGATTGTAACGTCACATTCACTTGACCACACTTGCTACCTGTTCCCGATTTTCGGTCAATGTCCGTGTTTCTCGAATACGGAAGATTATCGGGAAGGTATCCCACTGAAAATTTAATAAATACTAGGCAAGACTGTCGTCCTAAAAGTTGTGGGGTAAAGCTGTTCACATCAAATTCCTTGTTTATGTTTTTGTATACTGCTGTTACACCCCAAAGCAGAATATGCTTAAAAGTGCGACGTACGTCGCAGAACAATGAACTTCTCTGCAGAACATTTCAAATGCTCATTTTCAACAAAATTCACCATTCATTCGTTGGAAATAGCAGAAAAAAACACAATTTTCTCCAATCGGTCGCAAGAAAAAACTGCAAAATTTGCCAATCGGCAGAAACAAAATATCGCGAAATCTGGCTATCGGTCACGACTAAAAAAAAAACGCTAAATTAGTTGATCTGTTATGGGAAATCCCTTGATTTTCATCAATCGGTTACAAGATAAAGCGACAAAATTTTCCAATTGGTAAAAAGAAAATAACACTAATTTTGCCTATGAGTCACAGGTTAAAAAACTAAATTCATCAGTGGATCATCAGAAAAAAATCATGAAATTCGTCAATCAGTTGTGGAAAAGCCAACTTTTTTTTCCAATCTGTAGCGAGAAAATCTGCAACATTATAAGAAAATATCACAAAATTTAACAATTGGTTATGGGAAAAAAAAACAAGATATTCGGGAATCATTTGCTTGAAAAAAAAAATGTGATTTTTGCCTATCGGTCCTAAGAAAAAGCCGAAAAAATTGCAGAATTCAATGATCAGTTCCAAAAAAAAAAAAAAAATCGTGAAGTTTGCCAGTTAACCAGAAGAAAAATCTCAAAATATTGCAAAAATCGTCAATCGATTATGAAAAAAAACCCATGAAATTCGTCATTCGATTGGAGTAAAATCGTTATTCGTCATTTTCTTGGTTTCTGTGTGTGTGTTATTGCTTTACGAAATGTCTTTAGCATTTCTATACAAGATGAAATTGCACTCCTACATATACAAGAAAATCTCCCTGTGTTTTACTTTTTATTCCCGCAGAACATTTTTGATCAGCTGAAGGTTCGTTGCAGAACATTGCAAAATATTCTGCTTTAGGGTGTGTTACAGTTAAATTTTCTAAGGGGAGTAATAAACGCCAATAATAATGGAAGTTTGGAAGGAACTATCATTATTTAGTCAGAAAATATAAATAGATATAACATATATAATGTGTAGTTGGATAAAGCTGTAAAATTATAAGGAAAAAATTATAAAAATTAGTTCATAACATTACATCGCCATTGTTTATCTATTTGCAGAGACAGTCTAGTATTATGCTCATTATTGCATGCTCTTTTTGTGGTAAAATCTTGATAATAGCTTATCACACCAAGTTCTGTAGATGGAAGATCCAAGATCTTTATCATTTTTCTCAAAATGCAAGAGAAACCAAAGAAATAGCACTTAACTAATATCCTTTTTTAGAAAAAATAAACTGACTTATCCACAAAATAAATAAAAATAGAATACGTACATCACGTGCTAGTGTTGCCTTTAAAATCAAATGTGATGCTACGTTTTTGTATTATTGGCTTTAAATCCTTTAGTTTGATGATACTTTTTATTTATGTAAAGTAATTGAGGGGATAATGGAGAAGTACCTTTTTTAATTACTTTCAAGTTGATTCCCAAACTCCATACATAATTCATTATCTCAAAACTTACATACATTCTTTCTTGATTTAATATGCTTACATACAGTTGCTTATTTTTATCTTATACACTTACATATTATTAACATACATACATATTTACATACATATTTACATATTTTCCTTATTTATATGCTTGCATAACGTGGCAGTACAATGCATATGCTTGCATACAGTGCTAGTGCCAATTTTCACTGGTGGGGTACATTGTACAGTCCACCATAACAAATGTCATCATTTTTTATATTAATATTTACTACTGAAATATGCAAACAAATTATTTAAGATTAAAATGAAAAACTAATTTTTCTTTTAGAGATATAATTTTTTTTTTTTTGAGTAATCAACACTACTTTTATATTTATCTAATTAATTACGATATTAAACATACTATCAATTACCAATATTACCATTTACCTTATTTAAATCGAACATTATTTAATTGAAAAACTAAAAAAGCATACAAATCAGCATAACTGTACAAAAAAATAATTATCTAATAACTTAATAAAAAGAAAAAGCACATGCTTTTTATGTAGCTACACACTGCTGAAATATGCATTCATAACAGATTATCAACAAAGCTTTTTTATTTTGCCCAACTATCATACGAACAAATTTCACACAAATCTTCAGAAAAAAAAACTTCCGCAATTGTCAAATATATATACAGGGTGTCCACTCTCAACGGTAGCCAATGGCTAATTCCTAAACTGTTAGTCATATACATATAGTTCCAATTGCAAAAAAGTTTTAAATGAGGTAAAGAAATATTTTAAAAGCGATTTGGGTCAATAATTTTTGTTTTTTAAGTTTCGAAATTTAATTTTTTATGTAGTCCTATAAGTGATATTTAATAAAAATTTCCTATTACACTAACAAGTAAGACAAAAAAAAAGTCCCATTCTTCTACGATTGAAACTGACCGAGTAATAGCTGTTTAAAGTTGAATTATCTTTTTTGCTGCGAGATAGGGGTCATTCCCAAATTTACTAAGAAATATCAATAATCGTCAGATATAAAAATAAAATAATATTTGAGAGTAAAATTGTCATTACAAAATAAATTTGAAATCTATTTTCATTCTGACACATTAAAGCAAAATATACAACTTGTATGAAAAATAAGTGAAAAAATAACAGAATTTTTGTTAAATGAAATGATGAAAAGCAACAGTCTCAATTCTTTACAAAATGATACATATTTTAAAACTCTATTAGATTATCTAATCTAAAACTTAATTAATAAAAATTAAAGTTATCTTAAAACTTGTTCAAAGTGACTTCCTTTGGTTGCAATGCAGAAATGTACACGTGAAATAAATACTTCTTGTATTTTAAGCAACGTTGTAGGTGTTACAGATCTGCATGTCATAGAAATACGATTCCATAAATCTGCTCAACTAGTAGATTCTATTTCATATACTTTATTTTTCAGAAAACCTCAAAGAAAGAAATCTAAAGGATTCAAATCTGGTGATCTGGATGGGTTGGGGTGGGTGGGGGATTCAGTAGGACCTCTATATCCTATAATATTATTTGTAAAAGCAGTGGTTAAGACAGTGTGTGGCCTAAGTGATCTATGTGCTAGCACACCATCATGCTGAAACTACATATGTGACAAATCTTGTAATGAAACATACTCTTCTAAAAAATAGGATACTGGTCCACATAAAACATCAGCATATTTTTCTGGTGTCATTGAAGGGGAATGACCCAATTAAGGATGTCTTCCAGATACCATGCCAAAAATTTATGGACCAATGTACTAGATGTTTGTCTGGACAAATAATGTGTGGATTTTCCAAGGACCAATGGTAAATGTTTTGAGTATTTACGATCCCCTGTCTTGTAAATTGACATTCATCAGTCCACATAATTTCATTCAGAAAAGGTGGACGTTCATCTTGTTCGTTTAAAATAAAATTACAAAAATCAAAACGACGCTCTTTGTCTCCTGATGCTAATTCTTGTCCTAGTAATGGTCGATATTGATACGCACCATACTTGTTTAAAATTTTCCATATTTGACTTTTTGAATATCCACACTCATGGCTAATATCTCTTACACTACATTCAGAATGAACAAGTGTATACTCCAGAACATCCTCTGGAGGTATTGTTGAACCAGTGAGCTGACTTAATCGAGGAAGCTGCTTAAAGCTACCGGTTTCTATTAAATGCTTAACAATTTTAGCTATGGTGTTCGAATGTGGTTTGTTTTGATCCAGAAATTTCATAGCATACAGTCTTGCAGCCTCTCGCCTATTCTGATTGCTCTGTCCATGAATTAATACCATTTCACAGTACTGATTGTTGGTAAAAATACTATTTTCCAACGTCAAAATTTAACAAATGCCTGCAAATTGATTAAAGCGCAGACTTAAATAACTGAATGTATATGTTGGCACACAGCCAATAATAATAGTATTACACTTTCGTCAGATTTACATAAGTATGCATAATTTAACCTTGATTGGATATTTGGAAGTGAATTAAAATTTGAGTACAAATTATGAACTGGGAAGACATACATACAAATGTTGCAAATTAAATAAAAACTTTAAAAAAATAACAAATTTTGTTAAAAGAAATCATGAAAAGAAAAAAACAGCCTCATTTCCTTACAAAATAAAACATATATTAAAATACAGTTATTTAAACCAATCTGAAACTTATCAATAGAAATTAATACTATCATAATACTTGTACGATGTGACTACTTTTAGTTAAAATGCAGATATGCGTGAAATAAATTCTTCAAATACTTTAAGCACTTTGGGTACGATCCCTCAAACTCAGCTCAACTCATCTGTGTTCAGATACAGAAAACTGGTATAAGTCCTGTAATTCGAAGTTTCATAACTCGGTCAATTTTAATGCTAGATGAATGGGAGTTTTTTTGCCTTACTTGTTAGTGTAATAAGAAATTTTTTTTTAAATATCACTTATAGGACCAAGGTACCATATAAAAAAAATTTCGTAAATTTTTAAAAAATGTTTTATTGACCCAAATCACTTTTAAAATACTTCTTTACCTCATTTAAAACATTTTTGCAATTGAAACTATATGTCTATGACTAACGGTTTAGGAATTAGCCATTGGCAATAGTTGAGAGTGAACACCCTACCCTGTATATTGATAAAAAAGTTTCATTAGTCTTTTTATACTGGTAGTGCCTCTGATGGGAAATTGTACATATATTTTTTTCAAAAACAACTTTGGTGTAATTTTGGTTATTGAGATATCAAAAGATATTTTAATTTATGTGTTTGCATCTAAAAGGAACTGTTAGAAAGTTGAAAAGCTCACATGATTTCACAATAAATCACCAATAGTAATACAAATATCAACAAATTTTCTTCACACTCTAGGATTAACATATCCTAAAAGAAGGTCAGTTATCCTTCCTTATTCTTTGTATTACGGATAAATTGCCAAGTGCCATTTATTGCAAAAATGATATAACAAAGTTTTAACACTGAGAGAGCTGCATATAATCAAATTTGATATACATTTGTAGATTGTGTAAAGGAATGAAAGTGGCGAATTGGACATTTCCAGTATGCACCCGGCAAGAAGTAGCAGTCAGTCAACAAAGTGATTTATTGTATCTGGAGAAAAAAAAAAGATGCTGACAGTCGGAAAACAAACTTGGAAAAAAAATGAAGAACAATTTTTTTCATAATGTTTCTCCAGTAAATAATTCTTTTTTAAATATTTAGATTATAAAATATGTATAAGTTACTTTTTTTTATAAGAACTTTTAAAATTTTAAAAATAATAAATGTTAAGTCAAATTAAATTTAAATTAAATAAATGCAAGAAAGTTTTTTTTTTTTTTTTTTTTTTTTTTTTTTTTATTATTATTATTATTTTACCATTCTATTCTTTAATGATTTAAAAAATGGTTATACACTATTGCCAGAAATTAATGGTGGAACAAGTAAAAAATTCATAATTTTGAGATGACAGAAAAAACTGAAAACTAGTCGTTGGGGGCCACCGTCATACTTACCCATCATGGATATGCATAATATAAAATATGAAAATAAAACATGCGTAAACTATTTATAAAATGCATTGCAATTCGAATAAAATCGTGGCTTGATGACGTCAAACTTTAAATGCTCTATTACTGAATTGCGTAAAAGAAACGTCCTTATAACTCCAAAATTGATAATCATATAACTAACGGTTTAGTGCGTCGGATTAAGCGTCTCATTTCCAATTAAAATGCAGCTTTGAATTGAAATTTGAATGAAATACAGGGACATGAAAAATCGAAGAGTGTGGAAAAATAGGATTACAAATATCTTGGCAACTAATTATCCGATCAACTCCATTTTTTATGCAAAATTTATGTTTTTTTATTGTTTTTTATATTCACTCCTTAAAATAAACAATTAAAAAAATTTTTATACACCTTTTATCAGAACAAATATTTTGAGAGTCCGAAAAAAATAGTTACGGATAATCGAGGTTACTGAAATTCAATAAGCTTCTTCCTATTATTACATACTAAGTACATACCAAATTTCAGGTGTCTATCTCAATTTGTTCAGGAAATAGAGCATTTACAGACACACACACACAGACAGACGGACAGCAAAATTTTTTTCCTAAGAATATGTTTTTCGGAATCTCCAGTGTCTGAAACATGTAAATCTGTCAAAAAAAAATTTCTGATTTTCAAAACGATTACAAGATTTGCCCTATACTACGTATGATGGGTAAGTAAAAAGAATTTATACATTATACAGTAGACTCCCTCAAATCTGCATAGCTTGAAACCAGAGGTTGTGTGGATTTTAGAATTTTGTGGATTTCTGGTCTCTGTTTTGTTTACATTTTTAAACAGTAATTTGAATGTAATAATGCACTGTAAATTATAATAAATGCTTACAATAAAGTGAAAATTAAAATAATTAAGTAAAGTAATAAAAACAATAAAAATTAAGAAAATTTAAAACATGATTAAAATTTTAAAGGTAAAGGTCAAATAAACAATAATGCATAACTATATATATATATATATATATAAATATATATATACAGTGGAACCCCGATTTTACGTAACCCGTTTCGTACGTTATCCTGCTTCCTACGTTATTTTTCGTCGGTCCCAGAAAATACCTATTACGATAATGTTAAAAGTACCTCGATTCTACGTTAATTAATCTTAACGTTTCCCGCTTGGTACGTCATTTTTAGGCCAAGTACCTCAGATTTTTTTTTTTTTTTTTCTCATGGAAATTTTTTTTAAAGAACAAAAATGATTCCCACTTGGTCAACTGGTTGTTTGTTATCAAAAACAGTTCTTCCCCTCCCCGTTAATACTCCCGTGAGAAAATACGATGAACTATTATTTGTCAAAAATAGGATGTCTAAAGGAAAATGTTTCTCTGAGCCGAAAAGGCAGAAAGTATCGAAAAATCCAAAGTTTCCAAAAGTACTAAAGTGGATCTCGTAAAATCGTTCTGTATCGCTTGTTCCATTTTACAAACCATCCTAAAACAAGAGTGGAATTAAAATTTGAAAAACTGGGAAATGTGTCAAAGAAAAGAAAAACATTAACAACCTCTCTTTTTGATATACTGGAAAAAAATTTGTGCGACTGGTTTAAACAAGCCCGTTCAGCCAAGATTCCAATCAATGGCTCAATTTTGTAAGGAAAGGCTCTTGAAATTTCTTCTCGACTTAAAATGCAGAATTTCATGTAATCCAACGATTGGATCGACCGATTCAAGAAGTATAATTTGTCTTATAAGTTTATTTGTGGTGAGGCAGATGGAGTAAATACTGCGGTCGTTGAGGAATGGATGGAAAAACTTTGCCTTCTCTTGTGTGTAATTACTCAAAAAAGACATCTTTAACGCAGATGAGACCGGATGTTTTTTAATCTCTTCCCTGATACAACATACACCGTGAAAGGAGAAACGTGTCACATTCGGTAGCTACCAAAAGTGCTATTAACAGTTTTGTTATTTGCGAATGCAGACGGAACTGAGAAGCTAACACCCTTTGTGATTGGTAAATCCAAGAAGCCCCAATGCTTCAAAAACGTTAAAAGTTTGCCGGCAGATTTCAATGCCAACCACAATGCTTGGATGACTAATTTTTTCTTTTTTTTTTTTTTTTTTTTTTTAAGATTTTGTAAGAAAATTGAATATAAAAATGAGCTTACAAAAGCGATTTTATTCATAGACCAGTGCACTCGTGTTAATCTGAATTTAAAGAATGTGCGTATGGAATTTTTCCCACCCAACTGTACCTGTTTACTCAATGCCCCTTAGAGATATCTCTAGGGGGCGTTGGTCTGACGTCTTGGCCTACAGGCACAGGTAGATTTCGAAGACGTAGACCATGGGGGTGTCTGTTGGGAATTGCAGATGAAAGGACCTTTTTGCCAAGATGTAGTAGTTGGAATCGCCCACTTCGAAACCTAACTTGTTTGCAGGCGAAGCCGGCAGGGATTTTGTTTCGTTTTTAATTTTTTTTTTGCTATAAGGGTTGGTCCTATAAAAAACTTGTCAATATAAAAGTTTTAGATAATATTAAGAGGATTTATAATAAATTTAAGCAGATTTAATATCTTGTGAATTGACAAAGTTATGAATTTTTTTCTTCTAAAACCCCCTTCCCCCCCCCCCCCCTTGGGGCCATTTTTAATATCATCAAAAATCTGTCATACATAAATTTTCGGCCCTTTTCCTAGAAGTAATAATAACTTTAAACAAATTCGATACATATCATAATTAACCCCTTGGGGATGAGCAACACGTGTGTGCCACATAAGATGCTCAGAATCCTTGATTATTCCCACCAGTTATTTTTTATTGTAAGCTTTGCCTTATTAAATCTTAGCATTTCTGCGATTCAATTAGGCGAAAATTTCTGTTTTGAAAAACCGGTGGTAAAAGACGCTCGTAGCGAAGGGGTTAAGAAATTATGGGGTTTTTTCTGTTTTCACAAAAAGCCCCCATTCCCCTGCCCTTTGTTAGATTTTGCTCATTAACGAACTTGACCAAGATTTTATGCCCCTTGATTTTATGTATCAGTTTGGAAGAGATTTGTGCAGAATTATTCCAGTTATCGTGTCTATAAAAAAGTGATATAGATAGATAGATAGATAGATAGATAAATAAAGTTTTGAACTGGAGGTGGTTTTGAGTTCTGGGAGTCATAATCCGCGTAGTCATTTTCGCAAAATTTTTTCAAAAATTCCAACAACTTAGGGGAGAATGTAATAGGTAGTATTTCTTACGAAATCTACATAAAATGCTTGATTAATACAAAAATGTATTTGGTAAAAAGATCATGATCACCTCTGAGATCAGCACTGTCTTGAATTTTTTCAGAAATAAAGTTATATTTCCTTGATGAGAAAACATGTGTTCAGCCATATTAACAAGAATTACATATTAAAATGTGTAATTTAAAAAATCTCGAATTTTGACCTTACATTTTAAATGCAAGTTTCATTGTTTACATTTGCAATTATGTGCAGAATTTAGGAAATTACAGATTTTAGGGTGGTGGATTTGAGGGAGTCTACTGTAATGCAAAATAAAGACATAACAGTTAAAATTGAATAACAAAGAACATTTAAAAAATCAGTTTTACAATAGTACACCTTTTTTTTTTTTATAATTGTACTGCATTCTTTTCCCCAAAACCATCATATTTTCCATTTAAGACAGGTTACTATTATTTACAGGTTTTGTTTTCAGAAGTTTTATGTATTATAAGCAAGAATGAAATTTAAGTATAAAATGCCTTGTATTTAAACCATACAAAATTTGCTGAATGGTACACAAGAAATACATCTATATGATATTACATAAAAACATTAAAATAACAATAAAATCGATGTTTTGTATTGCATCTGCAATGATGTTCAGGATAAGTGAGGTCATGATAGTTTAAAAGTCTAAAAATGAAAACTATGTTTGGAAGCTCAGAAAAATATCCTCATTAATGTTGGCTTGTCACCTGATTGGAGAAAGCAAAAGTGTCATCCAGTTACCATAGTTACAAAATACAGCCAACCAAATCAATGGAAATGGAGTGAAATAATATATGAACCAACTGGCATCAAGTCTATTGTAACAAATTATACCAGATTCTTGGAATGTTAAAAGATAGATTATCATTATATGAATACTGCCCACATTTAAATAAATTCAAGTGACTATAACTTTACTCGCATAGGGGTTATTACAAGGGATTATAATTTTAGTTTCATCAAAGTTAATCTGACAACCTTCGTTAGAGCAGTAAAATCTTGAAAGTGCAGTACTCTGTTTTAACTGTGAAATATCTCTGTGGTGTTCTTTTAATCATTCTGAAAACTTGTGTTTTGTTACCCCGATGTAGACTATTTTATCATTATTTGAAAGCATAACTGAAATTTCATAAATACTTTCCTTTTGGTAATTCAGGATTTTGTCAACCCTGTTACTCAGGATCTGAACAAGATAAGGAGGTGGGGAGAGATAGCTACTAATTTTATATTGAACTTCTGAAGAACCACTAACTTTTTAAACATAATGGGTATTGGTATATAATGAAAACTTCTGTATTTAATATGCAAATCACTTACAAAATGTTTGCCTGAGGAAGGAGGTATTATAATGCTGAATTATCTTATCAATGTAAGAACTTGAAAAACTATGTTTTAAGGTAACTTTCTTGATAAAATTAATTTATTTGCCAACCTGGTTATCTGAAGAACTTACAGAATTTGTTCAGATAACCAGGTTGGCAAATAAATTAATTTTATTAAGAGAAAGTCTCCTTAGAAGAGGTTTTTTCAAGTTTCCACATTGATAAGATAATTCAGCATTATAATACTCCTCACCCCCTTTCCTCTCCCTTATGTTTGAAATGTTAAAAGAGGTTCTTCAGAAGTTCAATATAAAATTAGTATCTACCTCCCCCCTTATCTTGTTCAGATCCTGATTAACAATAATGATAAAATCCGAATAACCAAAAGGCAAGTATTTATTAAATTCCTGTAACGCTTTCAAATAGTGATAAAATATTTCACGTGTGTTTGTTTCATCGCTCACAGACCATTTTCTCTGCCTTGTCAAAACCAGGAAAAGAACAAAACAAGCTGTATTTTTTGAAAAAGAGAAAAAATATAATCTGTTATAAATGAAAATAAATACCTTTTACAAATCTGTTTAATGGTTTCAAAATTTGACTCATTCAAGGCTTTATTAACAATAAATTCATCAATGATTTTGCATTCTTCAGAAGTTTCAGAAACACACTCAACAAATGCTTTACTGAAACAAATAAATACTGTATTAGACTTAATTAAACATACATCTTAAATAAACTGTGAATAAAAAAATCATTTACAAAATCAAATCATAATAAAATAAGCATAAATAAGTTTACTTTCTCAAAGTAAATAAACAGTGCTGGAACAATAATGATTTCTTTTTTTTTTAAAGCTCTGAGCATTGCAATGTACCAGGGTAAAAAGAGAAATTTAGTTTCTTCTGCATTGTGGGGAGGAGGAGGGAAATTAAAATTGATTATTGGTGGGTTTTATTTGCATGTCAAGGTAGCTAAGATTAATAAATACTAAATAATTTTTATTTAAATCCTTTGTGAAATTATCACGAGAGTGACTTCTGCAAAGTAAACCACCACTTGAAGCATTCCTAAAATTTTCTCACATTGATACCACTATTTTAAAATGATATCTTTTATTGAAGACTTCTATTGGAATCTACCACAAAGACTTTTGATTTGAAATAGTAGTAGGAAACATAGAAAAATTTTAAAATGCTGAGAGCCCTGAGTAAAGTTTGTCTTGTGAGTGTGACTCATGGTATATAAAATATACCTTGTAAATCAATCTTGAGAGTGACTTGTGATTAATGTACAAGAAATGGGGTTAAACAATCATTCTAAGTATAATATTTGTGCATGTCTTCAATGTGTGAATAATGGTGTTTGCCACCAGCTAAAGTGCATCCTGTTTACTGAGAGATTGAATAGGCTGAATTTACATTTTCTTAAATTAAAAATGCTTTGGCTACTATCTGAAAAAAGTAATGACCACTCTGTTGCAAAGTCTTGTGAATCAATCACGAGTATACTCGTGGTAAGTAAAATATACTTTGTGAAATAATCACAAACTAGATGGAACCCGTCAAAATTTGACGGCAAAAAACTTGATAGTACCATAAAAATAAAATTCATAGCTGCTTTAAAATGTTTGCAGAATAATTCAAATAAATAAAAAACCCACTTTGAATTAAAGCTAGGTTGAAGAACAGCAATTGGCTAAGTTTCACTGGCACAACAGCACTCGCAGTATTTCTTTCATCTGACACATTTAGCGCTGTTGTGCAGGTAAATGGTAAGTGCCCCTTTGGGGAGGGGGAAATGGCGGGATGGACCAAAGAGATGCATAACATGAATAAGCAGTCAAAGACCTTTCAAACGATATGTAACATGAGGGGTGTGTGCTAAATTTAAAAAAGTACCCCTTGAGGGGGGGGGGGTAAAGTAGGGGATGGACACGGAACACGCATAATATGATTAAGTGGTCACAGACCTTTCCAACGATATATAACACGAGGGTTGTGTGCTAAATTTAGAAAAGTACCTCTTGGGGGGGGGGGGGGGGCAAAGTGGGGAGATGGACATCAGAGATATGCATATGATTAAGCAGTCACAGACCTTTCCAATGATATATGACATGAGGGTTGTCTGCAAAATTTAGAAAAGTACCCCCTTGGGGGAGGGGGGGGCAAAGTGGGGAAATGGACATTGGAGATATGCATATGATTAAGCAGTCACAGACCTTTCCAACGATATATGACATGAGTGTTGTCTGCAAAATTTAGAAAAGTACCCCCTTGGGGGAGGGGGGGGCAAAGTGGGGAGATGGACATTGGAGATGCATAATATGATTAAGCGGTCACAGACCTTTCCAACAATATATGACATGAGGGGTGTCAACAAAATTTAGAAAATTGACCCCTTGGGGGGGGCAATTGGGGAGATGGACATTGGAGATGCATAATATGATTAAGCGGTCACAGACCTTTCCAACGATATATGACATGAGGGTTGTCTGCAAAATTTAGAAAAGTACCCCCTTGGGGGAGGGGGGGGGGCAAAGTGGGGAGATGGACATTGGAGATATGCATATGATTAAGCAGTCACAGACCTTTCCAACGATATATGACATGAGGGTTGTCTGCAAAATTTAGAAAAGTACCCCCTTGGGGAGGGGGGGGGGCAAAGTGGGGAGATGGACATTGGAGATGCATAATATGATTAAGCGGTCACAGACCTTTCCAACAATATATGACATGAGGGGTGTCAACAAAATTTAGAAAATTGCCCCCCTTAAGGGGGGGGGGGGGAAGTGGCGGGATGGACCCCGGAGATGCATAACATGAATAAGCAGTCAAAGACCTTTCCAACAATACGTAACATGAAGGGTTTGTGCAAAATTTGCAAAATTTACAAAAGTACCCCCTTGTGGAGACAAAGTGGGGGGATGGACACCGGAGATGCATAATATGATTAAACGGTCACAGACCTTTTTAACGATATATAACATGAGTGGTATGTGCAAAATTTAGAAAAGTGCCTCAATTGGGGGGAGGGGGATGGACCACACAGATGCATAACATGAAAAGGCAGTCGCAGGCCTTTCGAACGATATATCATATGAGTGGTGTCAGCAAAGAAAAGTCTCCGCCCCGTGTGGGCAAAACATACTCCCCCCCAGTCACAGACCTTTCCAACGATATATGACATGAGTGTTGTCTGCAAAATTTAGAAAAGTACCCCCTTGGGGGAGGGGGGGGGGCAAAGTAGGGAGATGGACATTGGAGATGCATAATATGATTAAGCGGTCACAGACCTTTCCAACAATATATGACATGAGGGGTGTCAACAAAATTTAGAAAATTGACCCCTTGGGGGGGGCAATTGGGGAGATGGACATTGGAGATGCATAATATGATTAAGCGGTCACAGACCTTTCCAACGATATATGACATGAGGGTTGTCTGCAAAATTTAGAAAAGTACCCCCTTGGGGGAGGGGGGGGGCAAAGTGGGGAGATGGACATTGGAGATGCATAATATGATTAAGCGGTCACAGACCTTTCCAACAATATATGACATGAGGAGTGTCAACAAAATTTAGAAAATTGCCCCCTTGGGGGGGCAAATTGGAGAGATGGACATTGGAGATGCATAATATGATTAAGCGGTCACAGATCTTTCCAACAATATATGACATGAGGGGTGTCAACAAAATTTAGAAAAGTGGCCCCCTTAAGGGGGGGGAAGTGGCGGGATGGACCCCGGAGATGCATAACATGAATAAGCAGTCAAAGACCTTTCCACAGGGGTGATTGTGACACAAGGTAAAAAACCCTGAAAATTATTGATACACAGGTGAAAAATCCTGAAAATTACCGATGCAAAATACTGATATCCATTTACACCATAACTTATTATATAACTGTATGAAACTCAAATAACATAAGAATACCGTAATTACTGCTAGTTTTTGTAATGTAAGTTGTAAGAAAACATAATTTGATAAACTTACCTTATTTGCACTGAAAATTGAATGACTTCATTAAATGATGAGTAAACATTGTCTTGCTAAATATGATATGGAAAGTTGTCTTTTTATTTTTTTATCATTGAAGAAATTTATTCCAAATATTCATAAAACAAACAACAGGGTGTCTATTCCAGATCAGCAATAAATTTCCCTGACTATTCCAAGTTTTCCATACCAATGATAAAAAAAAAAAAAAATCCAGTTATCGAGATTTTGTGATGCTACACACAAAAGAATCTTAAAAGTTGTGAATTTGAGAGTGTAACTTTTACAACTGATTCTGAGGCACAAATTACTGATTTGTTACATTTTTTTTTGCAAAATTTACAAATTGATGAACATTTTACAGCCTAAACATTTTGAAGATACACACTTTTAGACAACGAA
Organism: Maratus michaelseni; assembly: GCA_963931845.1. Taxonomy (NCBI): domain Eukaryota; kingdom Metazoa; phylum Arthropoda; class Arachnida; order Araneae; family Salticidae; genus Maratus; species Maratus michaelseni. The sequence continues at coordinate 59,461,472 of OZ007600.1, read as the reverse complement.
ATTTGCCGTTTTTTCGAAATACTTCGGCGAAATTTGCCGTTTTTTCGAGATCATTCGACGAAATTTACCGTTTTTTGACGATTCTTCGACGAAATTTTCCGTTTTTTCGAGATCCTTCGACGAAATTTACCGTTTTTTAGCGATCATTCGACGAAATTTGCCGTTTTTTTCGCGATCTGTCGGCAGAATTCTCCGTTTTTCGCGATCCGACGACGAGATTTGCCGTTTCTTCGACGAAATTGACCGTTTTTTCCACGATCCTTAGACGAAGTTGGTGTTTTCTCCGTAACCCTTCGGCAAAATTCGCATTTTCCCGCGATCCTTCAACAAAACTCATGTCTTTTTGACGGCCTTATGACGAAATTCACATGTTTTCACGGCCTTTTGACTAAATTTGCGTTTTTTCCGCGATCTGTCAACGAAATTAGACATTTTCCGACGAAATTCGCCGTTTTTTATAACGATCCTTCGACGAAGTTTGCCGTTTTTTCGCGTAATTTACCAGCTATAGCGCGTCCGCGGCATCGCTGTATGTTTTTACTCTGCAGGTGCCCTAAAAAGTCTACGACGTCCGTCGCAGCGTCGCGTACATTCTGCCACAGGGACCGTAAAATTATCCCATAAATATAGAATCTTAATTGTATGTTAAAAAAAATCTGAATTTTTTTAGATATTGAGTCAGGCGTGGTTTAATGGATTTTAAACGGGCCGGGCCTGTTTTCACTGAATTTTGTACGGGCCGGGAAAAGGTAGCTTTCGTTCGGCCCGGCCCCGGAAATTACGGCCCGTGCAGACCCTAATCTACAGTCTACTTATTTTTTTTTTCTTTTCAAATTATACTCTACCGAGAGCCATTTCGCCATAGAAAAGCGCAAATTTCGAGGGGAAGGGTATTGAATGAAGGTTTATGAAAAATATGCACTCATTGACATCTGGTGCAGCCCATAACAGAATTTGGGGAGGATCAGCATTGTTAAACGAAAGGGAGATGGGGGGGGGGGGGGGGGAGATGAAGATTCATACTCAGGTATCTTTTAAAAGACTGGTTTTTGTCTCCTGGTTTAGGGGTAGGACAAAGAATATCTTTCGGTATCCGTATTCTCGTTTATATTCTTTGGTTAAAACAATACAAGGGGTTAGGAAAACGCATGACAGAGGGTTTGCTAGCTTCACTCCGATCAGGCTCTGGGTAAGGGTTGCCGTAACTGAAACGTTTATCGCTAATTTGGCGAATGTTTTTAATTTCGCGGTTTTTCGGCGATTTTCCGACGAAATTCGCCGTTTTTTTTAACGATCCTTCGACGAAGTTTGCCGTTTTTTCGCGTAATTTACCCGCTATAGCGCGTCGGCGGCATCGCTGTATGTTTTTAGTCTGCAGGTGCCCTAAAAAGTCTGCGACGTCCGTCGCAGCGTCGCGTACATTGTTTTTGCAACATATTTTCCATTTCGATTCGTTTTCTCCACTAAACAGGATGATTTTATGACCCCGGAAGAGCCGAAAGAAAAACCCGGAAGGGTCGACGGAAAAACCCGGAAATCCGGGGTACCCCCGAAGCACAATCACCCCTGTTTCCAACAATACGTAACATGAAGGGTTTGTGCAAAATTTGCAAAATTTACAAAAGTACCCCTTGGGGAGGCAAAGTGGGGGGATGGACACCGGAGATGCATAATATGATTAAACAGTCACAGACCTTTTTAACGATATATAACATGAGTGGTATGTGCGAAATTTAGAAAAGTGCCTCAATTGGGGGGAGGGGGATGGACCACACAGATGCATAACATGAAAAGGCAGTCGCAGGCCTTTCGAACGATATATCATATGAGTGGTGTCAGCAAAGAAAAGTCTCCGCCCCGTGTGGGCAAAACATACTCCCCCCCTCCCCCCCCGCCGCCATAATTATTGATGTGGACTGATTTTTTAAATTCATTTGCACCCCTCTTCTCCCGCAAAATGTTGTGAATTTTAAAAACTCCCCTTCCGAATTTTTTTATACCAAAAGTGCTTATGTCCATCGTCTGCACGCAGAGTTTTGTGCTTACAGACGCCAGACACACCAACACACACACAGACAGACGTTTACCGACATTAATAGTATAGATGATACTCAGTGCTTACACATTTCACCCTTTATAATTCAGCCAATGAGTTGACGGTTGTTCATTTCCAGAAACTAAACAATAATTCTTTAGGATGAATTTTGTTTGTTTGATACACCATGGCAGAATGCGTGCAATGCAGCGACAGGCGTCACAAACTTTTTAGGGCACCTGCAGACTAAAAACATATAATCAATGTTCGCGGGAAAAAAATCCTAGATTTCGTCAAATGATCACGGGAAAAACACTAATTTCATCAAAGGATCATGTAAAACGTGAATTTTGTTAAAAGGCCACAGAAAAACGCGATTTACGCAAAAGATGAGCAAATTTTGTCAAAGAATCGCAAAACAGGAATTTTCACCAAAAGATAGCGCTTTCTTGCCAAATTTCGTCTAAAAACTGCGGAATAAAATGTATTTTATCAAAAAATCGCTGGAAAATGCAAATTTCGTTAAAGTATCGCAAGAAAAATGAGAATTTCTTCAAAGATCGCTGAAAAAACGCGAATTTCATCGAAGGATTGCTGAAAATTCATGAATCTTATCAAAAGGCAGCAGAGAAAATGTGATTATTATTAAAGCATTGCGAAAAAAGAAAATTTCGTCTAAGGATCACAGAAAAACGCAAATTTCGTAAAAGAATTGTGGAAAATAACGCAAATTTCGTGAAAAAATAAAATCGCAGAAAAAACACAAATTTCGTCAAATTATCGCTGAAAAAAAAACACGAATTACGTCATAGGATAGCTGAAAAAAATGTGAATCTCGACAAAAAAAAGATACAGGAAAAAATGCGAATTTCATTAAAGAATCACGAAAAAAAATGCGAATTTTGTTAAAGGATTGCGCAAAGAATGTGAATTTTTTGAAAGGTTCGTGTGAAAAATGAAACTGTCTTTATTAAAAACAGCACACACACAAACATCTATACAAACCTCAATACACACAAACATATTATAGGCAGGGATTGAAATTCAATTTTTCCAAGGAGGGGAGTCTCCCTACCAACATTTTTAAATGGAGGGGAGTTGTAATGTTTGGGAGGAAAAAAAAAAATCTTTAAACCCCACTATTATTTTACGTGCTATTTAAAGAATTACATTAATGCAGACATGACAAAATACCATTGAAAAAATTAAGTCAACTGAGAATGATTATGTAAAATGTTTATTTTTTTTATAAAAAAGGGAAGAAAGTTAAGTTTTATATATGCAGTGTATTTTTCAAGTTCCATTAAATGTGTTAGGGACCCTTAACAATTAGGTTGTTAAATAAATTTCTGACTTTAGATTTTACTTGATTAAGATTCACCGATCGATCGTGGAAAAGACGCAATGTTCGTCTATATGTCGCAGAAAAAACACAAAGTTCGTTGATCAGTCGCAGAAAAAAATGCAACGTTCATTGATCTGACGCAGAAAAAACGCAAAGTTCGTCGATCAGTTGCAGAAAAAAGCAAATTTCGTCAATCGATTGCGGAATAAATGCAAAGTTCGTCGATCAGTCAGGGAAAAAAGAAAAATTTCGTCGATGGATTGCGGAATAAAAGCAAAGTTCGTCGATATGTCCCCAAAAAACGCAAGGTTCGTCGATCAGTCGCTTAAAAAACGCAATGTTCGTCGATCTGTCACAGAAAAACGCAAAGTTCGTTGATCTGTCACAGAAAAAACCACAAAGTTCGTCGATCAGTCGCGGATAAAACACAAAGTTCGTCAATCGGTTGCAGGAAAAAAAAATCACGAAATTTATCGTTCGGTTGCAGGTAAATTAAATAATGCAAATTTCTCCGAAAATGCTGAAATTTTTTGGGCGAGAGGCTCCCGCTCATGATCTTTTTGGGGCGGGATTTCAAAATTTTCGGCGCGAATCCCGCCCTGAACTTCAAGCCCTGATAGGTATAGTTTTAATCTGAAATAATATACTGAACTAACTTTTGAAAAATCGGGTTAACCCAAATCCAACTTGCAGAAATCTACACTCAGTCTGAAATCGACTCAAACCATAAAGACAGTTAACCCAACTTGCAACAAAAATAATTATTGCCGAGAGAGCATTTACCCTCTCTCCCTGTGCTGAAACTTTTCTGTGAATTTTCTGATTTTTTCTTTTCTCAGAAATGCTGTAGTCATTTTGTCCCCCAATTTTGCCCGTTACAATTCAGCCAATGAGTGGAGGGGGCCAAAGGAGCATTCCTTATCACAAACGAAAGATGAGATACGTTTGTTTGATGTCGTTGTTGAAAATTTATGGATTTCTATTATTAAAGTAATTTTTTCATTTTACCGTATTTATTTTCTTTTTGTGTTGTATGTATTTTGCTACTTTGAATTTTTTAAAACTAACCCTTTTTTTTAGAGAGTGAGAGAGAGAGAGATTTAGTAATTTGGTGACATGAAGTTCCGCAAATTCTTAAAAACCACAAATCGTTTCCAAGGTAAACAATGGAATTTACAATTAAGTTGCAAGTGCAAAATTTCAGTTTTTTAAAATTTTCATGTCATTCTGTACACATTTTAATATGTCATTCTGATCATTATACTACATATTTAGCTATGCATCATTAATTATTTACTTGACCTTTACTTTTAATATTTTAAATATTTCAAACTTACAGCTGAATGTAACTATTAAAACATTTGAAATACTGCATTCGAAAAATGAAATTTCAGCTTAGAAACGCAGCAATTACTATTAGGTTAAAAAAATTTTAAGTAGAAAAGTACTTATGATATAAAAAGAAGAAAAAAAAATACACCAGAATGTATCTCTATTACAAAAGCGGGAGAAATGATTTTCTGTGCTATATGAAAAGATATCCAAATAAATCAATCATGAACATAGAAATAGATATCGGTTTCTATGTTCATGTGCACTCAATCCAAACTTGAAACTTTTAAAAAGGTCATTGAATGAATGAAATTCATCTTCAACTTTCACCTACAGGGAGAAATCCAGAAAACTTGCTGTGTCGCCAATCATGTTTATATTTTATATATATATATATATAAAAAAATTCAGGCACTTTTCCGTTATACGGACACTATTGTCGCCAAACATACATACATACATTTTGGGGGTTGGGGGGGGCATAGTGTCCGTATAACAGAAAAGTACTAAAGTTCATGGTTTAAAATTACAATAAAATATGAAATTTATTGATTGGTTGTGGGAAAATATCGGGGATATAATGTGTTTTTCATGAAATTTTTTGTTTTGTTAACAATTTGGTTAGAGAGCTTTTGTAAGACAATTTATTTGTGTTTAATTGTAAGCATTCATTATAATTTTCAGTGCATTATTAAATTAAAATTTTTGCTTAAAATATGTAAACAAAACAGTGCCAACAAAACAGACCAGTATGTAAACAAACCAGAAACCTGCAAAGGAGAAATAATGTGTTTTTCATGAAATATTTTGTTTTGTTAACAATTTGGTTAGAGAGCTTTTGTAAGACAATTTATTTGTGTTTAATTGTAAGCATTCATTATAATTTTCAGTGCATTATTAAATTCAAATTTTTGTTTAAAATATGTAAACAAAACAGTGCCAACAAAACAGACCAGTATGTAAACAAACCAGAAACCTGCAAATTTCTAAAATCTGCATAAACTCCGGTTTTAAGCTATGCAGATTTAAGGGTATATATATATATATATATATAAATAGATAGATAGATGCATGCATGTAGTACTTTTAATTATTTGGTAAAAATACTGTGATCGTCACTGAGAAAACCTGAATTTAACCTAAAAGTAATTGTCTAGTGTTTAAGCTGAAATTTCATTTTTCGAATACAGTATTTCAAATGTTTTAATAGTTACATTCAGCTGTAAGTTTGAAATATTAAAAGTAAAGGCCAAGTAAATAATTAATAATGCATAACTAAATATGTATAATGATGAGACTTTTTTTTTCTTGAATTATTCAGTGAAACTCGCCTTATAAATGTACGCAAATAATTCACATAAAAATCTTAAAATAACAAAGTTTTCTTTCGTGTTTAGCTATGCTTAATAACCAAAAAAGCTTGATTAATACAAAAATTATTTGGTAAAAATACTGTGATCGTCGCTGAGAAAACCTGAATTTAATCATATCACACAGAATTACATATTAAAATGTGTACAGAAGGACATGAAAAGTTTAAAAATCTGAAATTTTACACTTGCATTTTAATAGTTTGTTTACATCGGAAACGATTCCACTAAATCTCTCTCTCTCTCAAAAAAAAAAGGGTTAGTTATAAAAAATTCATAGTAGTAAAATACATACGACATAAAAAGAAAATAAATAATGTAAAATGAAAAAATACCTTAATAAAAGAAATCCATAAAGTTTCAACACCCACATGGAATTGTAATCCAAATACGCTTTTAGAGAGAGGAAAAAGCCTTCACCTCATTGGCGGAAACATATCGGAATCGAAATTGTCTCTGGACAGTAAAAGCCTCTAGCTGATTAGCTGAATGCTCGTGCACGCGTATAAAAGGGATATTTGCATGGAAAACTAAAAAGCAGGTTAGCTTTAAATAGATGGATGTGACTCATGGTAAGTAAAATATCTTTGTGAATCAATCACGAGCATGACTTGTGATCAATGCACACAAGATGGTGTTAAGTAATCATTCTAAGTCCATAACTAATTTAAATAAATAAAACAACAAGGAGTTAAGAGACATATTAGTTCAAAAATAAAATCTGCAAATAAGGAAAATTTTCGGAATCACAAAGCCAGCAATTGCAAACTTATTAAAGATTTTCTAGCCACCAGTTTAAATTCTTCCCGTTACTAGCTTTTTTTTAGATAAAAATCACTTTTAAAAGATGCTTTCTTTTAAAATCATTAATATTTGAATGTTTTTCTATTACAAGTGTCTTTAAGGTTTGTAGTTCCCTTCACTGAAAATTTTTTTTAGATGGCCCTCAGGAAAATGTAATGCTAAATCCCCTATGAGTTATGTTTTTCCAGCAATTAATTTTTAAATGGGTCCCTGCATTGTAGTGAGACTTATGGGCACCACTATGTGAGTAAGTGAATAATACAGAAATGTGCATTTTGATGTCACTACTTTAGTGAAATAATATTTTCGCATGTCTTCAATGTGTGAATAATGGTGGCCTTCAGTGTTTTCCACCAGCTAAAGTATGCCCTGTTTACTGAAAAATTGGATAGGCTTAATTTACATTTTTAAAATAAAAATGCTTTGACTACAGTCTAAATAAAAAATTAATGACCACTGTGTTGCAAAGGCGGCACGCTGGAAAATTATTGACACATCCTTGTTTGAAAATATGTGAACAATCAAGAAACTAAATTTTAAATCCCTAAAGAAAAGTTTAATTAGTATAAAAGTTAAAAAAAAATATATATATATATATATATATATATATATATGATAGATAGGCTAATTTGGCATATGGAGAATTCACCACTTTGATTTACACTTGGTAGAAAGTATGAACTAGTGTTCAATAGTTAATAATACCTGCTCTCTAAGGACTCAACAGATGCAGCACTCTCCTTATTCAATTCGATTATAAGAGGTGGTGTTACACTGCCATCATCTTCATCAGAAGATGATTCCCAACCTCCTCCAGCTCGACCGGGTCTATGTGCTAAATGTAGTAGGAATGATTAATTATTTTTCAAAAAATTGACTGAAAGTATACTAAAAAACACATTTAAAATTACATAAAAACACTTCATTAGTTTAAAACTATTATTCTAATTGGAAAATAAATCATATGAGTTGTAAATTTCCAATTGAGTAAAAAAGTGTCTAGGCTAGGATTTGAACCAGGGACCTCTTTGTCTTAAGATGCCAACGCTCTACCAACTGAGCTATCCTGGGCAAAATTTCTTTTATTTACCAATTAGAATAATTGTGTTAAATTAATGAAGCATAATTGCATATCTAACTTTTTTTTTTTAGTTCCTTACTTGAAATTTATTCTGTTAAGTTGTTTCAGATAACAGACCAGATGTTATTATCAAAAGGTTGTCTTAGTGAATTGTGTCCAGCAGATTTGTCCAGAATAGCTCAATTGGTAGAGCATTGGTAGCTTAAGCAAAAGGTCACTAAATCAAAATCTGGCCCGAAGACTTTTTCCCTCAATTGGAAAATTACAACTCATATTACATACAGAATTCTTTTGTTTTTCCCTTACAGGTTTGTTATGAATGAGATGCTAAGCAAAACTTTAATAAATCAAATAAGGCAAAGACAAAGCAAGGTTGCTATGCTTTTTAATGTAGAAATTTCAGTTCTTATGCTTATCTTTTCTTAATTTTCAGTCATTGCTTTTTATTCTTAGCATACAACAAGCACTTGTAAAATTTTATGTTTTCTTGTATTAAAGGTGCATATTACATGCTGGAATACACAGTATTTAAATTTTTTTAAATATATCTACATCCCTCCCTGTCAATTACACTTACCTTTCACCTTTCTCTCTGGTTTAGGTACAGCAGGAGGTAAACTATGTACAGATGATTCCAATATTGCAGTTTGTTCACCAAAACTAGGGCTTTTTTCAATAATTAGAGGCTTGTATTTTGGAAGGGCATCACCAATATGTGAAACAGCAAAAGGTTCAGTTTCTTTATCAGGAGATGGAAAAAGTTTTTCCATGAAACTGGAAAAGCTGTCACTCACAACATCGGATACAGATTCTGAATGATAAAAAGAAATAAATTTATATTTTTGAAAGATATGATCAGTAGAAAATGCTTTTATATTTACATATTTACTCATATAATTTATTAATAGTGGCAGCACATCAGACAAAATAAGTAAAGTGCCACTTATCCTAATATTTTAATGAAAATATTTTGATTGCATATACATATTCTATTTCTTTCTTTCTTTTATCTATTTATTTAATTCGTATTTGTACTAATTTTTAATGAATAACAATCACAAAGCGATTGCTGCAATAAAAGCATATATTTTCTGCAGAACCGATCTGACATGACACAACTGCAGATATTTACTAAATCTAAACCAGTTTCATCTAGTTGCCATGGCAACATGATGTCAGCAGATGGGATTTTAAACAGTTCTGGGAGAGAAGCAAAGAGCTATTTGACTCAGAGCTAAGATGCTACACTAGAGCAGTCGTGGCTTGAAGATGCTAGCTGATACTACAATATGACATGTTTTTCTCATTTTTCATTTTTTGTTTTCTGTAAACATATTTACTGTCACATGTATTTTATAAATTAGAAAAGTATACATTTTGTTAATGACATTGTGTTTAATTTATTATAAACACTATTTAATTACTGAAAAGATAAAAATAATCTGCAATGCACTTTGTCATAAAAAAAAAAAAAAAAAAAAAAAAAAAGAGATAACTGTCCACAGTGGTAACAAATGCAGTAAATGTTATAAAGTTAATTTTAAAATTCTCTGAGCTAATTGTTTTCTATAATGTTAATTTAAGAAATACATCACATCGAGGACTTATGTGAGAGATTCATGTAAATGGAGATATTTGTACAGACATTTGCAAACTGATTTCATTAATTTTAATACTTTTATCTTCAAGCATGTCTGCACAAAGAAATTTATCTTGTCTTGAAAAAATAAAAAGTTTTGCAGAAATATATCTCAGGACAGTTATTTGGTAAATATTTCAATCATGAAAGTTTTTTTTTTTTTTTTTTTCGTGCTGATAAAAAGCAATTATTTTACGACAGTATAATCCACGTTTTTATTTAGTATTTATATGGTTAAAGACTTGATAGCTTGAGATTTCATGTTAATTTATTCAGGAATTTTCGTTATACAGGTATTTTTATTAATATTCTTTTCTAACAGCTTACACATCTGTAAACATTTATTTATTGTTGTTTTGTTTACATATTAATATTTTAAATGCAATTTCTGCAACATTAGTGTAAGAATGAGCATTAAAAATTGAAATACTTCACAATTGAACCAGGCTATTATTTAAGACATTTTCCTACTGATGCTGTTGCTCTTTACCTGCTTTTTCCTTAAGGGCTGCCACTGTTTATGCCCTTGTATATTTTCCTTATACCCTACTTTTGAAAGGAAAGAAAATTGTAGTAAAAGACATAGATTTGTGTAATTTTCACAGGAAAAATATGAGACAACTTCCATTATTGAAATAAGATTGTACATTAATTTAATCACATGTGGGATAACAATCTTCACTTCATAATTTGTTTAAAACAATGTTTCTGTTAAATTCTATACATCAAAATAAGAAAATTTGCTATTTTGTTTTCTATGTTTTTTTTTCCACAAGCTACAACAGCACGGGTGTTTTTCTAACCAATATTGTAATATGATCAACCATGGCACGTATTGAGCTTTCTGTTGAAATTAATCAATCTAAGTTAAGACATTCCTGGATTCGCTTAGACTTTTCATGCTCTACATTTATAATACAATGTAAAATAATAACTTTACTACAGATTTTTAATTTATAATGGTTAACTTTGATGAAAAAAGAAAAAATACTAATAGGAGGCAAAAAGTGTGAAAAATATGTGAGTAAATATGATAACATTTTCTTTATGCATATGAATAAGAATAAATATAGCCAATAAAAAAAGATAAATGAAATTACTTTCAGTTTTGATGCTATAACCAAAACCAGTCATTTTCTTAGAACTTGCTTGGGATCCATACCCAGACAATACTACATTATCTAAAAGAAAAAGAAAAATGTAATTCTGAAAAGTCATATTATAAAACTTAAGGAAATTTTTTCTATATGAACATAAAATCATGCAAATAAATTTATTCTATTTTTACAGTAAAAAATAACAATTAAAATGATTAATGAATGTTCAGCCTCAACTGACACAACAGTATTACAGAATGTAATGAACTTCAGGGGGAAAAAAAGTGAAATACCCTTTTTTTTTCTAAAGAATTTCTAAATAATAAGTCATCAAAAATGTTTCTTAAAATATGAGCTGCTGCCTTGCTAATATTATTTAATTTATGTGAAAATTGATTAAGTATCATTTTTTAAGACAGTGGTAAGTGTCATTTTTTAAGATGTTACTTTTACAGTGTAGATTTTTAAAAATGTTCTGATATGTAGAGTATCTGAAACATTTATGCATGTTTGGATGATAATTACTTATATGATTGTTGGCTTAAACGATCAGCTCTCAGGATCTTAGTTGCTAAATGTGATTAGTAACTACGAATTCTTTACAGACTAACTTATACAAAAACATAAGCCCTTCCTTATAAAATAGTAAAGGAAAACAGGCATAAACAAAGCAGAGAAAATATAATGTATAAGTTAATTTAAAAAATACTTTTAAAATCAAAATTAGAGGAAAAATAAATAAACAAATTCACTTTCAAAAGTAACATTAGATGTGCATATTACAATATCTAGTGTTACTTTTAAACTCAGTGTTAATGACGGACATGTATATGTTTTAAGATAGATGATTGCTTTGGCATAAAATTGTAATTATGCATAATTATTGAAGTAATCATATTCTATGGAAAATTGTCCCCTTTAGCTCCAAACTGATCTAATTACTGTCGAATGTTTGCTAAAAATATTCCATGATCCTGAGATAAACAAATGTGGCATGATGTCCTATGGTTATAAGTTTAAAAATATGATATCTTCTACATTTTTAACACTTAAATATTATACCATGTTACAATTTTAATATTTTAAAGTCAATATTTTACTATTAACAAATAAGATATTGAATATACTTATTCCTTTGAAGTCTACTAAGAAAGAATAAATAAAATAATATATAATACATAATAAGATAATGAAACAAATGAAAAATAATTATTTTGACAAAATTATAAAATACCTGCAAGTGAAGCTCTTTCAGAAGTTTCAATGCTCTCTGAAAAAATTACTTCAAGTAATTCCTGTAAAAGAGGAAAGAAAAATAAACAACCAAATTTGTTCTACAACATACAGTAATGCACGCAGTACATTGCTGAAGAGAATGAAGGTAAAAGACATAAAAAAGAAATAATAGTAAACACATTAAGAAACGCCAGTTGACAATGCATAATACTTGAATGTTGAAATGTTTCTGCTCCAGATTTAGACAGATAAGATAGTTTTGAAGAGTATACATACATTTAACAAGCTTCATTTAGAGTATGAGGTAAGAAAGTCCTGCCCTTGTTATTTAAAATGTCCATAATATATGGTTTTTACATTTACGATATGTTTAGTTAACATTTGTTACAGTAAAGAAATCCAAATTTTATTCATTACTAATGTACTCATTACAATAATGTATGTAGTGCTCTCTGAAATGAAGAATAACATAAATAGACACATTTGATTTTACATTATCTGTTTCTCTAGCTGCAGTTTATTCTTATAGAGAACACACCTCTTTGGTGTTTGTAAATCTAAATTGAAATTTACGTTTTCCACACAAGTAAAATTGAAAACAAATCATCCCATAAAGTAGCCATTATTTGAGCATTTGGGATTATAAGGTCACCTTTGTCCTTATGTTTTAGTTTCTTGTTTGTCACTATATGATGCTACTAAAATTCAATTCATTAGAAGCAAAACAAAGTTTTATACACCAATTAATTTTTCAGCAGAGCTGAAATTACGCTGTAAATTTTTAATGAAATACAAAGAATGAATTGTCACTTTAGTAAACAGCATACAACCATTAGAGTGAAAAAATGTCCAGACCAGGGTTCGATCCCGGATCCCTTGGTATAGCGCACCAAGTGCTTTACCCATTAAGCTAGCCAGACGGCATGCAGTCTAGCATTCTCTCACTCTTATATGGCAAGGCTACAAACATGCAGCACAACTTCGTTGGCAGGCATGAGACAAATTAAACCCAGTATCGGTGAATATTTATACACCAATTAATTTTTCAGCAGAGCTGAAATTACGCTGTGAATTATTACAGCGTTAATTTACAGCGTCTCATGCCTGCCAACGAAGTTGTGCTCATGATTAACTTTCCATCTTGTGCTGCATGTTTGTAGCCTTGCCATATAAAAGTGAGAGAATGCTAGACTGGATGTCGTCTGGCTTGTCTGGCAATAATTTTTCACTTAGTGTGCTATACCAAGGGATCCGGGATCGAACCCCGGTCTGGACATTTCTTCACTCGAATGGCTGTACGCTATTTAGTAAAGTGATAATTCATTCTTTGTATTTCATTACAAAGTTTTATGTTTTCAATTGTATTGATGTTTGTTAAAACAAAAAAATGTATCAATATTTGATAATAAAATGAGCAGTGACTTTTTTTTTTTAACGAAATAGGCATTTTTTACAGTGATGTATAAAAGAAAGATAATTAACAATCTGACATAATAAAAAAAAAATTTAATACTGTTATACATAGAAATGCTTTGAAATCAAGAAAAATATATGTACAGTTGATAACAAACAACGTATAAAAGAGAAACATTACAGATGCTGTACTTTATGATAATGTCATTTAGTTAATTAAATAACATCACTATACATTGGTTGGTGATTTATGATGGCCAATTATCTATATGAGGGATATAAGCCTAAGGAGGAAGTGCCTTCCGTGGAGTCTATCTAAGGGAACCTAACCTGTATTTATGCAAGGTTAATCAAGGTTCGAAGAAAGCCATGGAAAACTCTGAACAATTAGTCCGACGAGTGTGATTGGATTCGAACCCAGCACCTCCCATCTACCAATTTTAAGAGCAAAACCTCTCGGCCACTGATGGGGTACCTGTACATCAGGGATGAAAGGTTTAGAAAATGTTGATTGTGCTCCACTATTGAATGCTCTGGTGTCCAGTCTAGACATTTAGCTTTTACTAGATGAAATGTGTGTTATTTTCTCAATAAAGACCAGTTTCTAAAAATTAATATTTTTTACCAAACAAATATAAAAGTACATTTATGTCTGTCTATCATCATCTGAGAAAAGCTCACATCTCAAAAAAAGAAAAAAAAATGTAATATTACCAATTTATAATACCATAACATTTTCAGTGGTTCACAGGGTGAGTAGGCAATGAACAAACTTATCTAAAAAAGAGAACTCAATACACCAGGAGGAGGGTGACTGATTTAAAAAAAATTATTTCTACAGTGCATATATAACTACAACTAAGGCTGCTCAATATTACAACTTTTCAAATAAAAGGCTTATCAATTAACTTAAGAAGAAAAATATTGATTTTGTGATTATCTAGTAATACTTTGGGTAATATAATAGGTAAGTACCAAAATTTTCAATAACTACATGAAATGTTTTGGAATGTTATTTTCAACTTTATATTTTAGAGCTTTTTAAAATCAATGAGTTAAAAATGACTAATCAAGCTTATAGCAAAAATTTTAAGTCATTTTTGCTTCTTATGCTTAAAAAAATTCTGTAATTTTTAAAATTTCCTTTAAAGTTAAATGCTAAAACCAGCACTTAAATACTGTAAATTAGCAAAAATACATAAAATGTGCATGTACGTGTTCTTCAGGAAGAAATTTTTCATATTATGCATGGTGACTAACCAAAACTGAATTTCAGTGGATTTTCAGTTTTAAATGAAACAAAAATGACTCTTTCTCCAAAGAAAGTCCAACCTACATTCCAAAAAAAGAAATACATTTTGTAAGATGGGAGGTGTAAATTTAATTGTTTTTAACATAAATTAAAATGTTAATAATAAATGGGTTTTACATTTACGATATGTTTAGTTAACATTTGTTACAATAAAGAAATCCAAATTTTACTCATTACTAATGTACTTGTTACAATAATGTACGTACTGCTCTCTGAAACGAATAACAACATAAATACACACATTAGATTTCTTATGGTTGTAAAGCAATTTAAAATAAAACAACAAGAAAAACATAATTAACACAATGAATTCACTTACAATAGTTTTTTAATTAAATGACATACATATACAAAAAAATAATACACGATAGACACCAATCATTTTAAGTGCAATTAGAAATAAATCTAACTAGTTATAAATAATAATAAATAAATCTAACAAATAAATAAGCAAATAAATCTGGGCTACATTTGAAAAAAATAATATGAATGTTATATAAAAATTTATTTCCTTCGTATCCTTCCATTTTATTCGCATTAATATTTTAAAATTAATCTAACTTCTGTCATAGTCAGTATTTCCTTAATTCTTAATAATATCTATTCCTATTTAAAGTCCTTTTAAAAGTAAATATCCGTATATTAATAATTATTTTATTCCAAATCTTAATCTAAAATTTAAGATCATTCGTAGCTTTTATCAGTTCCCCAATCTATAAAATTCTGAGACGCATTCTCATTTCGAATGTTTTTTAAAAGCCATTTTCTTTTTATTATTATTATTATGCTAAATTTTTCGCGCGCTGAGGTAGTTTCACTCCAAAATTAATCTGCTCCTAGGTTCAGAATTCTTTACAGTCTTAGCTCCTCCTTCGCACCTCATTTGCTGGGCTGGAGCTAGCCTCTCACTCATTGGTTTGTACGCTCGTGACGTAAATTACTGTATGTCTCCGCTGAAGGAACAAAACTAGGTCGCATCGGTCGGAGCACTAGATTTTTAACGTTTTCGGAAGCATAAACAAATATGTATCTGGTGTTTTTATGTCCGTAGAATATTCAACTGGCCCAGTAACATCTTAATTCAATGAAGTGAAGCAACGTTAGCCCGAGGGCTATAAGTTTTAGACCTTTGGGAATTGTTTCTGTGTTGTTCGTCTTCTAATAAAATTATTTGCCTGGAGATTGGCTGGATTTATTGGAAAACTTTGGTGGACTCATTTCATTGCCTTCTACTTCGCCATACTCGCTAATATCGACTGCAACTTGCTATATCGTTGAAGGACTGCCATCTTTTCATCGAATATTATTCATCATAATATCTCAACCTCGTCAAAATGCTACATGAATATACCAAGCATTGACAACAATAATAATAGAAATATTACCTTAGCCATTTCACGAATCGTCTGATAAAAACTGTTTCCATAGACATCATCTGCAGGGCCATTAAAACCTGTTAAAGTGTTAATATATAGGTGAGAACAGGTTTTAAAAAATAAAATGCAAGATTAAATTATGTAATACAGTATAAAATAAAAGTAAATACCACATCCTAGGCAATTTCGTATTGCTGTTGTTAATGGAGTCAAACAGCGTTAATAATGTTTTTTAACATGAATTTGCAAACAATTCGAAAATTTGGTACTTTTCCGTTAGCCTGGCACAGATGATAAATCACCAAATATTGTTTCAATCGGCATCATAAACATTGCCATTAACTAAGCCTAGTTATCACTGAATCCAATTATAGAAGATTAACGCTATTTGAATTGATATTTTCTTGTTTGCATATTTTACAGCTATTTTAATTTATATAACCAGATTTTATTTTTCCATTTTGGATAATAAAATTGATAAAGTTTATATAAAAAAAAATATCAAGTTTTTATGGCAACTGCTAAAGTTTTCATAACCAACTTTTTTTTTTGCTATAACTGTGGTAATGAATGTTATATCTAATAGTGTATATTGTTCCATTTAGAAATTATTTTAAATATAATGAGAGATATTGATTCTTTAATGACAAATCACAATTAATTTTTGTATAATTTTGTTGGTTTCTGCTATAGGTTGTCTGGCTATTTATGTTCATACAGAACTAGAGATGTAATATTTTGAAGTGGTGGTGGTGGTGGTGCGGGGGGGGGGAGTTTTTTCTAAAAGAAATTAAAAATTTTGGGGAAAAACAATCTTTTACAGATATAAACTTTTATTGCAATTATTTTTTTAGAAAACATAAAATAAAATTTTTTTAGACATATGCACACTAAAAAAATTTGTTTTCACTTTACATGAATATCTTAGAAAATAAATGATTTTTACTATTAAAAATTTAATCTCAATCTCAGAATTTCCACAGAAATTTTTCTTGCTTAATTTAACACTATTTTATGTAATATATGATTCAACTGTTAAAATAATCATTTCAATAGCATTTTCTAATTTAAATTGCGATTAAAACTAATTTTAGAATTTAAAAGGGAAAAAAATTAACTTTCATCTGCTATCACAACAGTTTGAAAGACAGCCCAATAGCAGAATTTTCTGTGTCAATCTGCAGCAAACCAAAATTTATCTACAACGCAAAAACCTACCAAGCCTACTATCATAAGAAATAATAGTAACCGATAAAATATGTTTAAATTTATATTTAAAATGAAAATACAATAAAAAAATTAAAAAGATACAATAAATCTAGAGACCTAAAGTATATTTTAGCAATTTCTTTAAGTCCAACATTTCTTTTTAAGATGTTAGATTGATCTGAAAGGTCTAAACCAAATTGCAGTGTCCACTGCCATACTACACTTTTTCTAGTACTGAACTACACAGTACAATAAAACTTTCATAACAGACACTCCTGAAAAGCAAACACCTCTACACAGTGAATGCTTTTTCAATCCCCAATACCTACATATTTGTATGTTTTTATTTCTGAATAGCAGACAGCTCCGAAAAACAGACAAATTTTATAGCCCTGATGTGTCTGATATTACGAAGTTTTACTATACTTCTTTTTAATTAGTATATACAGTCGAACCTGGTTAAGATGTGTTTCAAGGGACTGGGTAAAAGTCACGTACTCGTGATTTGTATAATGTTGCAAGAACTGGCCTTATTTACACATCTAATCGTCTAAATGAACTTTAGATCTTTCACTTACATGTTAATGGTCGAAAATAGTGTCTTTTACGCATATTTAGAATAAGATTTAACTGTATGCAGTTTTAATTCATTGTGTTTTTCTAGAACCAACTAAAAAAATAAATGAAAAAACATAGGTTCAAATATGACTTTAACATGTACGTTACAACCAAAAATATTTTCCTGCCAGCCTAATTTGTTTGTTTTGTAACACAACCAAATATATTAAAATCTTTTTAATACATATGATAATGAGAAATGCCTTCCTTTTGATTTTATGACTATTTTCCGTATTCACAGAAAATTTTCTAAACATACAATCAGAGACAACTTGACTCTATGAAAGTCGTGGTGCAAGTAACTCGCTGGACATGTATAAACCAGGAGAAGGCAAGAATCAGAAGAAAATAACGAAGAAATAGAATTGAAAACAAAAAAAAAGGTTCAATTTCTTTTCAAACACATTTAAAAGCTTGCAGTACTAGGAAGACTTTATTTATTACAGTGTATGAGAAGAAAAAAACAAAACTTTATCACTTACAATGTGCAAAACAAGAACGAAAAATCATGCGTCAAGCATAGATTATATAGCACTTTCCAACGCTTCCAAAATAATTTTACAAATCATACCGTTTAATAAGCTAAAAGCTAACATCTAAGTAAACAATTTAGAAAACGCATAACATATTTAAAAACATAATTTTAGGAATTTCCAACATATACAATATTCGGAAAAATATCCGAATACTTTTATTCAGCCCTGTATAGGATCTATAGATTTGTATATATACTACATAGGATGATAATTTTAGTTCAGTTAGGAAACGCGTAGCACAGTTTAAAATTCTCCATCTGGAGTTTGTCAATAAACAGAAATGTGTTCGCGAACTTTTGTGCTGCCCTGTATAGGATCTACAGAATTTATACACACCGCGTAATAGACAAAAAGCGAGTTAAAATTAAAATCGCGTTCAATAACTTAAAACGCACTTCCAGGAATTATTGTTAACAGACAGTAGAGAATTCTTTTGCGTGTCCCTGTAAATGAACGATGACTGCTATACACACAATATTCCGTAGTAAGTCTCTTGTAATGCACCTTAGTGATCTATATAAAATTCAATGCGTTTAAAATAGTGAAACATTGTATAAACCGCAGACGATTTTTCTCCATAGACGTAATGTAACGGAATTATTTTTACTGTCCCTGTAAATTAACTATAAGTGCTATGCACACCCTGTTCCATATTAAGCTTCTTCTAATGCACCTTAGTAATATATATAAATTACAATGCGTTTAAAATAGTGAAACATTATTTAAATAAACCGCAAATGATTTTTCCCCATAGACCGCAATGTAACGGAATTCTTTTGAGTCTCCCTGTAAAAAAACTATAAGTGCTACACACTTCCGTTGAAATAGGGAACATGCTATAGATAACGACCATAACATATAAAAATTGCAGAGCAATCCGAGCATATTTACGGGAGTTAGAGCACGGACAGACGGCAGACGGCAGACGGCCAGACGGCCAGACGGCAGACGGCCAGACAAACCGAAGTCATAAGCACTTTTCAACTAGGTTGGAAAGTGCTAAAAAGAATAATATATAACAAAAGGTGACAAAAATTTGTCTATCTTTCTCTACACCGGTAAAAACATACACGAAGCTAGAGACAAATAATATTAGGATGCAGGATCAAAGACTTGTTCCAGTGTTGATAATTTAGCAAGATTTTTTTTTATTCAAATAGCTACCACTATTAGATTCAATAGGCTGAATATCACTTTAAGAAATAGTGGTAGATATTTAAATAAAAAAATTCCAATAAATTGGCAATACTGGATAAGAGAGAAGAAATTCGCATCTTGATCTATGAATTTGTGTATTTTAAGAGATTTCTTGCCTCAAGATACCAAAACCTTATCACGTATTAAGCAGGATTGCATAATAACTGTTTCCATATTAAACATGATATTTTTGCATTAGTCTTATGAGCGATGTTCAAGGAATCAAAAAAATCTGTGTATCAAATGGGATAGCGTATTAACCGCAAGTGTCTTAACTGTGTCTGACTGTAAATGTTGCCAAACAATCTCCTTGATAAGATTTATTTATATACATTTATATTAAAAACAATAAGCCTAAGGATTTATAGTTAAGGTATAAGTAGACAAAAAAGAGTAATTCCACCTGTGTTTTATTAAAAAGAAAAAATGAAAAAAAAAGAATATTTTATTTTTTCTAAAAATTCTGAATTATAATTTTTAAACATTTTGGTGATTACTATCTGATTATCTCTTTAAGACACGAGAAAGTTTTTGATTAATCAATATATAACAAAAATAAAAGTTATATTAGTAATAAGCACACAGGAAGTATTCAACAGCAAAATTTTAAACTATGAAGTTAGTCCACTTTCACAATCAATACCGGTAGGTATTAAAACATTTCCAACATATTAAGCAATAAAACAGGCAATGCTATAGACCATCATGATTGTGACAGCTGGGGCTTTAAAAAAAATTTTTAAATTGCACATACAACAGTAAAAATAAATTATTTTTTCAAATGATACCAAGTTATATTAAGTTATCAACCTAACCATTTTCACTAATTGGTATTATTGGTAAAATTTTACATGTGAATTTTTATTTTTAATGAGAAGTAATACTTAATTATTTTGCAAGTTAATGTTTTGATGAGGGAGATGAATTTTTTTTTCATGAAGATAAAAATACATAAAGGGAAAAAACACTAGAATGTAGCTGTTATTTTTCTCAGTGGAAAAACAAAACAAAACTAACCTTTTTTCTTTTTTTTTTTTTTTTTTTTTTTGTATTTCCATCTTTAATGTAACCATAACTGAGCTGCAGCAGTTGTGAATCAACTTTGTAAGCAATGCTGTGACCTGTGCTATTGTATTATACATGATGCTTTTAAATGTTGTTAATAAATCGATTTTTAATGGATTTGCTCTTTTAAATACTTCAATGTACTGCAAGTGCAGTAACAGATTGACATGAAGTGCATTAACATGATTTAAATTATCTGGTTAATATCACTCATACCCAATTTAAAACACAAAAATTTTATATAAAATAACTGTAAATACCATAAAATCAATTGAAAAATGTGCTTAAATTTTTAATAATAGCTTTATAATTTTAATAAGCTAGTCACAAATTTTACTATCTATCTGGTTTAATATGCACTGGAATAGATGCCAATTGTTTGCATTTCAAACACTCCTGCCATCTAAAGAGACAAAATGTAAGCAAATGTTGAAAAAAGCCATTATGGTTAATTTCAATCATATGAATCGGTAAAACAATATTTAGCACGAAATAAGAGCTTTTAAACAGTATGAATAAACATGTAAACTATGAAAATAGAAAGACTCTATTATTAGAAAAAATATATATATGTATTCAAAAGCTTACGTCTAGCTTCTTTTATGGAAACTTCGTGAAGTTTAACTTCATTTACCATTTCAGCATGACCATTCCGTACAAGATACAAGAGCAGCTTTAAAATCTATTTAGAGAGAAAAAAATGCATTTATTAACAATGTTAAAAGTTACAGCATTTATTTGGGCTATTACTGAAATGTAACCAGAAAAATAAGTCAGTCAGTTCTGAGGCAAGAAAATTCATAACTTCAACAGAGTCTTATTATTTGACAGGTCCATACAACCTGTGTGCTAGGCATTAAAATTTAAATAACGTCATTCAATAATTTTCATATTTATAAAAATAATTTATTATGAAAAAATTTTAAATATCAGCACTTCTATTTTATGTACAACAAATTTATGAGGGAAAAACATTATGAAGGTTCTGTTTCACATATACTCCTCTTTTATAACTTTTTTTTTTTTTTTTTGCATTCTCCGATGGGCAAGTTTGGGGTAAAGCTTATTTGAAATTTTGAAATAAGCTTAAAAATTTACACAATAATGTTAGAATAACTCCTTTCATGATCTATTTTATAATCCATCAATTTTAAATATCAAATGGTTGAAATAATTTACAATGTGACTAGAGATGTAAAATTTCCGGAAATTTTGAAGTGGCGGAAAAAAACAGTTTTTTTCTGGAAAAATTGATTTTTTACAAATGTTTCTCAAAAATAAGTTACATTTTCTTTAAAAATATAAAATAATAAACATTTTTTTAATTTCTGCATACTAAAGAATTTTTTTTTTTCATTTACATGAATATATTACAAAAAAGAAAAAAAAAAATGTCAGCTTTTAAAAGTTAACCTTTCAGTCTCAGAATTTTCACAGTAGACTTTCTTGCTTAATTTAACACAATTGTTTGTAATATATCATGTCTCTGTTGAAATGATTTTTCAGTTCCATTTCTTCAATTACCAGTAGAGATAATTAAAAAAATAACAACAACAAACATCTTATGAGTTTCAACCAATATCACTGCAGTTTGAAAGCAAATTTAAATCCACTCTACATAGTATTGCTTTGTATATAAATGACGACATTTTAAAGAAACAAATTATTGTAGTTGTGACATTATAAATATTATCATTTTTATTTAGATCTTCTATTGCTTAAAATTTTATAATAATTTACAATATTACAATTTGTTTTTCGTACAATTAGAATTTTCATTTCTTATGTATTTAGTTTTGGTATAGCTTTCCAGTCTAAACCTAAACCAACCCTATGTTTTGGTTTTAGTTTAAGTTTTAGATTCTTAATATGAAAGTAATATATCATAGAAACTCGACAGAGTTTCTCGCCAAGCATAAGAAACAGCAATGCATTGAACCGTAAATGAAAGGAATTTCCGCCAATGGATGCCAAACGATTTTACAATTTTTTTTTTTTTAACTCTGTCTAGTTTATATTTTGCGGACGGACAAAACGGGTTTTTGACACATCTATATCTCGCGTTCTATTTATGATAGAAACAAAATTCTTGATTCTATGGAATGGGGCGTGCCACGGGACTAAGAATTCAAAAGTAAAGCAAAATCTGACGAATAGTTTTTCAGTAAATGCGATTTTAAAAGTGCTGTTTTTTGCACTTTTTAAATCTTGTTCAGACCAAAAACTGTTGACAGGGCTACAGCAATGTGTAATTATTGGATTTTTATGCGGTTTACGTTATTTGAATCGTTTTTATGAGTAGTTTGGACCTTTGTAAGTTTCATATAAAAATATTAATTAGTTTTTGATTTATATCAGTTTAAAGTTGTTGATTCCTATACTTAACATAGAGCAAAAAACTGTTGACAGGGCTACAGCAATGTGTAATTATCGGATTTTTATGCGGTTTACGTTATTTGAATCGTTTTTATGAGTAGTTCGGACCTTTGTAAGTTTCATGTAAAAATATTAATTAGTTTTTGATTTATATCAGTTTAAAGTTATTGATTCCTATAGTTAACATAGAGCAAAAAAATAATAAATGACCCAACTCTTTTAGGAATGGTCGTATACACATGATATTAAGATATGTTATTACACTCGACCCAAGTAAGCTTCCTATTATAAAAAATCTTAACATTTAAGGTTCGTTTACAGGGTCTCACAAAAGATCTTTTGATATAGGGCTAAAGAGTTGTGTAATTATCCGATTTTTACGCGGTTTGCAGCATTTGAATTGTTTTTATAAGTAGTTCAAATATTTAATATTTCGTGTAAAAATATTAATTAGTTTTTTATGTATACCACTTTAAAGTGATTTATTCCTATACTTAAGATGAAGCAAACAAAATATTAAATGGTCTAACTCTTTTCAAAAAGAACGTATGCACATGATGTTAAAATATGTTACTACGAACTACCTAAGTTAGTTTCCTATTGTAAAACAGAATTGTAGAATTTACTGTTCGTTTACAGGGTAACTCAAAAGATTTTTTAATCAGACTAAAAAGTTGTGTAATTAGCAAATTTTTACGTTGAAGTACATGATTCCTGTACTTAACACAGAGGAAAAACAATAGTAAATTGCATAACTTTTGTCAAATTCGCTATATACACAAGATATTCAAATATGTTACTACATCCTCTCTATTGTAAAGCGGCATTGAAGCATATACGTTTCGTTTACAGAGTCTCTTAGAAGATCTTGATTACACTACAACCGATGTATATTTACTGAGTGAGATGTATTTTAATGATTTTACACTGTTTCAATCTCTGTAAGGTTTCATTATCTTGCTTTAAAATTTAATATAAGATCATTTTGTCCGTCTGAAATCTCGTCGATGTTAAGCTCTAAATCTATTAATATATACAGTATACTCTCGATATCTCGAAGTCGAAGGGACGCTAAAACAAATTCGAGATAACAAGGTCATAGCTAAAACATAAAAAAACACAAGATACAGAATAATATTATAAAAATTAGAATAATGATAGATGAGAATAAGTAAAAATATGTAATGATAGTCGACAATATGTCTAATCACCTGATGATAATTTTAATTTACTAGTAGAAAAACTAACATTAAATTAAAAATGATTAGGAAATACATAAATGAACTTACATCGCTAATTTTTTTTTTTAAAGTCCAGTATCGTGGCTTGGCGACATCTCTTTTGAAATTGGTTTTCAACCAATTTTTCTATTCGAAAAATAATGGCGAAGTCATCATTTTCCACGCCTTCCGAGCATTCCATGAAGTGTCGTAGTATGTGGGCAGCATCTTTAGCTTGGGACGCACTAACGATAGGTGATGATTCTGGAACATTCATTTCTTCCTCATCATCAGACGCTGGAGAAGAAATCGATTGAGAAATGATTTCATCATCAGTCCACAGCCCACAGACTTCGACGTCAGCGTCTAATTCAGTGAAATCTTCGAAAGTTACGTTTTCGGAAAGATTGAGTGATTTTGAAAATTTCCCCCATTCTTCGCACTGCATTTCATTTTCGGGTTCAGTGCTGCTTTCTTGTTCCTCGTCCCATTCAATTTCATTTTCTGCTTCTTTCACAAAGCCAGCTTTTCTAAAACAGTTTATGATAGTCTTTTGAGTGACGTCCCTCCAAGCACGGTCAGCCATCCTCATGCAATCAAGAATGTTTAATGGCGTAATTTCCTCTTTCCTATCAATGGCATCTACGATCTTCTTCACTACCTCCTTCCTGTATCCAGCTTTGAAACTTCTGATTATCCCTTGATCGAAAGGTTGCAGCTTTGAAGTGGTGTTTGGTGGGAGGAAAACTACTTTCACCGCTTTCAATTCTGGGATAATGCCGTGAGCTTTGCAGTTGTCGATGAAAAGTAAGATTTTCTTCTTCTTTTTGCACATATTCTTATTTATTTGCTTCAGCCAGTCTGAAAAATATTCACTTGTCATCTAAGCCTTTTTATTCGCTTTGTAATGAAGAGGAAAGGACTTCATTCCTTTAAAGCATCTTGGGTTTCTGGATTTTCCAATCATCAAGGGGGTTCACTTCTCGGTCCCACTCATGTTGGCAGCTAACAGTAATGTTACTCGCTCTTTACTCTGCTTTCCTCCGTGACACGCTTCTCCTTTGAAAACCGCAGTTTTGTCTGGTAGTGCTTTAAAGAAAAGCCCTGTCTCATCGGCATTGTAAATGTTGTCCGGGGAATAATCTTTCAAAAGAGCATGAAGTTTTTTAATCCATTCCGAACAAAGTTCATCGCTCACTGATTGGCTCTCGCCGCACAATTTTCGAAAAACAATGTTGTGGCGTTTTTTAAAGTTCTCCAACCATCCATTACTGCATTTAAAATCCTTGTGTCCCAGTTTTTCTGCAAAATGTTCGGCCTTTTCTTTCAACACATTACCTCCAAGAGGGACATTACGATCTCTGCACTGTTTAAACCAATTTATTAGGCATTCTTCTAAATCGGGATATGCAGCCTTCCTAATCTTCTTTGCGGCTCCTTTTTCCTGCTCATAAAGTTTCTCAATCTTTTTTCTGTCTTTCAAAATCGTCGATAAAGTCGATGCTGGAATTTTGAAATCCTTTGCGATTTGTCCCTTTTTCCCACCTTTATCTACAGCCTCTAAAATTTCTACCTTTTTTCTAATTGTTAACATGTTCAACTTTCACTTAATGCTCACTGCTTTATTTTCTTTCAAACTTTCCATTTTTGAGGTTAGAACTGGCGATTCACGAACACGTTTTATCAATTCACTAACGTTTTTCGCGAATACCTTAACCATATGCAGTAAATTCGGACCAATTTAGAACAACACACTTGACCTAAGCAACAAACATGAGTGACAAATGATTGGATAGTTGAATTATCATTGGCAAGATATGTGATTTGGCGAGACAATCTACCGCATGCATCTTCACCCGCCCCCTCATTCATTCCCTCCCAAAAATGCCACCCATGTGACAAGGAACGACTAGTTTTTCTCCCTTTGTTTGCCTTTCAAGTGACCAGATGGACTTATCGAAATCGTTCCTGATCCCTCAGAGAGATAATGAAGGGTGTGAGAGATTCTTAGAAACATACTTTTATTTTTTGGATACAAATGAACGGCGATTTTTCAGGAAAAATTCATATCTTTACTTCGAAAATATTCGACATAACAAGGTTTTGAGTAAAAACTTTTCGAGATAAGAATTAAAATTAACATTAGATGAATATGTAATATCAAGGGGAAAAATAATTTTTCGACATATCAAGGTTTTCGAGATATCGAGAGTATACTGTAGTATTTTCATTTTCATCGATTAAAAAAACTGTGTTTATTTATAAATATATAATTCTAGCGTATTAGGAATTGATTGAAATAGCGATTACAAAATTCCAACTTTACGTTCATGTGCTGAGTAATAGAATGTAAAAATGTTGATACCCCAAGATTACAAGTTTTGTGTTTAAATATTTGCCGTTCATCGAATCTCCGGCTATGGCGAACTTAAAACGCTAAATTTCGTATACAATAGGTGATTGGTAACGAACTGTTCGGTTTACCAACAAATCGGTTAACGAACACTTTCGCCTGAGATTTTTATGTTCGGAGAACGAACTCCTCACGAAACAAAGCCATGATGAAGCAATGCCGTGTTTCATATTTGCCGAGCTATACTTATTGCATCTATTGTCAACTTTGAGAACATTTTAACAGTTGCATACATATGTCCTAATTAATTCATGGACTGCCAGAGATTGGGGACCTATATTTTACGATCACCGAATTGGAATGAACAGACTATATGAACAGAAATCACTTTAATAGTTTTTTATACTTTTGCAAACGTTGCGAATTTTATATTTTTCAAATTCTCGAAACGTTGAGTTAAAAAACTTAAACAAATAAAAAACTTCTAAGGTGCTCAGTAATTTTCAAAAATAATATATTTAATATGTTAGTATAAAAATCCCTGTAAATTTTTATACTAATAGAAATAGGTTCGTAGGAAAAAAAATGTTGATTATTCTCGGTAAAGTATGCTTCATAAACTTATCGTTGTAGTTGACCGATAAAAAGTGCTTCTTATTTTTTCACATTTTTCTGAAACTGTAGTATTTTAATTAGTTTGTAAACTACTGTAAAATTGTGATATAAACAAAAGAAAAAGGAAAATAAATATGTCATAAATAATCTGATGAATACAATGTAAGGAAATTAATATAAATGGTAGCTGTTATGGTAGCGACATGTACATTGGAATAAGTCACTCAATAAATTGTATAATTCTGATGTATAATTCTGTTTATAGCATCACTATTATTATTTTTTGCCCCTTTTATCTTTTCTTTTCTGAATAAAAATGGAATCCGTATAATTGAAATTAAATACCTTACAAAAAGGAGTGATATCTCATCAAAAACAACTCATTGTAAATGATCCCGCCAAGCCACAAACCTAAAACATCAGTCACAAAAAGAAGTGATATCACATAAAAAGAAGCGATATAGAAGTGCATACTCCGAGTCCCGTGTAAAAATCTATCACCACTCATAATGTTTCCAAAGGACTCGGAGTGAGGTACAGTATGTGAAAACTGCTTGGCGACCTGCAGGCTTTTATAATGTTTGCGTTTCCTGGAA
Organism: Maratus michaelseni; assembly: GCA_963931845.1. NCBI lineage: Eukaryota > Metazoa > Arthropoda > Arachnida > Araneae > Salticidae > Maratus > Maratus michaelseni. Next base: position 59,433,647 of record OZ007600.1, on the reverse strand, counting down.
TTACATATGACTATATTAATTTAATTTAATTTAATTTAATTTAATTTATTTATTTTGCTCCCATAAAATTGTAAAAAGTTGAAGCTTCTGTGTTTGCATGTCCTTTCTTATTTATGAGCTTGAAAAATCAATTTGTTGATTTTATTTACCATTATTTAAACTAGAAACACCACTCTTACGAAGAGGATTTTTTAAGTAAACATGTAAAGATTTTGAGTTTGTAATATATATATGATGATCATACGCATATTAATAACATTGTACCTTATAATAAACGTTAACTAAATTGAGATATATTGCAGTAATTCTAGCGTAAGCGGAATCGCATAGATCTGGGGAAAAATCCGTTCTGTCAGTTCTTTCGCATACAAAAATATTTAAAAAATGATGTAACAAAAATTTAAAATTTATTTTTTTCGATTTTTAAAATTGATATACTGAATATATTATAAAAGCCTGCAGGTCGCCAAGCAGTTTTCACATACTGTACCTCACTCCAAGTCCTTTGGAAACATTATGAGTGGTGATAGATTTTTACACAGGACTCGGAGTATGCACTTCTATATCGCTTCTTTTTATGTGATATCACTTCTTTTTGTGACTGACGTTTATGGTTTGTGGCTTGGCGGGATCATTTACAACGAGTTGTTTTTGATGAGATATATGTATGTATATTTCTTTAATGAAATTTATAAAACAGATGAATTAGTTAATGCTTCGAAATATTTAGTTAAAAACAATTTTTATCAGAAAATTTACATTTTCTTTGCAAAGTTTATTTGTATGCATTTATATTTAAAAAATATATATACAGTTAGACAAGTCTTAAAATCTATATTTAAGGAAAAGGAAGAGAAAAAAGCTTGAAAAGACTAAATAATTTCAATTGCATGTTATTAAAAAATAACTTGTTTCTAATAATAGTTAAATACTTCTGGCGATTATTATCTGATTACATGAAAAATCGCATCTATGCCAATAAAAATAAATGCATATTTAAAATTTTATATTAAATTTCTGGTATATTATTGAAATAATTTTGCACATGAATTTTCATTTTTAACAAGAGAAGTTACATGCCTACTTTTTTTTTTTTTTTTCACACAATCCTGTTTTTGTGAACATTTTGTATAAAAAATATTGCCTTATTAAAAAAATCATACAAAATTGTCATATAAAATCTAATCAAAATTTTGTGAATTAGAAATTATCGTTATATTTAGTTTCTAATTTAGATATTTTTAATAAGGTCCTTCATAAATGCAGTAGTGGTCAAAATTGTGGAAACATTTTGGAAAAAATGCTTTTTTAAAGTTTGATGGCTCATAACACATAATATTTCTAAGTAATACCATAAAAGCTATTTACCACTGGAAAGATAATTTACTCAAAAATATTATGCAATACAGTTTGATTAATTAAAATTATTTTATGAAACGTTACTGCCTTTTTCAGATTATTTGGCTATAACGTTTGATAAATTAATTAGAACTGAACAAACTACAGTGCATGATATTTTTGATTAAATTATCTTTCCAGTGGTATATAGCTTTTATGGTATAACTAAGAAATATTGGGTGTTATGAGCCATCAAACTTCAAAAAAACATTTTCCCAAAAAGGTTTCCATAATTTTGGCCATTACTGTATTTACAGCTAGATAAGAGATTCATTGGCGATTTCAGCTGTTATGTGACATGTTTTGTTATTCTAAAATCATCTATTTCTGGCAGATTCAGAATGGAGATTGAAAACAATTCCGAATTTTTTGAAGAGTCGTATGTTTTAAGGTAAAAAAATTGTAAAGGATCCTTTAAAGGACTCAAGTTCTTCCTAAACTACTTACAGATCATATTTTCTATGTTAACATTTTCATGGATGACACCGAACATGAAAAAATATCAGAATACAGTCATAATAACATTTCAAATTTATTATTTTATAAATTAAATTTCAATTTTTCCAATTTGGAAAATTTGAAAAATACCCCTTCGGAAAAAAACCAGTTTTTTTCCTAAAGTTTCCGGTTTTTTTCCAAGCATTGCCATCTCTAAATGTGACAGATGTAATACTTTTTCATGATTTATCTATACTATTAAATTCCTTCAATGCGCAGATGCATCTATGTATGTATGACAAGATCAAAGCTCAGCAATCCCAGCAAGTTTGAAGATGTCAAATGTCTTAAAATTTTACGGCTCTAAAATAAGCTCGAAATCCGTTGTTCCCAAAAAGAAGCAAAAATATGAGGGTTGTATCAAATATCTGTTAATTAGTGCCAAGATAGCGTACACAATATTGCACGTACTACTATATTTGGATACAACCCCTCATATTTTTGCTTCCTTTTGGGAACAATGGATTTCGAGCTTATTCTATCGACGATAATTTTTAGAATTTTCAAGCTATGATTTTGAGACTTTCACAAAAGTTGCTCTATATACTTAGCTAATACATTATGCATATTATATTTTGATTGCATTCGCACATGCACAGTGAAACATTTTTTAGTAAACCTGCTCATTTTTTATCCAATTTTTATTATTTTGTAATTCTGATTGCAGAGTTTAAGTACAATGTTGTTTGTCATATTTTCTGAAAATAACTTTTTTCATATTAAGAACTCTGCAAATTATAAGCAAAAAACTAGGCGAAATTTGGGACTGTTTTTATAAAAACCTTAATTTCTCTACAAGTATACATCCTCTCTTCATAAAAATGAACACAGTATATTACAATAAGCCACTTATTAATAATCTCGAGTTTGAACACCTTTGCTACATTAGTTGTTACAGGGTTATCCAAAAGATATTCGTTCTTTTTCAATTTGTTGACAGTCCCCTATGGGGTTTTGTGAAAAAATTTTCACGGAAATATATAACCTATACTATACTGTTTACACACCTGCAGTTTCAGGTTAATTCCTCATGATTTTTCTAGATAGTTAACAAAACGTCTAAAATCGCAAGTGACCAGTCACCTTTGGCAATATAGTGTATATTAAATGAAATAATTGAGAAGTTTAATTATAAATCCCCCCAAAATTTAAAAATTCCCCTCTCTAAAATTCTACCCCTATTTCAAATCCTGATTAATATGAGTGAATCACAAACATTTATTCCCATCTGTCATTAAAAGTACATTTATAAAGATTTTAAAAATGATAATAAAAATAAGAAGCTGTGAACTGCTTATTTTAAGAAAACCAAATACTGCATAATGAATGTTTAGTAGTTAGAGCATTTTGTCATGAAGTTGCACTGACCATACTACAAAGTCTTCTAAACTTGTGCAAGGTTCACTAAGGGTCAATAAAGTGAGTACAAAGTATGATTGGGAACTAAACACTGGGTACATCAGGCTGACTACTGGATTGGGACATATGCTGTATAGAGTATATCAGACCCATGGTTAAGAAAATGAAGCTGAACACCATATTCCATGATTCTTGAACTACAATGCCACTGAGTTTAGTCTTAGAATATTGCATAATAGTTGCTATCAAAACTAAATTTTTTTTTATAAATATAGTTATTTTGATGCTTAAAAGATTGAACTAACCTTAATACAAACAATTGGAGTTTCACATTTCAAACGTGAAACTAGAAAATTCACCAGCATCTTGCAATTGCTCCCATTGTCAACGTAAGTGATAGCTGAAAGAAAAAATAAATAACATTGAACAATAAGAAACTCCATAGAAGTTGATTTTTAGTTCTGTTCTTCATTTCATACGCAAAAACACCAACTAGTAACACAGTAGACAAGACACAAGACTGATTTAAAACATTTTTAATTTGGGTCCAAGTAACCCCAAATTAAGATATTGCTTTTTATGTTAATATGTTTAAAAAAATATCTTGCATGAGGGGTTTTCACAAAAAATACTTAGTCTAGTTTATTTCATGTTTTATTCTCCATTTTAAAAAATGTGACCCATTCTATGAGCCACAGACACATCTGTTCCAAATTATTTCCTCTCCCTGCATTTTATTCTGCTGATGGCACAGATGCCCATAGATTATCTCGAGATTTAAAAAAAAGGCACTACATGATATTAAAATTTGGATTAATACAATTAACCCTCTGATTGCTTATCCCGTGATTTCCATGAGCAAGACATTTGCAGAAAAAATTATATAATACACAATTTTTGAAGCAATTTTGTTTTAAAACTTCTACAGTCAAAGGGTGAAAATGCAAATGATAAATTTACTACATATTTCAAACACATGATGATTTGAGATACACAGAGTTTCCCCCAGACAGTTTCAGAAGGGTGCTACATGCTGCCTGCCTTTTGGTTTACAAAATAGCACTCTTCTTGCCCCTCATAAAAAGGATTTGCACCCTTCTTTCCCCCTCCAGTAAAAAAAGTTATATATTATATATATTCTTATATATATTTTTCCTTTTTCAATTAAAAAATTTGCTTTCATAGTAAAAACTGACTCTGTGTTGCCTTAAAAAGAGTGCCCTAACTTTTAAATATTAAAAGTGGCTTTAAAAACCAAAACAATACTTTTAATAATTAAAAAAAAGTGCCAAATAAGAATCTGAAAAGTGCCCTTAAGAATTAAAAAAAATGCCCTTTTTTCACCAACAGCATCCTGCCCTTTTTTAAACCTGAGGGAAACTCTGAAATACAGTCAAACCCGGTTAAGACACGTTTCAAGGGACTGGACAAAAGTTGCATAAAGCGGGATCGCATATTAAATAAGATTTGGATAATGTTACAGAAACTGAACTTATTTACACATCTAGTCGTCTAAATGAACGTTCGAGCTTTCATTTATATGATTGAGGTCAAAAATTGTATCTTTTATACAGATCTAGATTACAATTTAACTGTATTCAAGTTTAACTCATAGTTTGTTTTTACAGGACTGACTGAAATAATAAATGAAAATAAATATGCATTCAAATATGGGGTTTTTTTGTCGATTAATATGTTACAACCAAAGATAAAGCAACAAAAATAATTTTCTTGCTAGCCTAATCTTTTTAACACAAACCAAAAATATTAAATCTTTGCAGCACAATCCAGTTATTAAAATCATATTTAGTACTTGTGATAATGAGTATCCTTAAAAATCAGGCCTTAGTTTTTAATATAATTAAAATAAAACTATCCTTATTAATCTTTGTGCAAAAAACTATTGTTAGCAAGGCAAAAAAGACACTGGCAACACTGGAGAAAAAAAAGAAGGAATCTGCATCTTGGTATATGAATTCACGCTTTAAGCGAGATTTTTTGTCTCAAGGGGCAGAAATTCTGTCGTGTATTAAGCGGGATCGGGTAATAACCATTTGTGTATTAAATGTGAAATTTTTGCATTAGTCTAATGGCGATGTTGAAGGAACCGGAAAAAATCTGTGCATTAGGCAGGACTGAGTATTAACCGTGTACTTCTTTACTGGGTCTGACTGTATGTAACAATACAGGAGATACTAGTTGAAAGGATTTTGAAAAAAAAAAAAAAAAATTAGTGGTCAGAGGGTCAAATATGATTAAGGTGTCAACGATTTTAATTGGATGACTTAAATCATGATTTTAATAAGACGATTTCTTTAAAAATCATTCATGAAAGTCACAATTTTTTTAAATTTTTACATTGATGAGAAAAAGTATTAAAATCTCAGATGAACATAATTTGCAATGTTTCTTAGTATATTTGGCCTTTTAAATAAATGAAAGAAATAAAACCCTTAAACAAAATTCTTAATCTTGTAAAAAAAAAAAGTAAACAACAAAGCATGCAAATAGTAAGTTTAAATCAGGCAAAAAAAGCTTCTCATTTAAAATTGATATTTCATTAAATCCATTATAATTCACATTGCTATAATTTTCTTTGGATAATTAAATTATTCATTCTTTTATATATGTATACAAGCAAAACAAACATAATAAATTACTGTAGTTAAAAGACATGCTCTTACTTTTTTCATTTTACTCTTACAAACAAACATATAACAACAAATTGGAATTAAAAGAGAATGAAAGAATGATAACATTTGCTCAACAGCTATTGAGAAAGAATGTCTAGGGAAAAAAACTAATTAGTATCAAAATGTTTAGCATAGCAAGAACTACTTCAGTAGAAGTTGAAAGAACGTTTTCTACTTTTGGACTCATACACAGCAAAGAAATCAGTTAGGGATAGAAAAGTAAGCTAAGCCCTCCCCCAATTCAAAACACTAAATGTAAATAATGGCCACAGTGTGGGTAATACTAGCATGCTAATATTTATTATTTTGATAAGTTAACGTGAATTACAGATATGACTGGTCATTCTTATAATTATATTTACTCTATGTGTATGAAGGAATTAATAGGTGTGGTTAACTTTCATAATTTGTTTGGTTAACATACACATACATATACGTATGTAAATTTAAATTTAGTGACTGTAATTATTTTACAAAATACAAGTGTAAGAACAGCTGTCATGATATTTGTTCAATTTGTTATTTTTGCTACCACCTAATGAAATTACTTATTTGCAATTTTTATTATTTCTATAATTACTAATTATAATATTATTAATTAATTATAAAAATATAAATTGTGCTCCTAATTAGAGGTTTAATTGATTTGAGACCTATAATTCTTGGTAGCCATTCGATACTTTCACACGGGAAAAAAATCATAAAAATTGAATTAATTTTTTTCTTTTTTTAATAAATTTAAAAAAAAATTTTAAACCCTAAATATGTTAAGCAATTTTTATTTAATTATTTCCAGGAAATATGTAATTGAAAAAACATACATCAGAATATTAAATTTGATACAGTAGTATCCCATTAATTAATTTGAATTCTGGATATTTAAAAAATTATGTTAATTCAATAAAGTTCAAGGCCCTACTGGATAATGGTAAAATATTTCCCATGATTTGGATATATTGCCCTAAAAGTTAGGTAATTCGTAGAAACAAAATTTTCATACCACAGAAATTTATATAACCATCATAAAAATGATTTATGAAAATTCTATTATTGCAATTCAAACTGATACTGAAGAACAAAAAATTGTTTGATTGCCTGAAAATGCAATCTGAAACCAGGGGTCGATGCAGGGTTTTTTTCTTGGGGCCCATTTTGTGAAAATAAAAGTTATTTTTGTGAAATTTATTATATTTTTGTGAAAAATAACATTTTGTAACGAAAGTTAAAATCCAGTTATTCAAATATGAACCAAGCATTTATTAACAAAAACTTTTTAAAATCCTTTTGCTGAAGTTTTCCTTTCTGGTGAAGTTGTTTTGATACAAATTATATATTTTAAACGTCACAAAATAATAAATAATTAATAAATAGTGAATTTTATGGAGTAGAAAGGGTTTTTTGTGGAGGGACCCATTTTATCAAATTGATTTTCGTGAAGGGCCCATTTTATTAAATTGATTTTTGTGAAGGGTCCCATTTTATTAAATTGATTTTTGTGAAGGGACCTGTTTTATTAAATAGATCTTTGTGAAGGGGCCCTAAATAGGCCCCAAATTTTGCCTGGATTGACCCCTGTAAATAGAATATACAGTCCACTCTCTTTAATCCGCAACCCTATAATCTGCAAATGCCTATAATCCGCACTATATTTCAGATGTAAACAAATAGTTAAAATCTTTTTTAAGCAAGATAATGTACAATTAGACTAATAAAAATTAACTGAAGAAATTTGTAAAGCATTTCTGCATTCATTAGAAGGAATATGTTCTGTATATCTCGTAAATAACTATTTGAGTGGTATTCACAAGCTATATTAATATTAAAGATAAAATGGCTTCCAAAAAAAAAAGGGGGGGGGATGAATAAAAATATCTTAGTTTTATTAGAAAAATTCACTTTTATTACTGATCAAAATATCCTGATTCTGAAAAGGCTCCAAGATTAAATTATAGAGCATAACCTAAATTTAGAGCTATAAAACAAACAAATATCACTGCAATGTTTGATAGATTTTAAAATAAGTAGAAATGTTTTCTATTAATTTTGTGTCATATCATTTAAATGTATTTCTAATATTGAATATATATATCTATATATATAAAGCAATTTCTTTCATTTTGTGTTATTTTTTTATAATGTGAATACTATATTTGTTGAAAAACTTCAAATATTAGAATGTAAACAAAGAAATGACCTATAATCTGCAAAATTCTATAATCCGCAAAACCCTTGGTCCCGACCTGTGCGGATTAGAGGGAGTGTACTGTATATATATATATATATATATATATATATATTTAATTTCATCCTTATGAAAGAAAATAAAAGGGTGAATTTTTTATCCATAAAATGAAAATATTTTACTATGATCGTGTCAATATGATGTCATATTCACTAATGTTCATTTCTGCACATAACGAAACTGAATCACCTATAAATAATTTACAGATCTTTAGCATGCAAGGAATAAAACATTTCTGAAAATTATATAATTTCCACATAATCCTAATAAGTATCTAATAAAACTAAAACATTTTAAAAAGTTTGTGGTAGATGATGCACTAATCTCATACATCTAGAATGGTTCTGGTGAAGAAAATGATACCATTCTCTCACCAAAAATAAACTATTTTACTAATCATCAATATGATGTCATACAGATTAGACTTTATTTTTGCATGTAAAGAAACAGAACTCTCTACAAATTATGGCTAACATTCTGGTATACATACATAGTAAATAAATCAGAAAAAGAGAAAAATGATTAAACAGCATACAAGGGATCTTGTTTATTTGTATAATTTAATATAATCAAATTTTCTGTAATGTGTAATATTTGGATTTTACAGTTCTACCCCCTAGCATTTGTAATTGTTAGCAAGAAGATTCTTCTCCTAGAAAAAAAATGAACTTCAAGATCTATTATATATATATATATATATATATATATACACCATAAAACATTTAACACATGGAAAATTTTAAAATATATAAATGTAATGGAAAAATTTCAATACCATTGATTTCTCCAAATAAATAGCCCGGTACCGGCCCAGAAGAATCAGTAATTGCAAGCCCCACCATAGGATACTGAAAACAAAAACAATAAATATGAGTTAATTCAGCAAGATATTTTAAGAAAGGAAGTTTTTAGCGTCATAACATACAAAAAAGATATGTAAGAAATATTACAGCTAATCAAAAGAATGTAATTGATTATTATGGTTACATTACAATAAGAGGAAAAACTTATGCAGAGAAAATGTTTTCTAGAGAAGCTTGGGGCTCCTAATATGATCTCAATTAGAGCGGGTGTTTTCCCGATGATTGCGCTGGCCCTGATTCAGTCTTAAGAAAATGTGGTTTCTTGTCAAATATTATAAACTGTTACAAAAATGAAATAGCAGCTAATGAAAATTTTTTATAATTTTCCATTTGTATGGCTTATATATAGGGTAGATGTGCCAGTAATGGACACCCTTAAGGAATTTTTTTTTAAACTACTTTTTAATTAATAATTATAATTATTTTATTCCGTTTTTTTCAGTAGGATCTATATACAATATTTAACCCAGGGCTTGAAATTCAATTTTTCCAAGGAGGGGAGTCTCCCTACCAACATTTTTAAATGGAGGGGAGTTGTAATGTTTCGGAGGGAGAAAAAAATCTTTAAACACCACTATTATTTCATGTGCTATTTAAAGAATTACATTAATGCAGACATGACAAAAACCATTGAAAAAATTAAGTCAATTCTGAATGATTATGTAAAATGTTTATTTTTATTATAAAAGGAAGAAAGTTAAATTTTATATATGCAGCATATTTTTCAAGTTCCTCGAACTGTTAGGGACCCTTAGCAATTCAGTTGTTAAATGAATTTCTGAATTTAGATTTTATTTGATTTAGGGTGCTGAAGCCTCTTTCACAAGGTACACTTTTACTCCTTCACAAGGATTAAAAAGGTTTACTCCTTTACTTCAAGGAGTAAAAAGTAATAAGATCTTTGCAGCTCTTCTAATCTCATTTTTGTTTAGTGCCGACTCTAGGCCAATTTGACAGGATGCAGCGACCGGTGGCTCTTACTGCCCTTTATTGTTCTTTGCCTTCTTTTTGGTCGCAGGAAAAAAAAATCTTTAAATATGTCTATTGGCCGTTGGAAAAAATTGTGAATTTAGTCAATTGGTTGAGGGAATAAAATAATGAAATACGTCTTACGCATGAAAAGAAATAGATAAGGACTTCTAACGAAATAGTGTTAATATCGATTTGTGACTTTGGAACTACATGGCAGCCAGTGTACAACTGTGCTAAGGTGACGCCACCTACAAACAACAATACGGATAAATACCACAGAATAAATCTATTATACCTACCAGACAATAGCTGTCAAGCAGAAGATTTGCAGAAGTAGCCGAACTAACACAACTGTCCTACACAGACATTGTATTTGAAACATTTTTCTTCTTCGAAAGGCTATTTTATTAGAAGTCCTTATCTATGTCTATGTTCATAGGGAAAAAAAATTGCTAAAACGAGAATTTACACAAATTTTGTCGTTAAACCGCGGAATAAACGCGAATTTCGTCGATCGATCGTGGAAAAAATGCAAATTTCGCCGATCGATTGTAGAAAAGATCGTCGATCGATCGCAGGATAAACGCAAAGTTCGTCGATCAATCGTGGAATAAACGCAAAGTTCGTCGATCGATCGCGGGATAAACTCAAAGTTTGTCGATCGATCGCGGAATAAATGCAAAATTCATCGATTAGTCACGAAAGAAACGCAAAGTTCGTCGATCAATCGTGGAAAAAACGCAAATTCGTCGATCAGTTGCGGAAAAAACACAAATTCGTCGATCAATCACGGAATAAACGCAAAGTTCGTTGATCTGTCACTTAAAAAACACAAAGTTTGTCGATCAGTTGCGGGGAAAAAATCACGAAATTTATCGTTCGGTTGCAGGTAAATTAAATAATGCAAATTTCTCCGAAAAATGGTGAAATTTTTTGGGCGGGAGGCTCCCGCCCACGATATTTTTTTTAGCGTGATTTCAAAATTTTCAGCGCGAATCCCGCCCTGAAATTCAAGCCCTGTAACCATTCTCATAGTCTCATTTCCCAATATGAATCCAAATTTTATTGTAACAAACAGAAATATGTCAAAACACCCAAATGCCCAGTAATGGACACCCCCACAAAAAGTAATAAATATAATTATTTTTGACTTAATTTATAACCAGAATTTAATGAAAGCATGCTAATCAAACAAAATAGTTATTTTAAAATAAATTTAACAATTAGAATATCAATAATTATATTTGAGAATTATTCACTGTTTAAATTATTGTGATTATCATAAGATCAATATTTCAAATAGATGGTTTAAAATGCTAAATGACAGTGAATTACAGTTATCAAATTACTTAGACAGCAGGGGGTTTAGAAAATAATAATATAACAAAATTCTGATTTTAAAAAAGTTTTGGAACATTAGAACCTAAATTCGTATATTTCCAACTATTTTTAACAGTTAAACTCCACGAAACAACTTTATATATTACTTGTAGTTACTTGTATTACAAATATAAATGAAATAATACTGCAGGTTGAATGTTTTAAATACTAAATAAAATAATTTCAAAATAAAACTACAGTAGTACTAATGCTTGAGGCCAATGATCTGCAGATTTACTAGTTTCATCTATACCAGCGCTTCCCAACCTTTTTAACACTTTCCAACCTAGTTCAAAAGTGTTTATGACTTCGGTTTGTCTGGCCGTCTGCCGTCTGTCCGTGCTCTAACTCCCGTAAATATGCTCGGATTGCTCTGCAATTTTTATATGTTATAGTCGTTATCTATAGCATGTTCCCTATTTCAACGGAAGTGTGTAGCACTTATAGTTTTTTTACAGGGGCACTCAAAAGAATTCCATTACATTGCGGTCTATGGGGGAAAATCATTTGCGGTTTATTTAAATAATGTTTCACTATTTTAAACTCAATGAAAATTATATATATCACTAAGGTGCATTAGAAGAAGCTTAACATGGAATAGGGTGTACATAGCACTTATACTTACTGTACAGGGACAGTCAAAAGTAGTGTTGACTCTAAGCCGTTTTAGCAGGGCGCAGCGCCCGGCGTCCCTTTTTATTTCTTTTATGCGCCCGGCGTCCCTTTTTATTCCTTTTATGCGCCCGGCGTCCCTTTTTAACCCTTCCGATGCGCCCGGCGTCCCTTTTTGACCCCTCCGATGTGCCCGGCGGTCTTTAAGAGAGTTTCACAACGCACAATTGCTTTTTTTTATAATCAAAATCCACCATTTACTTTTCTTCTATCAGCATTTGCACGAAAGCAAGTACATATTTTTCCGCTCGGTCCCACTCTTACCGATGTGTTAACGAGAATTTCGAGCATGGGATGTGAACTAATCGGGAATTGGATCGGATTCGGATTTTTTTCCGGCAAATTTACTTCAACTCTTCAGGTTTTGGGTACAGTTCGCTCTAGGAAAAGTGATTTTTAGTCAAATGATCTTGTGAAACACTACAGTTGAAAGTCGATGCTGTTCCTTTAGGCCTGACTCTGCTTTGTCATGATGAGTAAAAGTGACAGTGAATAGTTCACAATTATGTGTGAAAATCGCGTTACAGTGAACTGCAGTGGAAAAGGGGCGCGGGGTTGCCCCTTTTCCACTACAGTAGTCGAAACACACAATGATGAATGACTTAAAATAGAAAAATTTAGATTTTATCCAAATAATAATTTTGTATTTCTTATTTTCCCATATTTTTTCTATATTTATAATGCAATTCTCATTACAATTTTAAAAATATATATTTATTATCGAAAATTTCTCCAGTTGTATGGTCATGCACGTTTGACGGGGAGCTCCCCTCCCCACCTTTTGAAAAAATAATAATTTTTGCAAAGCCGTGCCCTTGTTTTAAGTGCAAGTGATCGTTGTTGGAAGTATGTAAAATTAGCTTGCTTTTTTTTTTTAAACATCAAATGGAAAGCTTATTTAATTCTCTCAGCGTCCGGTTCTCTGAGTTAAAAAAACAAACCGACGTCGTAGTCAACTTTTTTTCCCAGTGGGGTTTTTTATGGGGCTATAATTTTCTTATAACTTATCATACTCTAGTAAATATCTTTTACACAGCCTAATTTATTATTATTTCGGCTGGCTGAAAATTTGAACGAAATTGGCCAATTAACATCGAAGATAGGAATTATTTTTTTTTTAATAGTAAAAAAAAAGGAAGGATTTTACCTTCTGTTCTTTTTCTTTTAATCATTATTTCTGTTAGTTGCTGAATAATATATTTTTTCGAACAACGCGAAACTTTGACACATTCACACTCTCTTTTTTTTTTCTAATTCTTAAAGGAATATATTTTGCAGGCATGATTAGGAATCGAAAAGCGTGTTCCTTTATTTTGTTAAATATCTTACACCTTTATTTTAAAACATCTCTGCAGAATGTAAAAAGACTCCTAATTGCAGAGAAAAAGCACAAGAAATTCATAAACACGCAAAAAAATCGCAGAGGAATAAAATGTTATACTAAAAAATTGAAACCAGGTTTCTTTTTTTTTCTTTTTCTTTTTTACAAATATAAAAAAAATGCACGAAAAGCGAAAAAAAATCGCATTGTAAATCGCTATATGAATACGAATAAACTTTAATGCAAAGAGGACAAAATTTGCTGTATTAGGCGAGATTAAAATCTTGTACGAATGTCATAAAATCGCAGCGAATCTCAAAAACCCCCCTAAAAATCGCGTAAATAAAAGCCCCCAAAATTAAAAAATAGCTGAAGGAGTTTCGAATAAAATTTGTTGAGTAGAACAGAAGGCAAAATTTAATATATAGGAATAAAAGATTAAAAACGGGAAAAAACGCTAAAATTTACAAAACTCTAAAAATTTATCATACTGGGCTAATAGATTAAAACCGGGTTTCTGTTAAGGTTTCCAAAAAATCTCTGTAAAACGCGAAAAAATCGTAAAAATGACATTAAAAAAATCGCAAAAAAAAAAATCAAAAATCGCTGTGGAAATTCAGATTAAATTTTATTGAAAAGAAGAAAAAATTTGCTATATTGAACTAAAAGTTTGAAACTGGATTCCTTTTACTAATGTGGGAAAACGCGATAAAACACTGGAAATCGCATGAAAAAATTAGATGAAGAAAGAGATGAAACAATTTAAAAACTGTCGTGAAAGTGCCAAACATACAGGCTGCAAATGCAAACGTCCCTTCCACTGTTTCCAACACCGATGTATATGCTGTACTGAGAAATAAAATAGGAAGTGTAACGAAAGTGCTCTTTCATTCAACAAAAAACGCCTGCCAAAAAACAAATCTGCCCTGATCCTTTTAAAAAGAAATGTGAACACTGCCCATGTGAGACAGTAAAGGAGTTAAAATTCCTTTACTGTTCCGATGAAATCCGTTACGAACACACACACACACACACACACACACACACACAAAGAAAAGAAAAGAAAAAAAACATTATCACCAATCCGTTAAAAATATTTATTGGTTTTTTTCGGCATAGCACAGCATATCCATCCAAAGTTGATGATCTGATTGTGTAAACATTCGACTTAGATTTCAAGGAGTTATTACCTTTCTATTTTTTCTCTATAGAGGACATTTTTGATAGGTGCTGTAATTTTCAAATAACTTATTATATTTTAATAAAAATTTGTTAGACAGCCTAATCAACTATTATTTCAACTTGCTAAAAATTTGAAAGAAATTGGTCAATTTGCATAGGAGATGGGATATTTTTTTCTATAGTTAAGGGGGGAGGGGGGGGGAGGTTTGTATGATTCTTTTTCACTTGCTCGCAACTCAATATATATTTTTTCTGTACTTGAACAACGCAAACTTGTTGATACATTCATTGAGTCCTTTCTATATGTAAAAAAAAATAGAATTTGAATCGTTTCTCTTAGGAAAAAAATTAGTAGCGTTTTGAATCATCACGGCTTTTTTAGGGGCTTCTTCACTCACTCAAACACACCTACTCGTTATTCCTATATATTTTTTTTAATATCTCATTTGCATTTCCATATTCTTAAATCATTATTTTGCATTGACAGCTCTACAAAGGTCGTTTTTTATTTTTTCAAATTTGTTTGCTGGGTTTTATTTTTATGAGGATACTTTCACTTTCGAAGCCGGTAGTTAAAAGACCTGTAAACGAAATTAAAAAAGTAAAAAACGACCAAGATATCCATCTCAGCTAGCCAATACAAACAAAAGAAAGAAAAAAAATTTAAATATTGAATACGTGAGTGAAGTAGCCTCATAAGGAAGCCATCCCGGCAAGATGTGTTAACGTGGATATCGCGGCCCTATAGAAAAGCATTACGGAAAAACATAATTTTAAGATCAGAGTGTAATTTAAAAAAATATTTTAATGTTAGTTCCAAGCAGTTGTAAACTATGAAAAATTGTACAAGTTGTAAATTTCCAACTGGACGAAAAATGTCCGGGCCAGGATTCGAGCCTGGGATCGCTTGGCTGAAGCCGCCACGCTCTACCACTGAGCTATCCCGGTCGAATCTGGAGGGCATAATTCATCCAGTTAACCTTATTGATCAAAGCATCTGGTATGATATTTTAATCTGATTAAAATATCAGACCAGATATCAGACCCAATATCAGGCCAGGATTCGAGCCTGGGATCGCTTGGCTGAAGCCGCCACGCTCTACCACTGAGCTATCCCGGTCGAATCTGGAGGGCATAATTCATCCAGTTAACCTTATTGATCAAAGCATCTGGTATGATATTTTAATCTGATTAAAATATCAGACCAGATGCTTTGATCAATAAGGTTAACTGTATGATTAAAAATTGATTAAAAATTGATTCATAGCAGTTTCTCTAATTTATATTTTTATCACCAACATGATTACTGTGTATTTTAATGTGCTGTATATTTTAGATGCTTTTATGTAGCTTTCTTTGTCGTTAAAAATATTGATCGCTGAGACATTTGCTGTATTTCTTTTTTTTTTTTCTTTATAAAATATTTTCTTTTGATATGAAATGTCATTGAGAATATTAGTAATATAACAGAACACAAGTCTATATTTTTGATAATTGTGAGCCCAGTGAGAGAACAATTTTCAAGTGTCTGCAACGCTAATAATGTTTTCAAAAATAGTCTGCAATACGCAATATATCATATAAATCTATTCTTGCTGCTGTTGTAGTTGTAGTTCTAATTAATTAAGGCATTAGCATTTATCAGACTTTCTGAGTAAAAAAAAAATTCTGAAATTCACAGCAAATATTCTGAAAGGTTACAGTAGAGGAGGGAGGGGAAAAAATTCCCTCTCGGCAATAATTATTCTTGTTGCAGGTCGGATTAACTCTGCTTTTGATTTGAGTCAATTTCAGGCTGAGTGTAGATGCTTGCAAATTGGGTTAGGATTAACCCGATTTTTCAAAAGTTAGTTCAGTATATTGTTTCAGATTAAAAACTATGTCTATATTAATAAGCATAGAACTTTGTGTGTCTGCTGTTTTTTAAAGGAATGCTGCATCTTTTCCGGGATTATTTCACAAAATTCACGTTTTTTTCATGAACCTTTGACGAAATTAGCGTTTCTTTTTTCCCCCGCGATCCTTTGGCGAAATTCACGTTTTTTTTTTTTTTTCCCGTGGCCGTTCGACGAAATTCGTACTTTTTCTGTGATCCTTTGACGAAATTAGCAGTTTTTTCCACGATTCTTTGATGAAATTGTCATTTTTTCTGCGGCCATTTGACGAAATTTCCATTTTCTCTGTGGCCCTTTGATGAAATTTGCATTTTTTCCACGATCCTTTAACGAAACTCATGTTTTTTTACAGTCTTTTGACGAAAATCAAGTTTTTCTGCAGTCCTTTGACAAAATTTGCGTTTTTATCGCAATCTGTCAATGAAATTAGCCATTTTCCCCAGATCCTTTGATGAATTTCGCGTTTTTTCTTTTGCCTTTGGACAAAATTCGCGTTTTTTTCCGCGATCCTTCGACGAAATTTGCTGTTTTTTCGTGATTTTTGACGAAATTTATAGTTTTTTCGAGATCCTTCGACGAAATTTTCCGTTTTTTAGATATCGTTCGAAGAAATTTACCGTCTTTTGGTGATCCTTTGACAAAATTTGCCGTTTTTTCGCGATCTGTCGGCAGAATTCTGTTTTTTTTTCACGATCCAACGACGTAATTGACCGTTATTCGTGATCCTTCGACGAAATTAAGTTTTTTCCACGATCCTCTGACGAAGTTGGCGTTTTCTCCGTAGCCCTTCGGCAAAATTCGCATTTTTCCGCGATCCTTCAACGAAACTCATGTTTTTTTGACAGCCTTTTGACGAAATTCACGTTTTTTCACGGCCTTTTGACTAAATTGGCGTTTTTTTCTGAATCTGTCAACGAAATTAATATTTTTTCTTGATCTTTAAATGAATTTCGCAGTTTTCTGCGATTCTTCGTCGTTTCACCGTGAATTCGCCATTTTTTTCACGATCCTTCGACGAAGTGTGCCGTTTTTTCGCATAACTTACGCGGCATCGCTGTATGTTTTTAGGAAGCAGGTGCCCTAAAAAGTCTACGACGCCCGTCGCAGCGTCACGTACATTCTGCCATGGGGATTGTGAGTATTGGTGAACTATGAAAATAACATTGCTTTATACTTCTTATGACAAAATCAATTTCAAACTAAATGTCGCATCTTTTACATTCCACAAAAATGAAATTAATTAAATTTGATTGCGACGTTTTATAATTTATATGAAAAATATATTAAAATTAAAATAAGGAATTTACAAATTAAAAACAATTTTAGGTACGAGATTGCAGGGTTCGGTGATATCAATGGATATATATTGTGATATATTTCATGACACATACACAAGTTCACTTTTCCTAGATTTTATTGGCTGTGTCTTTTTGCTGATAAAAAGCTTTTGTCTTAGGCAATGACTTTTTAGACCCCCCCACCCCCCACCCCACCCCCCCCCCAAAAAAAAAAAAAAAAAAAAAAAAAAAAAAAAAAAAAAAACTTCTCCAAGCTTTACATTTGAAGCTGAATTTTTTTAAATGTAGAACCAATAATTATGTAGGACAATAATTATTGGCTCTTTGATATTTTTAAAGCTTAGAATAGCCATTATAAACCAATTTAGATAATCAGTTATATAATGATAAAAACAAAGAAAATATCATTTTATGACTTAAAACGCTAAAAATTGTCATAAAGATATGTTTTATATGTATAGGTTCTTATTAGATGGACCACTGGACGAAAATTAGCGAACTTCGATTAATACGCAAATTTTGGTCGGTCTTTTGTTCGCATTTTAACGGGGTTCGACAGTATTGTGAAATTCGTCAATTGGTAGAGGGAAAAAAACGTTAAATTCAGCATTCAATCATGAGAAAAAATAGCGAAATTCTTCAGTCAGTTGCAAAAAAATGCGAAATTCGTCGATAAATTGCCGAAAAAAAAAATCTTGAAATTCGTCAATTGATAGAGGGAGGAGGGGGGGGGGTCGCGAAATTCAATTGATCGCGGGAAAATATCGCAAATTCTATTAGGTGACTCTAAACAAACCAGTTCAAAATATTTTTTGTGAACAAGGTAACAAGTGTGTCCTTTTTGGAAAAACGTGTCCTCTTTTTAGAATAGTGTTCCCTTTTTGAAAAAATGTGCCCTTTTTTTAGAATAGTGTTCCTTTTTGAAAAAATTCCGCCCGGCGGCCCTTTTTTCCTAGAGTCAACACTAAAAAGAATTCCGTTACATTACGTCTATGGAGAAAAATCGTCTGCGGTTTATTTAAATAATGTTTCCCTATTTAAAATGCATTGAAATTTATATGAGGTGCATTACAAGAGGCTTACTACAGAATATCGTGTGTATAGCAGTTATCGTTCATTTACAGGGACACACAAAAGAATTCTCTACTGTCTGTTAACAATAATTCCTCGAAGTGCGTTTTAAGTTACTGAAAGCGATTTTAATTTTAACTCGCTTTTTGTCTATTACGTGGTGTGTATAAATTCTGTAGATCCTATACAGGGAAGCACAAAAGTTCGCGAACACATTTCCGTATTATTTAACTCCAGACGGAGAATTGTAAACTGTGCTACGCGTTTCCTAACTGAACTAAAATTTATTATCCTATGTAGTATATATACAAATCTATAGATCCTATACAGGGCTGAATAAAAGTATTCAGATTACTTAGATGTTGTCTTTTAGCTTATTTATGATTTGTAAAATTATTTTGGAAGCGTTGGAAAGTGTTACATAATCTATGCTTGAAGCATGATTTTTCGTTCTTGTTTCTTTCACATACCCCTTTCTTAGGCTTTTCATTTTGGCGTACCCCCATTTCCACCCCACCCCCACCCCCTCCACTCAACCATATAACAGAAACTTGCTTTTTTTCAGTAGTAATCTTCTCATCACAACCAAATAATAAATCGACACAAATTACATTGATATTCTTAACGTTTTATTTTTCAACTTGCATTTTAAAATTACAGTCGAACCTCGTTAACACGAAATCGCTTAACGTGAAATTTCGCTTAACACGAAATAATTTTCCGGCCCCGTCAGATGAGTCTGAAAATCAATGTTAATTAATTCGTTTAACACGAAATAGAATTTCGGAAAATCCCGCTTAAGGCGAATTTTTTTATTCACTTCAAAGTCAAAACATGATTCCTTATGCAATGTTTTCGATATTTCGAACATAAATGTCACATACTCTTATTAAAAAAGGAATTTTCTCATAGTTTGAAAACGATTTAAAGTGAAAAAGGGTTTCAGAAAATTCTGAAATACTGAATTCCTGAATAATCCCTGCTTTTCTTTGATCTCTGATATGTGCAAGTGTTCCCACATTAACCATACGAGCAATAGATTAGTCACAATGAAATTTTGGAGAAGGAACTTCTTTTTTTGAAAGTGATTGTTCCATTACTCGGTTGACTGTATTGACAGTAATATAAACTATAAACCGGGGGTCTGAATTCTCCTATGTGTGAGTGAAAAAAGTGACTATCTGTTCTTCACTGCCTAACTAAAAGTTTAGTGTCAATAAATGAATCTACCGCAGCACTGAAAACTGTACAACGTTTCCTTATGGATTAAGAGGATACTTCCCGAGCTTTGGACAAATTAGATTAGGTCCATACAGTCCTAAAAAAAGTACTCTACAAAAATTGAAGCCAAAGTCAATAACGGACTACTTAAAAATATGATTAGCATGTAAATAAAATTATTATTGCCTAAAAAACGATAATTAATTTGTTAATGAAATTTACTATTTCTTATTAATTTATGATTTTTTGAGCAGGGATATATTTGTAGGTTAATTTATTTAGTTTTTATATCTAACATAGATGGCGCCACTATTAAGTCGGTTAACACGAAATTTCAGATAACACGAAAAAAATTCCCAGTCCCTTCAATTTCTTGTTAACGAGGTTCGACTGTAATATTGCTTTTTATAATATTAGCTAAACATTAAAAAAATTAATATAGCATTAAAGGAAATTTTAACTATCTTAAGATGATTATTAATAACAACTTTGTCTCATTATATGCAAATAATCAAAATGACTTTTCATACTCTCAATGGGATCCTTCAGCGTATTTCATAGAACTCAGTTTCTTAAAAGCGGGTTCAAATAAAGAAAGATTTAATCTCAAGTCAGGAGCAGCATCAAAGTTATTGCGATATTTGTTTTTAATATACGCATCAGACGAAAATGCTCTTTCGACAAACACGGCATTTGTGAAAGGCAACAAGTGTTTTATAGCCTTATCACTGAATTCTTGGTGTTCTTCTTTTACTGCTATCCAAAAAGCAATAATAGTTCTTTTGCTGAAAACACATTGTAAAGAAGAATCAGTCGAAATTTCGATCAATTTTTCTTTTTCAGAAAGTGATAAGTTTTCGGCTTGTTGAAAGAACAAATCGTTAAATGGGTTTGAAATCCAGTTATTTTCACACATCTGCTTCTGAAAATACTGTCTGATCATTGTTTTAAGTCCTGTGAAGGGAGCCATTATACAAGATTTTACTGCTTTTGATAATTTCAGCTCGTTTTCAGATAAGAAATGGTAAAGTGTTTGAACAATTTCTGGCTGGTGTTCTCTGATGGTGTTTTCTAAAAATCTAAATTTTTAGTCATAGACTCGATCTTGCCAGATATCTTAAAAATGGTTATACAATTGTTTTGTAAACTTAAATTAAATTTATTTATTTCTGAATTTTTTTTTTATAATTAGGCAAGCATTTGAAGCCATTCTTTTTCATGAAATTTAGAGCTTAGCTCAAAAGGATGATCTTAAAAAAACTTGAACTTCATGCCTCAATTCAAATAATCTTTCAAGTACTTTTCCTGGAGAAAGCCACCTCACCTCTGTGTGCAATAGCAATGTAGTATGCAGACTGTACATATTTTCACACAAAGATTTGAATAGTCTGGAGATTGTTGAATTGGCCTTTATAAAATTAACAATTTTGACAGCTTGGTGGAATACTTCCTTCAATGAGTCAGGCAGGGGTTTGGACGCTAGACTGTGTCTGTGTATACAGCAATGGTTCCGAGCTACATGAGGTGCAATTTCTTTGATTAGACCGCGTAACCCTATTTAACACCCAGGCATAGATTTTTCACCATCCGTGCAAACCCCACAGCAATTGGCGCAATCAATTTCTTTTTCACAGAAACAACTGTGAATGGCATTAAGTATATCTTTTCCTGCACATCTTTCTGTGAGAGGATAGCAGAGTAGCAAATTTTCTTCAAGTACATTATCATTCAAATATCTTGCCATAATAATCAAAATTGACAGATTGGAGATATCCATACTCTCATCAACCTGAATTGAAAAGTAGGGACTCTTTTTTATTCTTTGAATTACTGCAGCTTCAATGTCGGCAGACATGCCACTAATTCTTCCAGCAACTTTATTGTGTGAGAAAGGAATATTTTTAATTTTTTCACGTGTTCTTCACCAAACATACATTCAACAGCTTCTTTATACAAGGTTATATAAAATTTTCAGCGATTGTATGATTTTTGCCACTTTTAGAAATAAGATAGCATATTCTGTACGATGCTTCAACAGCATTCTTTATTGTCTTCGTTTGTAGAAATACGTAAGATGCTACATTAGGGCCACTGGATAGTCGCTGGAAGAAACTGAGATCCTTTTGTTTATAAATTGGATGTTTTGTCTCTAAATGGCGCTCCAACAAAGAGTGTTTCATGTTACCATTAGACAATATCTCTCCATAAAAAACGTATAGTGGTTTTGGAAAATCTTCCTCTACCTTCATACCTGCCAATATTTCTAGTCAGAAAACCTTACAATTTTCCCGACGTACTTGATTGTGCATCTTTAAAAATTTATGTGTAGTAAAAGGTGTTTGTGAAAGCATTTGGTACGGTAATATATGGTTTGATACAAAATTTACTGATAAATACAAAAATAAATAAATAAATAAACGAGTAACTGTTTAAGTTAAAAAAGAAAGTCAAAGACATAACCCAAATAATTTTAGCACTGATAATTCTTTTTTAATCTACTTTAAATAGGCTTGGTTTGGCTTTACCAAACAATTCTCTGTCATACATTTCTTCATAGCAATCTTTTCATATGCTTTTAAATTATTAAAATAAAAAGATAAAATTATAAGTAAAAAAAAAAATAAATAAATAAAATAAATGTCTAATCAAAAAAGTTTCAAAATCTCTTAGGTTTTGCATTTGGCTTTGCTGCGAGAAATTTTTAAAATACACAGCACGACTAAAAATTCTCTGGCATAGAATAACGCGTTGTGAATTACTGCTTGGCTGCCATGTCGTACCATATTGCTGATCGCACGCATTTTTTGTAACATAAACACAATGTGTGCATCAGTTTTATTCTTTTACTCAATAAGTAACATATTTGGAAAATCATTTCTAGTTATACCCAAAAACCTTACAATCTTACCTGTCACCCTTACAATTTGACCTAAATCCTTACATTGTAAGGCTAAACCTTACAAGTTGGCAGGTATGTACCTTGAATGAAAACCCATATTTTCAGTACTCATTATTATATTTTCTTTTCTTTAATGGGGCACTGATGCTTTCAGTTTTATTTAAAGTATTAGGTTTATCACTTACCACAACAGGCCTATTAACAACTGTACTCAGGTTGTCTTGCACTTCTAAATAGATTGTTTCGAAGTACCTGCAATTCCGCACTCACCAGGTTCAATTTCAATCACAATTGAGTTCTCTTAAGAGTTCCGGTTTGCAATCAATTATACATTATAAACACAAAACAAAATCACTCATATAAAAATAAGCACTTCAAATTAAATGCTCATTCAAATGAGGGAAGCTTTTCTATTAAAATAAGTTAGTGATATAATTCTGCCTATTCGAAATAACGGCCAGCTTTTTAACACGTTTTAACAAAAGACATTAAAACCAGAAGCTCTAACGTAATTTAGGCGTTCTGCAATTATTATTAAAAACGGAACAACACAATAATTAGTGATGAGAAAAGAGAATTGCATAATTATTAATTGAAGTTTTCGGAAATATGGGGGAAGATATATAAGTACTGATTCAATTTGATTAACAGTGGGTGGAGCTAGTGACATTGCATTTTCAATGAATTATTAGGTCTAGTGGGCTTTTTCTTTGTCCTTGAATGGAACATATTGGATTTACACATGAGACTAACTTTTTAATCCAAAACTATTAATTTTCTTTATGTATTTTCAGTTAAACCAATTTTGTAATTTCCGCCATTGCCGATATTATTTTCACGTACCCCCAGAAGCCTCGCCATGTACACCCAGGGGTACGCGTACCCCAGGTTGGGAACCGCTGATCTATACTAATAAAAGAAAGTTTCGCTCTGTGTGTGTCTGTTGGCGATGGCTAGGAAAATTTAGCGCACCTAGAAGTCTGTAAATTTAGATTTAGGTAGTCCAAACCCTCTCCTGGTATACCTGAGCCTCAGAATTTTAAAATTTTGAAAATTAAAGTAGTTATCAATTAAAAACTGATCAAAGATCACAAATAAAAAAGTCATTATTCTGAAGCGACCTGGTGCATGTGCAGAAACCAATTTCCGTATCTTCCGGAACAGAAGAAAGAAAGCAGAAGACATTCCGTTTTTGTTTAAAGTATTTCTAAATTCGCCATGGACAAACGGCTAAAAATACGGAAAAACCGTCTACATATTCTAAAATAACATACTTTTACATCTCGAACTATCTGGTTGGTTTGAAAAATTTTTACATTTAACCCTTTCAGAAAAAATAATCAAAAAACATCGAATTTGTGTTTTTTATTTTCTCCCGTTTTCCGAGCCTTGCATCTACTGGATCTCAAAAGATACGGAAAAACGAAGGTCACCAAATTAAAGAACTGTTTTTATCCTTTTTAAAGCCACCTTTGGTTTTAAAAAATACAAAAATTAACCCTTCAAAAAAGTATATTTTCTGTATGCCGTTTTGTGATTTTTGCGATTTTGGCAATTTTTAAAATTTTGCATCGGCGATTCAGAGACAGGTACGAAAAACTAAAAATACCAAACAATATCTACATTTATTCCTTTTTCGACATCTGTATTTGTATTTGAAAAATACGAATATTAACCCTTCAAAAAAAATTCGTGCGCATGACTCTCTTTTGTGAATTCCGATTTTCTGCTATATATTAAATCTGGCATCAGCTTTCTAAAATAACCAAACAAAACACACCTAAAGACATCTACGTTCTATCGAGTTTAGGCAGAAACCTTTAGTTTAAAAAATAAATCACGTGAACCCTTTCAAAAACGTTTTTAACCGTAAGTCCCCAAAGCAGAATATTTTCCAATGTTCTGCAACGAACCTTCAGCTGATCAAAAATGTTCTGCGGGAGTAAAATGGAAAAACACAGGGAGATGTTCTTGTATATGTAGGAGTGCAATTTCACCTTTTATAGAAATGCTAAAGACGTTTTGTAAAGCCCACAGAAAAGAAACATTATTTTGGGGAAAGATTTTTTAAAGTCATGGGATTAACAAAGAATTTACAGTTTTGTCAATGACTTAAGAAGTAACATATTTTGAGATATCATTTTTATGAAAGAAATGTCTTTGGGAATTTAGTCCATGCATAGTTAATAATAAATCCAGCTTTTAGAAGTTTTCTAGCAGATTTATATCCAAGTGGAGACCTGGTACATGCGCTCTTCTTTCACTGCTGAATGCATATTATTCAAGGTTATGACTATGAATAACAATTGTTGAAGGCAACTCCACTACACCAGACAATTTCAAATTTTTGATTTGATCGACATGATCTGCAAGAAAAAAATGAATATGGTGTTGATTCTAGAACAAAAAGACTACTGAGCGGGCATTTAAAAAAAAAAAAAAAAAAAAAGACACTGTTTTTTAAAAAGGGGACTCTTGCATCCTGTTCAGAAGGTAAATTTTGAACTGGTTTCTTTTAGCCCCCATTTATTAATAGAAATCCGATATTTTCCTGTGACCGATTGAAGAATTTCTGAATATTTATCAGTGATGGATCAACAAATTTTGGGAAATTTTTCCTCTATTGACGAATTTCAAGATCTTTTCGCATGACTGATTGACAAATTTCGTAATATTTTTAGATTTTTCCCTCGATTGACTAACGACCTGCTCAATTTTTTCTTGCAACGGACTGTCGAATTTCGAATTTTTCTGAGCAACCAATTAACGAATTTCGCAATACTTTTGAGATTTTTCTCTCGATCAACTGATGAATTTTGTGATTTATTCTCATGACCAGTTCACGAATTTCGTGACTTTTTTCTCGTTCTTGAATTATTTCAGGATTTTTTTCTAACAATGCACTGTTGAATTTCTCATTTTATTACCGATGACCGATTGGCAAATTTCGATATATTTCTCTTCTATCGATTAGTAATTTTTACAGCTGTTTAGTGCGACCGATTGGTGAAGATTTCGTGGTATTTTCCGCAATTGATCAACGAATTTTGCATTCATTTTCGTGACTGGCTTAAAATTTTCACTATTTTTTCCCAAAATCTTCTTAAATGCAGGATTGAAGAATTTTGTGAATTTCCCAGATCAACAGACAAATTTTAAGATTTTTTTCATGCTCTCAATCACTATCAATCTATCTATATCAATTGCTATCAATGCTATCATGCTTCGATTGACTGACGACTTTTCGGATTTTTTTCTCGCGACCGATCGATGAATTTCACAATTTACTCCTCGATTGACTGCCACATTTTGCCATTTTTTCCACAACCTATTGACGATTTTTACAATATTTTTGATATTTTCCCTCAACTGGCTGGTGAATTTTGAATTTTTTCTAACAACTTATTGACGAATTTTGCGATTCTCCCCTCCTCTGTGTCTGGTGTAGTGGAGCTGCTTTCAACAATTGTTACTCATAGTCATTTTTTCTGCCAATCCACTACCGAATTTCCTTTTGTTTACCCGCAACCAATTACCAAATTTCAAGATATTTCTCTTCTATCAATTGGCAAATTTTGCAGCTTTTTCTTGCGACTGTTTAGCAAAGATTTCGGCTTATTTTTCCTTGACTGATCGAAAAATTTCGCTGAAAATGAAAATTTGAAATGTTCTGCAGAGAAGCCTGTTGTTCTGCGACGTACGTCGCAATTTTAAGCATATTCTGCTTTGGGGCCAATTCAATTTCGCTTTTTTAACTATTTTTCCTATCTTTAAAAATCCGAATTGGCGTTTATAAACAAGATACGAAAAACTAAAAATACTGTGCCTAATCTATATTCCTTTGTTTTTTAAAATCTGGTATCCATTTTGAAAAAATTTAATTTTAACCCTCCAAAAAAAAATCCTCACTCACGCGAATTTCCTTTTTTTGGTCCAGATTTAAAAATCGGCATCGACTCGGGAAATGCAAGTACGGACAAACAGTAGACTCCAGATCATACACACGTTCATTTTCTTCAAAATGCACCGTTGGGTTTTAAAAAATATCTACATTAACCCTTTAGAAACCGATCAATTACGTAACCCACTTTCGGGATTTCCGCTATTTTGGTAATGTTTACCCGTAGTTAAATTTCAATTCTACTAGGAAATTTGGTTGGGTCAAGTGTTCTGAAAAGGCCTCTTCCAGAACAGACTGCACCCCCTGGTGGTGGAAAGTGGAACTATAGGAGTATATCTGGTTCTATGGACCCGATTACGACGGGGTTAGGTTCATTCGACTTGATATCTATAGCCTTAAATATTTTAGCTGCACTTTCGACCGCCAGGATGCGCTTTCCGATCTTGGGTTTTATGAGCCCGATTACGACGAAGTTTGCCTCATTCGACTTGATTTCGATAGCCTTACAGATTTCAGTCATATTCGTATAGAACAGATTATTAATATTTCGGGCCCGGGCAACGCCAGACGGATTAGCTAGTAACTACTATAAATTTAATTTATATGACTTTTTTTTTTAAATCACATACAAATAAGAAAACATTTAAGACAGAAAATAGATTTTTAACAACTCCTGTAACTTAATTGTTTTTATTTAAATGGGGAGGGAATAAGCCCTATGAGCCCTTCTTTGACTGTGCCCTTAAACAATATTTTCTTCTCTGCTTCCTGACTGGTTTGATTGCCAGATTATAAAATATGCAAAGCAGAGTTACATACATAAAAAATAAATAAATAAATAAAATATTGAAATTTTATTAACCACATAAAATAACTTAAATGAAGCTATTTATAAAAGTTTTGGTGTTATTACATTTCGGTAAGTGTAATTTTAAAATTAAATTTGATTATTTAGGTTTTCAGTTAAGTCAAAATATTTTATGCAGTATGTATAAACTATAAACATTACTGAAATTGCATTTTTAGCAATGTCTACGTGGAGTGTCCATTGCTGGAAAATGACTAATTAAGCATCCCAGTAATGGACACCCCTCTTAAAACCTTAAAAATAAATGAAATCTTATAAATGGCTATTAGTATATAAAATTCAAAGTTTTCTATTACTACCAAAACAAAAAGCTTCAAATTTTGCAAGAAAATAAAGAATATATAAATTTATTAAATGAAGCCAGCTCTTAGCATGTTCATTAAGACTTTCACTGAAAAACATTGGAACTTCGAAACATTATTTTCTGCTTCCTGATTGGTTTCATTAAAAGTGTCAACAATAACCCAGATTATGAAACATGCAAGGGGGAACTATGAAAAAAAATAATAAAAGATAAATTTTTATTGGTTATTTTTTTATAAACCAAAAACATTGAAGGGTGTCCATTACTGGCACATCTACCCTACATATTACATAAATTGCATTTTAATGTAGTATATGTTAAATAGTGTAAATATAGAACAAATTATTTGTGTTGTGCATTTGATACATTGGTTGTTCTTTCATAAATATATAACAATTTTATGAAGCTTTACAGTGTAAATAAAGGTTGCTAGTAAATGCTTTTGAAAATTTTGCTTTTCTCGCCATTTTTTCTGTTATCAAAAATAATAAGTAAAATAAGCAATGTATACTTGAGTTAAAAACTCCACTTCATTCAAAAAAGTTTTTAACGCCATTGTAGAGCTCTTGAATTATTCCATTGCAGACGGAACCATAATACATAGGACAAGAAATAACACACAGAATTAAATTTCTATTTCAATACCATAACACAACGCATTGTTTATTTACATTTCAGGGGCTGTTCAGAACAGAAGATCAGGCGGCGCGCGGGCGATGGAGATTAAAATATCGAGTGGGTCTATACTGTGAATGAAATTGAAAGGCCTGCGTTCGTTATCATTGATTTGGACATCCAAATCAATGATAATGATCACGGTCCTTCATTTGACTAATTAGCGTATTTTAATGATATTTTGTTAAATTAAGAAGTGAACTTGGTGGCCGAATGGTTAGAGCACTGTTCTTGATTCTGGAGGTTGCGGGTTCGATCCCCCAAAATTTCTGTTTGATTTTTCTGTTTTTTTTTTTTTCATTTAAAAATGTTTAATCGGTTGCTTTGTATTTTTCATGATTAATGGAATATATTTTATAAAAGCAAAATTTGATATTATTAACAATTACTTATTTAATTAAATACGACAAATTCAGCTATTTTACGATTAAAATTTTACATTACAGTGTCTTTTAATATTTAAACATTATTATTATTATTAGTTTCTTTTTAGCAAATGTAAAATAAGAAATGAAAATATAGTCAATTTGCACGAATTTCTCCATGTTTTTATAATGAATTTTTAGTGAACAGTGAATTTATTCAACAGTGAATTTTTAGTACGAATAGAATGCAAAGCATATTTTACAATGTAAAAAATATTATAAAAATAAAATGTAAAATATTACATTATTTAAACTAGAAATATCAGTACCTATTTTTGTAAAGAGGTAAAATACATGTGGTTTACCTTCTAGTTTCGTAATGAATATAAATAAAATACAGTTAGAATGTTTATAAATTTTCTACTGAATGTACAAGTATTTTAGCATTTGTTTCTCGTGTTTTATGATGTTTATTGCAATATAATAAATAATGCAATTTACATCGAAAAATGAATTTCAAGAAAAATAAATTTTTAGAAATTAATAATTATGTTTCAACAAGGTTGTTATCGAAAAATATATTTTAATAAAATGTTTAAAAGCTTTTTTATCAAATTTTAACAAAGATTTTATTTTACTATTATAAATAAAGAAAGAAATCTTTTAACATATGTTAAAAGATTTATCGTAAATCAAGGTCGTGATACCAACATATGTTGGTATCACGACCTTGATTTATTAACATTCTATTTATCCCAAAAAATATAAAGCAACTGATAAATAATTTTTAAATTAATAAAAATAGGTGAAGAAAATCGGAAATAAACGGCGAGCATTCACTTTGTATCCATACTTTTCAGGTTCATCTGTGTAGGACAACCCAAACGTCAGTAAAGTACATAACAATTTTTGGTACTTTTCGGTTAGCCGGGCGCCAGTGAAAAAAAAATATAAATATATATCTACATATATGTTTGTGTATATATGTATATATATATATATGTGTCTGTGTATATATTTATATTTGTTTCACTGGTGCCCGGTTAACCAAAAAGTACCTTTTTTTTTTAGAGTTTACATTAATTTTATTGAAACCACCGTGTTTCAGGAATTCGGTGATCCGAACGTCCTCTCCCTTGTTAGTTAAAGGTGCACTGGTTATAGAAAATTTAACTTTATAATATTATATGCATTGTTTTGTACAATATATATATTTATGTAACTGCTATCAACTAACTAATATATCAGTTTTAGTAGGTGCTGTAGTTTAAGAGACATATAAGTTGACAGCAGTTATGTAACTATATGATGTATATATATATATATATATATATATACACACATCATACTTTCGTATTCTATTATTTTTATGTTGGATCAAAGGCTTAAAAAATCAGTTTAGAATGTTAAAAATTTTAAATTTTTCAGATATCCGATCATGTTGCTACAGCTGTATCAATCAACCTACCAAACCAAGTAAGACACAAAAAAGCCCAATCACGTGATCAAATCGCCCACAGAATTTCTGTGAGTCACCCGCGCGCAGCGCGCGCTAAAAATTTGCAGGTTATGAACGCGGATCGGGCTATCTGATCACGTGATGCTTCTCATGAATGTTTCAGGGGTTTATTATGATGAAATAAAAATAGATATTCCTATTATAAGATCCACTTTTTTTTTGGAGGATAAAGATGTGTAGTCGCTAGTTTCACCTAATCCGAGCCACAGAAGCTTAAAATAATTGAAATAATTAAATTATTTCAATATATTAAATTATTTAAATTTCCGATAAGACCTACTCCATAACCCTTCTCTCCATCGCGCGCGCGCCGCGCGATCTTCTTTCTTGAACACAACCTGAAATAGCATTGTTGCCAGAAAATACAGATTTCTAAAATAGTATTTTACTATTATTTTTACTGTAGCAAATAAATTACAATACGTTAATAAAAGTATGTAGTATTTATTTTATTAAATAAATAAATTATAATTAAATTAAACAGGTGGCTTTCTTCTCGTATTTCTTTGAATTAATAATTATTTGACCTTGGTTGTCCCTGATTGCGTACTCGCTGCTCGGTTCACTGATATGATTATTATCTGTATTATTAACCTTAAAACCGGCTGATCGCTCGCAAAGCAAACACGAAACACGGCATGTGAAAGTTTTTTGTTTTGATATTTTGAATGTTTTCATTTTATTTGGACATGCCATGTTATAAATAAAACATAATGTGACTGAGTTTAAACATTGATCAAAAATTACTGTGTATGTTGTATATTTGCCATCATTAAAATATGAGTGCATGTGTCTTGTATCACAAGTTAGCGAGAGGTTTCAGATGTTATTATCGTACATGTGGAGAAAGTGAATTAAATGTTAAAGTAAAACGGCGGTTTTCAGTTTCAGCACAGTATCTAAGAACTCACGATAAAACATTTTCATTTAAATCTCTTTTAGACTATGAAAATCGTAGAAATATACTGCAAAATTTAAAAGATCATTGTAATGAAAAACTGGCAGTTCTTGGTGAAATCCTTACAAAACAGTGCAATTTTGTCGCTTCTCAAAGGCTAAGAAGATTAAATCAAGTCTGGAATTTATATACTCGTCTCTATTCCGAAACTTCATTGAGACATGTTATATCACAACTCTCCCAAAATCTACGCGCTCAGAAACGTCCATTCTCGATGCTGTTTGGAATAGCATTCTTTAGCTGGGAAAAAGATAAAATCACAGATGAAGAAATAGAAAAGTATGTGTAAAATCATACAAATCTGTCTATGCCATACCAAAACAGATCAATAAAGTTGTTACCAGGAGCGTCATTTCAGATTTTTCTTGGAGGAGTCAAAATTCTGATTTTGGACATAATAAATCCAGATTGTCTGTTAATTATTCTGCCAGTCATTTTTCATTCATGATTCATATATTCAAAGAAATATTTTTGCTGTTATAATTTATTTGCAGGGCTTGATACAGACAAAATTTAGACCTATTTAGGATCCCTTCACAAAATTCCTTTCCATAAAAACATACTCTTCATTATTTTTATTTTTTTTTGTTAGGTTTTAAAATGTATAACTTGCAAACAGAACAAGTTCACTATAAAGAGAAAAGTTTAGCAGGAGGATTTAAAGAAATTATTATTAATAAATGTTTTGTTCGAATTTGACTTTTACAAAAAGGTCCCCCCCCCCCGAGAAAAACAATCTGCAGAATCCTAGAACAAGCTAGACACACGATTTGCGATTTTTTTTTTTTTTTTTTTTTACACTCAGCAACCTCCAAATTCTACCCAATCGAATCAGAACCCGTCCTTCCTACGACAAGATTTTTCACAAAGTAAACATCAATTTTTACAAACTTTTAGCAATATTTCCTCCAAATATTTCAATTTTTACAAACATTTAGCATTTTTTTTCCTCCGGGTTTTTCTATTTTTACAAATTTTTAGCTATTTTTTCCTCCTTGCTTAAACTTTGTAAATTGTCACAAAATGGAATAAAATCACTGTTTACTTCATGAAAGAAATTCTCATAGGAACTGTGTAAGTAGTGAGTTCTCTGCCACACAGCACATGGTTAGTAACTTACATATATGTACGCTTCGCGTACATTAACCGAAAAAAAAAAACCCTGGATGCATATAACTTGCCACACAGCAGTCTCTAGAATGCACAAAACTCATACAAGCAGCAGTTATTAACTTATATATATGTACGCTTCGCATACATTAACTGAAAGCAAAAAACCCTGGATGCATGTAACTCACTGTGCAGCAGTCTCTAGACTGCACGAAACTCATACAAGCAGCAGTTAGTAACTTATATATACCGGGTGTCCTAAAAAGGACTGACTGATTTTAAAATTCAATAACTTACAAACGGTGAAAGATATTAAAAAAATTCTTGCAGGAGAGTAATGTACGATGTTAGGAGTTTTTTTACTGAGATTCCCGGTTTTAGTTTGAATTATCATCAATAGATGGCGCTGCGAGCAATAGGCGCTCAATCGAGGCCAAAATTGAAATCAGGAGGTTACATGTATGGAGTGGGTCTTGTTCACCAACACACTTTTTTTTATGGCCGGATTCTGAACTGACGCGGTATGATTTCAATATTGTAGGAGTCAGAGCAAAAAGTATTGTTTCCATGGAAACGACTTCTTCCAAATCGAAATGTGTAACGACAATGTTCAAAATATCGATTTTTTAAAAACTTGTTACATTCCAAGAAGGATATTTTTTTTAAAAAAATAGAGTGTCTTCTTTATCAATCAAATTTATTCTTTCTAAAACTTTCCGACACATTTTAAAAGTGTTTATGCACTCGATTTATATGGTCGTTTCTCCGTGCTTTAACTTGTGTAAATATATTTTAATTGCCATCTTTGTATCTGAAGTGCACTACAAGATGCTTACTATCGAATATTGTATATGTAGAACTTTTAATATTGAGGTTTACCGTGGCATGCTCTGTATTGAAAATGAAGTTTGTAGCAATTATGGTTCGTTTACAGGGGCACTTAAAATAATGCTGTTTTATTATGGTCTATGGGATAAATCATTTGCAGTGTATTTCAATGATGTTACGCTATTTCAAACTTATTGAAAATAATATATAGTACTGAAGTGTACTACAAGATGCTTATTATCGAATATTGTATGTGTAGAACTTTTAATTCGTTTACAAGGTCACCCAAAATAATATCATTACATGATGGTACATGGGAAAAAATCATTTACTGTTTATTTATTTTTATAATATAACTAAAAAATATTAACGATGTTGCACCATTACAAACATAATGAAATTGATTTACATTTAGGAAGTGCACTAAAACATGCTTTCTGTAGAATATGGAGTGTAAAGTATTTATCATTCATTTACAAGGCTACGCAAAAAAAATTCGGGGAAAAACTGTTTGAAGAGTATTTTAATTATGTTACAACATTTCTAATATAATGAAACTGATATACATTACTGAGGTTTACTAAAAGATACTTGTTGTATAATATGATGTACATAACATTTATCGTACATTTACAAGGACACGCGAAAGGTTTCGGTTGCAGTACTGTATTCGGCACACTGTCTGTAAGCGATAATTGCTGGAAGTGCGCTTTCAGTTATGGTAAGCGGTTTTAAAAACATTTTTGTATACTACGTGATGTGCATAATGTTATAGATCATATACAGGGCTACACAAAAAAATTCGTAAGCGCTACCGAGTATGAGCAGGAATTGCAGAAAAGAGCTTTTTATTCGAGTTATGCATTTCCAATATTTTCGAATCGTGATTAATAACATCCAAGTTAGATTCAGTCATGGCCAATTTATGTCGTCCAACGTTGTTTACCAAACCGTCGGCAACACTACCGGTTTTTACAAATTTCTAATACAATTGTTTAATTGTATGTTTAGGAATGCACAGCATTCTTTACGTTAAATTTTGTTTTGGAAACGACTTCGCTATTATGCGTTGATCCAAGCGGTAGTACTCCAGTAGTATAAATATTCTTTCTTGCAAAGTATGAAACATTTCCAAGATTCTTTTAAACTGGATTCAACATGCATAAAAATCTACTGACAAACTTCCCTAAAATTTCTCAGAATTTAACAAAATTTATGAAATTTTTAACAACAACAAAAAGAAAAAATAATACTGAATCTCTTCTCCTAGTTGTAAAATGCGATGCACAAAATATTCTTTAAATCAGACAATAAAAATTAAGTTAATCCAGGAAAATAAAGCTTCATAAATATAAAATCGTCTGCTCACTCGCATATTGCTTATTAAATTCATGCCCAATTCTGAATGCTGTGGTTATATCGAAGAATTCATTATTTCCATGGCAACAACACATTTTATCAAAAATATAGCGACTGAGTTCAGAATCGGGCCCTAAGAAAAAGGATTGGTGAATGAGACCCACTCCATACATGTAACCTCCTAATTTCAGTTTTGGTCTGGATTGAGCGTCTATTGCTCGCAGCGCCATCTATTGATGATAATTCAAACTAAAACTGGGAATCGCAGTAAAAAAACTCCTGACATGATACATTACTCTCCTGCAAGAATTTTTAAAATATCTGTCACCGTTTATAAGTTATTGAATTTTAAAATCAGTCAGTCCTTTTTAGGACACCCGGTATGTACGCTTCTCGTACATTAACCGAAAAAAAACCCTGGATGCATAAAACTTCCGGTACAGCCGTCTCTAGAATGCATGAAATACATCTTATCAAATAAAATCAACAAAAATTCACTTATCTTTTGTTATTTTTGTTTGTATTCATCTTTTAATCAGCATTAATAAACATACACAAGCAAACACAGCGGCATCTATCGAATATTGAAATAAACGATTTTGTTACCAAAACGTCTATAGAAAAATAGTGTTGTCACTGTAATAATATATATATATATAACACCTTTATTTCTCATCTTTTTTTTAATTTTTAATTTTTTATATATTTCACAGGAATTAACCTTCTATGACATACGACAAAACATCAAACCATTAAACTTCACAAAACATATTCCAGAAACGTAATTCAACAAATCCGACACACAATAAACCAATCAAGACCCTCTTCTATCTTTGCGCTGAACTTAAAACCCAATCCAATTTCCAGAACAAACAACAATAAATCAACCACAGAAGGCGTGGAAGAAACAAACTGGTAGCAAGAAAAACTCATTTATTGCTTCACCAAATTCGACGACGCCAACTGTCTCACTTGTTCTAGGATTTAACCAAAAAATCCTGCATCACCCCTTGATTAACATGCAATTATTATGTTGTTAAAAAAATGAGGATGTTCTAGTAATAAGCAATTAGAGAAACTAATAATTAAATAAATTATCACATTTAATCAGACATAAACATTATATAAATACACTAAAAACATTAAATTACTGCATGCAAACGTTTCGGGCTATAATTTAGCCCCTCCTCAGTGCAATTACATACGTTGACCGGAGAGTTTTCAACCATGTGTACAGTTAATAAAATAAACCAGTTAAAACTTGAAATTTTTGAACAACCTCCATTAAAGCAAAATCGTGTATTCAGGTGGAACAGCACAAGATTCATTGATTGGCGAAGTCTGTTTACGAGTGAACTAACCCTCAAAAAGCACTCTACTCTTAACATTATTGCAGCTGGATCTGATTACTGCGATACTTGTGGAATCCGGATTGCGAAATCCAGCTGTACTGATATTATTAGACCTGAGCATAGATGGGCAATTTCCCATCGAATCGCAGTTGTAAAAACGTTGGCCCATCGTGCTAGTCATTATTGTTCTACTGATGCAGCCTTCCTATTGGAGAAAAAGAAAATAATTTCTGACTTAAGAAAAAATGGTTACCCTTTGCGGTGGCTGAAAAGGTTACTTTCTGAGCATCGCTTGTCAACATCTTTAGTTCGTAGAAGCCCCATTAGATATGTCTATTCCTTATTACAAAGATCTTTCTGAAAGAATTTCTAGTATGCTCAGGTCTAATAATATCAGTACAGCTTTTAGGCCACAGAATGTTTTAAAAGAATTGCTTTGTAATTTTAAACCTAGAATCCCTCCCCTACTTAAAACCGGCGCAGTCTACAGTATCCCTTGTGGGGTGTGTGACTCTGTTTATATTGGTGAAATGGGTCGTACTTGTACTTGTGCCATTCGTCTTGCCGAACATAAACGTGCCTATAAATCTGGTAGCCTTCAATCAAAATTAGTACAGCATTCTTTGGATACAGATTATATTCCGGATTTCGCAAGTATCGCAGTAATCAGATCCAGCTGCAATAATGTTAAGAGTAGAGTATTTCTTGAGGGTTAGTTCACTCATAAACAGACTTCGCCAATCAATGAATCTTGTGCTGTTCCACCTGAATACACGATTTTACTTTAATGGAGGTTGTTCAAAAATTTCCAGTTTTAACTGATTTATTTTATTAACTGTACACATGGTTGAAAACTCTCTGGTCAACGTATGTAATTGCACTGAGGAGGGGCTAAATTAAATTATAGCCCGAAACGTTCACATGCAGTAATTTAATGTTTTTAGTGTATTTATGTAATGTTTATGTCTGATTAAATGTGATAATTTATTTAAAATTTATTCATTAGACGTTAAAAATGTTTAGCTATTTTAAAACTAATAATTGCTTGAATCATTGAAGAGGGCGATTGCCCTCCTTAAATGATGCCTCTGGTTGTTACTCTTGGTACTTACGTATTATTCGGGCCAGGTCACATGCAACCGTGCAAAGCATGACGTCAATTATATTAATTATTACAGTGACCCTTATTATTTGACAACTCTATAGTTTACTTATTTATTAAAGTTGATAGTTTTTTGTTTATTATTATAATTTGTTGTTTATTTATTTAATTTTTTTATTATAGTTTAAAGTTTTTGAAACAGATGTGTTACATTCACGCACCGATGTTTGGTGCGATTTTCAAGCCCGTGCCAAACTAATAACTTAATACAATAGCTAAGTTGCCATTAAAGGAAAAAATCCCTTTAATTTGACGACTTTTGCAATTTTTATATGTTATTGTTGTTATCTATAGCATGTTCCCTATTTCAACTGAAGTGTGTAGCACTTATAGTTTTTTTACAGGGACACTCAAAAGAATTCCGTTACATTATGGTCTATGGGGAAAAATCATTTGCGGTTTATTTTAATGATTTACACAATTTCAAATACATTGTAATTGATATATATCACCAAGGTGCATTACAAGAAGCTTGATATGGAATAGGCTGTGCATAGATAGCACTTATAGTTACTTTACAGGGACAGTCAAAAGAATTCCGTTACATTACGTCTATGGAGAAAAATCGTTTGCGGTTTAATTAAATAATGTTTCACTATTTTAAATGCATTGAAATTTATATATATCACTAAGGTGCATTACAAGAGGCTAACTACAGAATATTGTGTGTATAGCAGTCATCGTTCATTTACAGGGACACTCAAAAGAATTTTCTACTGTCTGTTAACAATAATTCCTGGAAGTGCGTTTTAAGTTACTGAACGCGATTTTAAATTTAACTCATTTTTTGTCTATTACTTGGTGTGTGTATATTCTGTATTTCATATACAGGGCAGCACAAAAGTTTGCGAACACATTTCCATTTATTGACATAAACTCCAGAAGGAGAATTTTAAACTGTGCTACGCGCTTCCTAACTAAACTAAAATTTAGCATCCTATGTAGTATATATACAAATCTATAGATCATATACAGTGCTGAATAAAACTATTCGGATATTTTTCCGAATATTGTATATGTTGGAAATTCCTGAAATTACACTTTTAAATGTGTTATGCGTTTTCCAAATTGTTTATTTAGATG
Source organism: Maratus michaelseni (assembly GCA_963931845.1). Classification (NCBI taxonomy): domain Eukaryota; kingdom Metazoa; phylum Arthropoda; class Arachnida; order Araneae; family Salticidae; genus Maratus; species Maratus michaelseni. Next base: position 59,395,199 of record OZ007600.1, on the reverse strand, counting down.
TTATCTTTCAGCTTATTAAACGGTAATGATTTGTAAAATTATTTTGGAAGCATTGGAAAGTGTTACATAATCTATGCTTAACGCATGATTTTTCGTTCTTGTTTTCTTTTTATAACCAATTAAAAAAAAGAAAAACTGTGCGTGAGTGTATGACATCATAGCTTAGTTTTTTGTTCTTTAATATTGTTCATTTATTATATTTTATTTATTTATTTATTTTATATTATTTACTATTTTTAACAATGTTATGTATTTAATAATGTTAAATTACTGTTTTGAACAAAATTGGCAATTAACAACAATTTTTGGCGATCTAGCTCCTGGCCCGGATAATACGTACCTTACTCTCTAAAGTTGTTGCTCATTTTTTACAGTTTAAAATTGTAATTGCCTGGATGTTTGTTAATTTCAAATGGTATGGTATAAACATCTCAAAATATTTACTTAGTTTTAAATTATTTAAAACAATTGAACTTATGTAAAAATGCATATTATTAATTTTATTCTTAATCACATATTGTTTATAATCACAAATATTTATTTTTTCTTTATAAAATATCAGCAATACCATGATGGTAAAAATTAGTAGGTTTATAGAATTGTTCATAGTTAGAAGTCATCAGCTATACATATGAAATAAGGATACTACAGCCGAACCTCGTTAACACGAAATTCAAGGGACTGTGAATTTTTTTCGTGTTAACCGTCACAATAATGGCGCCATCTATGTTAGATATAAAAACTAAAGGAATTAACCTACAAATATACTTACTGATAGACCTATTAGAGCCTGTTCTTAAAATCATAAATTAATAAGAAATAGAAAATTTAATTAAAAATTAAAACAAATTGATCATCATTTTGGGCAGAAATAAATTTATTTACTTGCAAAACATTTTTTTAAACAGTCTATTACGGAGTCCATCAATTTTTGTTCAGTACTTCTTTTAGGAACGTATGGAATTTATCTAATTTGTCCAAAGCACGGGAAGCACCCTGTTGTTCCATAACGAAACAATGTACTGTTTTCAATGCTACGGTAGATTCATTTAATGGCACTGAACTTTTCCGTTCTGTGTCGATTTCTTCATGCTCTTCTTACAGTTGTGTCTGGCGTTGTCATCTTCTTTTCAGCTAATGTGGCATTTATTTCTTCGTCTGGCATCACATCCGAAGTCAGCATATATTCATTTATGCAAATGTACTCGGAAAAACAAGACAGGGTTCCTACGCGACTGGAAAATATGGAAAACAGGGAATTGTCAGGAAAAATGACAAGTGCTCAAAAAGTCATTGAAAACCTGGAAAAATCAGGGATTTAAAAAATATATATATGTGCTATCATGTGTCAAGATTCTTCCGAGTTCCGAATTCAGTTTGCAAAAAATTCAGTTTTTTTCTAACAAGTAGTATTTTTGCTACATTCATGTTTTTAACAAAATGATGTTTTAGACATACAAATTTGTTGCTAAATAAGTGATACTTCTGCTAAAGAAATATTGAGCCATGTTAAGGTGGCTAACATGAGATATCATGAATATTTAAATAAGAAAAAGAAAGAAAATTATAAAGCAAGCAAAAAAGAAAAGCTGTAGCTAAAATTAAATTGTTAAAAGACAAAAAATTGAAAGTTACATAAGAAACTATTTCTGAAACAACAGAAACAAATGACATGGTAGTAGAAATGTCAAAAAATATTTGAATGGTTGATATGTGGAATCCAATTATATCAATAAAATGTTACTTTGAATCCATCCAAATTGTATATTTTTGATTGTTTTTCATTTTTTACATTTTAAATATCAAAAAATAGATTTTTAGTTTCAATTTTATAGATTACTTTTATTTTCAGAGGTATATTTAATCATTAAGATCTAGAATTGCTAATCATATTTCTAAAAATGTCGTGAATTGAGGGCATGGAATTGTAGGAAAAATGGTCTGGAAAAGTCAGGGAATTTTGTTATTGAAATAGAGTATGAACTCTGACAAGAATTTCCCATTTTTCGATTGTAGATAATTCTATGACGCTCTTTGAATCTTATCAGAACATGTGAAATAGCTCACCGAGAGCACCAGCAAAAGCTCGTGCTCTCTCTTGCAAAACTGCACCAGTTAAAACAATGTTCTGGCTTCTTGCCTCTTTCATTCACAGCAAAAGAGCAATTTCAATTTCTTCATTCTTTCCTGTACACATTCGTTTTCGTACTGATTCGAATTGACTCACTGCATAAGCCGCTTCAATCTTTTCATGATTCTTTAAAATTGTAGAGAGTGTGCTGTTGGGTATCCCATACATTGCTGCAATTTCTTATATTTTTTAGCACTTTATCGCTGACTTTGTTTAAAATGTTTTGCTTGGTTTCTAAAGATGAGCTTGCTGCTTTCGACTTTTCTTTCATAGAATTCTACAGAACAACAGCGAACAGAGTTTCAATTATGTAAGTCAGACAGTGAAGTAGACATTGCTACTTCTCTCCCCCAAAAATAGAGGATTTCAGAAATCTGGTTTATGGTTTATGTCACTATCAATACTGTCAAAAAAGTAATGGAAGAATCACTTTGAAAAAAGAAATTCCTTCACTCAAACTTTCATTGTGACTGGTGGTGGTGATCTATAGCTGATATGGTTAGTGTGGGAAATCTTTCGCATATCAGAGGACAAAGAAAAGCATGGATTAGTCATGAATTTGATAGTTCACTATTTTTTTAAACCCTTTACCACTTTAAGTCTTTTTCAAACCATCAGAAAAATTCCATTTTTAAAAAGATGTGACATATAAGTTTAAACTATTGAAAACTTTCCGTAAGGAATCATGTTTGGACTTTGGATCAAAAAAAAAAATTTTGCGTTAAGCGGGATTTTCCGAAATTTCATTTCGTGTTAAACGAATTAATTAACATTGATTTCCAGACTGATCTGGCGGCGCCTCAGTATTATTTCGTGTTAAGCGAAATTTCACGTTAAGCGCTTTCGTGTTAACGAGGTTCGACTGTACTTGATTATCCTGCCAACTAAAAAACTATCGCCAAACTAGTATAAGATTAAATGCCAATAATGGTTGATTGTAAATGTCATGTTCACTTGACATTAAACTCGTTGCACATGTTTGTTACATCATCAAGTGATTTTTAATTCGACATTTTATTTGTCATTATTATTAATGTTCGTATCCGTCTGTCTGTCTGTCTGTGTGTGAGTGCATCTGTACCCGGATAAACTCTGCGAGCGTAGCGAGTAGCGAAGCGCTTTTTGTGTCAAAAAATTCAGAAAAATCCGGGCCTTCAGGAATTGCAGTTTCGAAAAAATCGGCCCATAATTAAGGGAGTTATTAACGAACAAAGCTGTTTTAATTGCTTCAAAAGAAACCTATGTGGAAAGTCCTCCGCACATGCCCAGAAGAGCTCAATCTTCATCTTCCGCAAAAAGAAGAAGGAAAGATCGCTTCGGCCGGTTTCGTTTGACGACTGTCTAAACTCGCCGACGGCGAACCGACAAAAATACGAAAAAACCGTCAACATATTCTCAAAGAAGGTACTTTTACGTCTCTAACGATCCTGTCGGTTCGAAAAAAATTCGATATTAACCCTTTCAAAAAAATAATCAAAAAGGGTCGAATTCGTGTTTTTGATTTTCTCCCTTCGTCCGAACCTCGCATCCGCCGGACTAAGAAAGATTCGGATAAACGAATTTCACCAAATAAAAGAGCGGTCTCTGTCCTCTCCAATAACACCTTCCATTAAAAAAAATACGTCAGTTAACTCTTCGAAAACGTATATTTTCCGTACACCGTTTCGCGATTTCGGCAATTTCGACTATTTTGAAAAATTCGCTGCGGCGGTTCCAAACAAGTCAGGGAAAACTAAAAATACCAGACGAGATCTACATTCTTTTTTCTTTCGAAATCTGCCATCGTTTTTGAAAAATACAAATATTAACCCTTCGAAAAAAATTCGCGCGCAGACTCACTTTTGCAAATTCCGATTCTCTGCGATTTTTAAAATCACGCATCGGCTCTCTGAAAGAACAAAAAAACAAACAAACACACCCAAGTACATTTCCTCTCTTTCACGATCACTGTAAAACCTTTAGTTTTAAAAAATATTTCAGTTAACCCTTTCGAAAACGTTTTTTTCCGTAAGTCTTTCGGTTTTTCAGCGATTTCTGCAATCTTTAAAAATTCAATTCTGGGCTTCTAAACAAGATACGAAAAAATAAAAATACCGAGCCTAATCTACGTTCTTTTTCCTTTTAAAATCAGGTATCAGTTTCGAAAAATTCGTTTTTTAATTCTTCTAAAAAAATGGTTTCCGAAACTCACTCGCGTGAATTTTCGTTTCTCGGCCCATGTTTAAAAATCCGCATCGACTCGGAAAATGGGAATAGAGACAAATAAAATACACCAGATCATAGCCAAGTTCTCATTCTTCGAAACATATATTTCAGTTTTAAAAAATATGTACATTAACCCTTTAGAAACCGGTCGTTCTCGTACCTCACTTTCACGATTTCCTCTAATTTTCCAATGTAAACCCCCTTGCCGCAGGACTTTTTTATCGAAGTACATAAATTCCGAGAGAAGAAGCTAAAAGTGCATACATTCATCTATAGAAAGATGCCTTCCACTTTAAAAAATTCAATTATTATCAATTAGAAAAAAACTCCTTTGTGAAACCCGTTTCTAGAAATGAGCGTTTTTCGGCACAAGCACAGTTTAATCAAACTGTAATAAGTGACTTTGCTTTCGCCGTAATTATCTTATTTATTAATGATCTTAAATCAAAAATCGTTGTTCATTTTGCGTACAGAATTGAATGGGCTTTCCGAATATATGATTTATTTTGAGAAATAATTATATTTTCATAGTTAAAATTCTATTCTACTAGGATATTTGTATTCTGAAACAGCCAATTGCACTGCAAATACTTTCTATACAATACCTGACTAACTTACTATACAATATTTCTCTTCGATGGATCAGAGATTATACGATATGTAAAGAGTCAACTTCATGTTCGATCGCACTCAAATAAACTAGAGAGTCAACACAGGAACATTTATTTTAAAAAGTTTTAATACTTTTTAAAGAATTGTCATTTTTGCATAGGGGAAAAAAAAAAAGCTAAGGAATTTGCTATTTCTTTTGAAAATATTTCCCTTCGTATGGGTCCCATCACGACGGGGTGTAGCTCATTCGACTCAACACCGATAGAGCTTACTAGAGATTATCGATTTTAGTTCCGCATTTTACCACTAAGGGCGCTTTCCGAACTCTGTTTCTATGGGCCGGATCAGGACGGGGTATGGCTCATTCGACTCGACATCAATAGCTTATTGAGATTTTACAATTAGGGGCCCGCTGGCGGGCGAAGCCAGCTAGTAGTTTTATTAATGTTTTACTAATTTTTCTTTCGTTATGTAAAATAAAAATTATGTCAATAAACTATTACCTCGTGATATTAAAAGAGAAAAAATATAATATATTGGTTTCAAAGCATGACATCATATTTGATTTTAAACAAAACTCTAGCATGTGATGTACGTATTTCATTTTTAATTATTTTGTGGATATGAGATTTGTTTTCTAGTGAAGATTTTTGTTACTTCTCTATTATCACATCGACCACTTTGACAACTTGACATTTGACAGTTTGACAACAAAATTGTTTCTAAATTAGACAACAATGGTGCTGTAATATTAAAAACTACAATAAAAGGATATCTATTAGAAAAGGAAACTGGTTTGATAATTCCGAAATTAACTTTTGTTACTCCATTAAGGTTTATATATGGCTGGTCTGATGAATTGACATCAATGAAATGGGGGAAAAAAATAGTTAGTTATATGCGAGAATATGGTTGTTGATTGGAACATGTGAGTTAGTTTTCACGTGTTAACTTCTACAAAAAAATTTCAGAAATATTGGAGATCTTGGTCTGATGAATTATATTTTTTTACTTTTGCATGCTGAGTGTTCATATTTATGTTGACAGAACAGATTTATTTTTATTTAAATGTATAATCAAAATTATACTTTTGTTTCAATTTATTTTATTTTTATCCTTTTATTGCTAGTGATATTGTTTAACACTAAACCTATCTACTGATATTTCATGTTACCTATGTCTGCCACATCAGATCAAATGATCCATCTTTAAAAAGTCATATATTTTACAATGTATGCGTAGCAAAAACATGGCATTTAAATGCAATTTGATGTTTGAATAAAACAATTTTGTCCAAGTAATAATAGTGTCCAATTTTACTTATACAATTAAAAAAATGCATAAAATAAGAAAAAATCACAGCTACAAACTTTTACGGTTTTATCAACACTGTTTCTGGCTAGCAGTCTTCACCTTATTCAATTGCAGAATCTGTTATTAAATAAGATAAAGAGTATTATTCAGAAATTTTAGCTACAAAAAATTATAAAAATGGGCAGTTAATATCAGGGCTTCGGAGTTGGAGTCACTAAAAAACAGTCCGACTCCGACTCGGCTTGTTTTTTAGACAGTTTGAAGTGAAATTAAACCAATTCTATGTAATTTTAAATTTATAAACTGAATTATTATTTTTATATTTGGACGACTCTATATACAAGGAAACCCAGGTTAAACAGGCCCAATATACTGTCCAGTTTACAGTGTATATAAAAACTGCTTTTAATTGAAATCTCTAGTTTATATTTTATATTAGTATGCAGTACTTTCTCTCGTATTTGGGGGTTTGCAGAACCCGAGGTAAAGCGAAAATTGAAAGTTTCTGCTCTTTTTGGAGTCCACAAAATCCGAAATATCATTGTAATAGAAACTTTTTCCCTTTTGTTTTCTTGTTTCCCTCACATTCTTTAGGTCTGTAGGACCAGGAGTAATGCTGAAATTGTAGTAAATTTTCTCCCCCTTTTTTCGTGTGCATAGAACCTCCCCAACCTGGGGTAATCTTTATATATTTACTTGTATAAAAATAAACAAGAGAGGAATGAATATTGAGTGTAAATTAAGATAATAATTAAGTTAAAAACAGTAAAGTCAAATAGGAATGTGATTAATGTTGTATTATATAAAAAATTCTGCCATAAACGTTAAAAAGGGTCATTTGACCCGACGTGGTAGGTTTAGTATTAAGATATTTTTTAATTTTTCATTTGCCTACTTTAATTATTTTGCATTTTGATTAGTTGCATGAAGAATGATGAATGTTTATTGGAAGAAATGTTTTATTTCAGAACATGTAATGAAATGTGAGTTAATTTTTTTCATTAAAAAAAAAATCTTGTAGTTCTACTTTTTCTCTTTTTAGGTGCGTTCGTAATTATATAAATACGTAGCACCTATAGTCGTCGTTTGGTCCGTCCGTCTGTCCGTCCGTCTGTCTGTCTGTCCGTCCGTCTGTCTGTCCGTCCGCATATAACAACGCAAAAACTACCCAACCAAATGGTTTGCAATTTAAAATATATTATCTTTGCAGAATTTTGTCGAGACATTTCAAATTTTATTAAAATCGAATCAAAACTTTAGGAGATATTAATAAAAATATTTATTAAGAAATTTGAATTTTTTTTTTAAATCGGTGCTTTTTTGTTAGAGGAGCTTCCGATGGATGTTTAATCGTCAAGCGACCGAGATACTTATTTTATGACAGAAATTAATCTGCAGACGATATAATTCATTTCACAGAATTAAAAATCATCAAGATCTGAATATTTATATAACTAGCTGATACATATATATCTGAATATTTATATAACTAGTTAAGATATTTGTATGAACAGTGTCATAAAATATATACTTAACTAGCTGTTTAACCCGTTCCACGCACGGGATATCATGAATTTAATTCTAAAACGTGCGTACGAACGCACCTCGTTTGTAACGTTTGACGTACAATTTCCAACTTGTTTTAATTTCACATTATTATTATATTTTATATGACACATGAAAAATATCAATGCCTTCTTTAATTAAAAACAGTCTTTTCAAGAAAATTAAATTTTACAAGTAGCTAAATACAAACAAAATTTGTTTTCTTGATTTATTTATTTACTTTTGATAATATTTGTTATATGTGATTCTGAAACTTCATCAAATAATAAATACTATACTGAATTTTAATTATGTTTCTAACTATAAAAAATACTCATTATTATAATTTGACATTTTATAAAGCATTTCATCTTGTATTATAAATTCAACTAGAATCTTCATCTACCAGTTTTTTTTTCTTTTTTTTTTTTACTTTGCGAAGGAGTGTTGGTTTCATTTCTATATGTTATAATGGAAACTTATTCAACCAATTTGGAACAGAACTTTAGAAGTGGTTAATAACTGAGAATCTTGAAATATGCAAAATGTAATAAATTGTGTGTATAGGTACTAGAACAGGGTGGCTACAGATTCTGGAAATCAGGGAATGATGGAAAAATCAGGGAGGTTTATCAATCTGGAAAAGTCAGGAAATTTCGTAAAAGTATACTTGAAAATCAAGGAAATTTGTCTACATGCAAAAATATTTGTGTTTTCGTACGAGACAGATTGGTCGACAAACAGGTGATATTTAAGCCAATAATAGTACAAGTTAAAGAAAATTAAAATTTATATATATATTTTTTTAAAGATGCATATGATATAAGTTTTTTGTATTTAGCACACGTTAAGGCGATCAGAAGTCCTAATTTTCTGTTCAAAGCACTTATATTGAAGGCCATTTACACATTTTTGAAAAAAATTATGATAAATTAACATTAACTGACCAGGTGGCCACCATAATCCAATTAACTATCCCATCAGATATAGATATGTCTTAGAATTGAACATTCTTCAGAAAATGAGGAAATTTTCTGGTCGCCATATATTCTTTAGCCACTATATGAAGTTATTGGACTAAAATTTGAATTCGGATTTGTGAAACTGTGAACCAGTACTTTATCAATATTGTGCAATTTTTATGTTTTCTCTTGTTTTTTCTCCCAAATGAGGTAAAGTAAGCTGGATAAATCTGTTATGCGAGGAAGCAGCATATATTAAAAAATACTGTATGTGTATCGTTAGTTATGGAAATCAAGGAAATCTGATAAAAGTAGTCAGGGAAAAATCAAGGAACTTTTTTTCGCAATTTCTGTAGCCATCCTGTAGAAAAATATAAAATGCTATTATTGAATTCAAAATAAAAAAATTCTGTATTTTTCAATTAACAGGATACTAAATGTGATTATCAGTTTATCTTACATAACATGTGGTTGTACAAAAAAGCAATGTCATTCTCATTAACTATCCTAGTATAGATCATAGTATCCCACTATGTTTGATGTCTTTTTCTAAAGCGAAAATTAATATAATACTGAATCAACTGAATCACATTTATCAAATAAATTAGTATACAATAAAAAAATGACAAATTTCATTTCTTAAATAAATTATTTTGATGCAATTTCTTTTTAATTTTTAAAAAAGTGGTGCAGTGTTTGATGCTTACCAAAAATGTTCACACAACAAAAACATAATGATAATCTGCTATTTTTTTTAAAATAAATATTCAATTTTTGTTGCAAATACAAAGAATGTAATGAACTACAATTTGAGCCATAAAATAATAAGAAAGAAAAGTCATGCATCAATCATAGATTATACAACACTTCCAGAATACTCTAACAGAACTTCACCATTTAAAAGCGTGAATAGAAAATGCATAATGCATTTGAAAATCAGATTTCAGCAATTACTGTCCATAGACAGAAAGGTTCTCGAATTCTTTTGTACATCCCTGTAAATTATCTATAGATCTATTCTATATTATATACACTACATAGTGTGCTAAAATTTAGCTTAGTTGTTCATAACATAGTTGAAAATTCATCTTAGCCATTTCCACCAATACACAGAAATGCACCCGAATAATTTTGCACATGTGTGTAACACTCTGTATATATTAATCAAAAATCAATTAATAAAATTTTAGTTTTTGTAATAAACATGAATTTACCTCACAAATTGAAAAATGTATGTACAGTAATCTCTCACTTGTACGTCTTTTATGTATCTCTCTCATTTATACATTGATTTTTGGTAGTCCCGGATAAAGATATAGCAATGTTTTTTTTTTTTTGTTTTTTTTACTTATACATTGCAATATGAATGTATCTCTCACTTATGTGTCGGAGAAATTTCAAGTTTCCCTTGCCAATTCTTATTCTACACATGTCTTTTTCAAGAAATTTCACATCAGCTTGTAAATGAAAAATCAATTGGTTGTCTTTTTACATTTGTTTTCTGGACACTATTATAAGCTGCATTCTTGGGTCACACACTACTACTTCTAGAAGAATTGCTTAAAAAAAAAAAAAAAAAAAAAAAAGGCTTCATTTTGAAGGAATTTGAAAATGATGCATCTTTTGCCAAAGATCAACCAGTATTAGATGAAGAATGGAATGCTATTTCTTGGGGAATGATTAATTTTAACGATTTTGTAGATATTGATGAAAATGTAGTAACAGCAGAAAAGAGGGACATGCACAAATAGTCACAAAAATTAAAGATGATGCCAATGAAACGGAATAAGAAAATGTAGGAATACCATCCACAGATTTTTGTAAAGGCAATGCTCTGGAAATGCTCCGTCACTACATCCAATGAACATCTGATTCAACACATTCATGTTTCAATGAACTCAAAAAAGCTATTTTAGTCACAGACATCAAACTTATAAACAAACTTCAATATCAGACTATTTAAAAAATAGGGTATGTAATTAAAATTTTGAGATGTATGTATTTTAGATTTGAATCAATAAATCTTTAACAATCTAAATAATTCGTATTTTTCATTATTCTGCATGTTATTTAACCATTTAATAATTAATTTTGTCTTAGCATTTATTTCAAATGCAATTTTGGCTTGGATTTCATTTATGTGTCTCTCTTGTTTTTGCATCGTTTTTGGTTAGCCCCTTGCACCAATGTATAAGTGAGAGATTACTGTAATTGGTTTGTGTGCCATCTTGAGCATGAATGCCATAAGTTCACTATTCCTGATCCAGAGTTCCTAACAGACAGTTTCAGGAAGGTACTGCACCCATCCTGTCCTTTGATTTAAAATATAGCACCCTTCTTATGCCTCAATCGAAAAAATTGTTCCTTTATTGCCTGTTGTGTTAAAAAAATTACTTGCATAATAAAAACTGACTCATTGTCTCTTGGAAAGAGTGCCCTAAATTTTAAATATTAAAAGTACCTTTAAATATTGAAAGAATGACTTAAAAAATCAAAAAAGTGCCCTTTTCCCACAAGCAGCAGCACCCTGCCTTTTTTTAAACTTGGGTCAAAACTATGCCTAGTCTTATACTATTAAAATTATATAATGAAATTGTTCACACCATTTTGCAATGCACTTTATTTCTTATAGATAAATTGAAGAATTTGTAAAATTTCACTTATATATTTTATGTTAATTGTCTAGAAGACTTCTCTTGATAAGTGAGAAAACTTTGTAGTTCTGCATTTTAAATTAAAAAATTATATGCCGGCGAAAAGCCCTCCCCCCCCCCTCCAGACCGTTTCAGGAGAGTACTTCATCCTTTCTGCCCTTTGTTTAAAAAATAGCACCCTTCTCACCCCTCAATCAAAAAAAAATTTCCCTTACCGCCTTTTGCGTTTAAAAAGTTACTTGCATAGTAAAAATTGACCCATTGTGTCTTGAAAAGAGTGCCCTGGCTTTTAAATATTAAAAGTGCCTTTAAGCGTCAAAAGAGTGTCTTAAAAAAGCATACTTTTCCCATAAGCAGCATCCTGCCCTTTTTAACACTTTCCAACCTAGTTGAAAAGTGTTTATGACTTTGGTTTGTCTGCCGTATGGCTGTGCTCTAACTCCCGTAAATATGCTCGGATTGCCCTGCAATTTCTATATGTTATTGTCGTTATCTATAGCATGTTCCCTATTTCAACTGAAGTGTGTAGCACTTATAGTTTTTTTACAGGGACACATAAAAAAATTCCGTTACATTACGGTCTATAGGGAAAAATCATTTGCGGTTTATTTTAATGATGTTACACAATTTCAAATACATTGTAATTGATATATATCACTAAGGTGCATTACAAGAAGATTAATATGAAATATGGTGTGCAAAGCACTTATATTTACTTTACAGGGACAGTCAAAAGAATTCCGTTGCATTACGTCTATGGAGAAAAATCGTTTGCGGTTTAATTAAATAATGTTTCACTATTTTAAATGCATTGAAATTTATATATATCACTAAGGTGTGTTACAAGAGGCTTACTACAGAATAGTGTGTGTATAGCAGTTATCGTTCATTTACAGGGACACACAAAAGAATTCTCTACTGTCTGTTAACAATAATTCCTGGAAGTGCGTTTTAAGTTGCTGAACGTGATTTTAAATTTAACTCACTTTTTTTCTATTACTTGGTGTGTATAAATTCTGTATTTCATATACAGGGCAGCACAAAAGTTCGTGAACATATTTCCATTTATTGAAACTCCAGAAAGATAATTTTAAACTGTGCTGCATGTTTCCTAACTAAATTAAAATTTAGCATCCTATATAGTATATATACAAATTTATAGATCATATACAGGGCTGAATAAAAGTATTCAGATATTTTTCCGAATATTGTATAGGTTGGAAATTCCTGAAATTACGTTTTTAAATAGGTTATGCGTTTTCCAAATTGTTTACTTAAGATATAGATTTGAAATTGAGGATTGGAAGGGGTGTGATCTGCCGGCTATTTTAGCGTAGCGTCTTTGTTAGTTCTAATTATCAGGAAAATTTAATTATTTTTTTAATGATTGCGTTAATGTAGGTGAAGGTCGTTTTCTTGAACAAATTCGTTATGTTTGCGGGTATGTGGAGGGAGGGGGTTAACGTCTTGCTCTAATTTGCACAAAACAAATTCCACTTAAGAAATTTAACATTTTTAGCTTCTAACGTAGCGTTTTATAAATGTTATGTATAAAGAATACAGGAAATTTCAAATAACGATTTTCGTAAAAATTAAATTTATGTTCCTAATAAAAGTACACAACCCATATATACCTATTAAGTGGATAGCAACAATCAAAGTAAATGAATTGTTCTTCAGCACTTGACCAAGTGGCCCCTGGCGGGCAATCCTACAAGTTTCTTTATCTAACTATGCATTTTTATCTCGGATTCTATGGGCACGATCACAACGACCTTTGTGTGATTCGACTTTGTTTTCATTCATGTTACAGATTATAGTTCTACCTTCTTCCACCAGAGGGAGCATTTTTTTCTAGTGTTCTATGGGCCTGATTTCAACAGGAATTGGTTCATTCAACTTTCTTCATACAATGGGTACCTGTGTGGGATGTTCGTATGGAACTAATTGCTCCTCCTGGCACCCTGGCAGTGAAAAGCAGAACTAAAGGATTTTGAACGCGTGCCCAGCGCACTTGCTATACGATGCCTGAAGCAGCGGGGACATGACTTGGAGTTTCGTTCAGAAGGTTGTTTCTTTGGAACAGTGTGTGTCCCCTGGCGGCAGAAGGTGGAACTAAAAGAGTTTGCAGCGCATGCGCTGCATGCCTACTATACGGTGCTGCAGACAGCGGGAACACGTGTCGGAGGTTCGTTTTTATCAGAATGCACCTTTATTGGCAGAAAGTGGAAATAAAGGATTTTCAGTTACCATGCAAAGCACTTTTAAATGAATAATTTTATACATAATCTGGTTAAAGATATAAAATCATACAAACTTTAGGTTTGTTTAATTTTATTATCCAGGGCCCGAGCAACGCCGGGCGGGTCATCTAGTAATATAATAAAATCATTCACATCATTTTGCAACATACTGTATTGCTTATAGATAAATTGAATAATTTATAAAATTTCACTTATTATATATTTTATGGTAATTGTCTAGAAGACATCTCTTAATAAATGAGAACACTTTGTAGTTCTGATTTTAAATTAAAAAAAATTCTATGCTTCTTTATAGCTGCATTTGTGAATTGGATAAATTCCGTAGTTGTGATGATCATCCAACACAACCTATAACTGGAGGGAAACTTGTTAAAAAGCTTATTGAAGATGGATGGGAGGCAGTCATTCAAAAGGAATGTATTCAACTTTGGCGAAAAGCCTTCCCCAACTCATATTTGTATGAGTATAAAAGTAAGTAAATCTTGTTCACATTATCTTTAACCCCTTAACCTACGATTTAGATTCGAAGATGTTAGGCCGAAATCGTATACAAGCTCGCGCAGCGTTCGGGTAATTCGCACGACTTGTGTAACACGCTGATCGGGCCAATCGTAAACATGACGGGCATCGGCAAGGCTTCACTAGATACCGGGCTTGCTCATTCATTATCATGACGTCACAAAAGGTGGCTGGCCATGACCAGCGATTGGTGCAAAGCGACGAGCCCGTCGTTTTGTGCCAATCGCTGTTGGTCTTCATTTTGTCGTTTCGCTTTGTACCAATCGCTGGTAGTGGCCAGCCACCTTTTGTGACGTCATGATAATGAATGAGCAAGCCCGGTATCTAGTGTAGCCCTGGCATCGCCCGTGGTAGGACGATCGCGGTTTGTAGATAGCACAGACAACACTGTTAAAAATATCGTGAAAAATTACCTCTGTTTTTAAAGGCTCTCTATTTTCTGACCAATGAGAACGCTCCTAGGGCGTTTATGTAGCATTCTCATTGGTCAGAAAATAGAGAGCCTTTAAAAACAGAGGTAATTTTTCACGATATACGATTTCGGCTATGCCCATAATATTCACTTCTGGCCCGACCATCGTACGCAGGCTCTGCCCGTCATTGTAGGTTAAGGGGTTAACAACAAAAGAAAGAGTTTGTGTTATAATATTTTTATGATACAATTTTGGTTATGAATTTAAATTAAAGTGTTTTATTTTGACACATTTTTTTCTCTTGCTGGTGCAAAAAAATTGAAATCTTATTATTTTTTTTTATTATCTTTAGTAATGGGAACTTTCTACGATGTACCAGCCAGAGCTTTTTTTGCAGTTCAAGTAAGGATTATTTCTGTTTTTAATGTAAAGTAAAATTTTAAAAAGTGTGTTTAATCTATTCTTTGAAATTTTGTTTTGATCAGTTATTTTTTCAATTCCTACTATTAGTTCACACTCTCCCTATATAAATTTATATATCTTGTTCAAATTTTCAATCGTTAATAAAATACTTTTTATTCATCCACTCAAGTTCAAATACAATTTTTTAAACTTGATGTTAATACAGTTTTCTCAAATATTAATTCATTAATTAAATTTAATGAATTTTAGTTTTATATGGAAGAAAATTTTTTTCTCTTATATAAGATATTTAGCAGGATATAAATTTAGGAATAAATACCGTCAGTGGTGAAGCATGTAGATCGCTGAAATAAAATTTCTTTTAATAAGATGTAACTAAAATAAAATTTTTCTTTGTTGACCTAAGTAGGAATTGACTTTAAGTTTTTTTTTTTTTAATGTATTACTTGTTTAACAGTATGTTTGACATTGTTTCTATTATATCAGGGGTGAGAATCTTTCACATTTTGTCATATTTCCCATATTTTTAGGTAGCTTTCTTTACAAAAAGCTACCTATTGCAGTCATTCGGAGGAAAGCAATTCCAGAAAATTTTGGTATATTTTCACCGATCATGACCCTCAGATTCCAAAACCACCTTCCGTTCAAATGTTGATTTATATATATATATATACAGACTTGTATAAAACCAAAAACTTTCTGCGCACATAAATATTGAGTCAAAAACTTTCTGCAAATTAATTTAATGTTTAATAAAATTACGTGTTATATTATTTGGACGATATAAACTAAAAACAGTAGTTTAAAATAATTACCATTTAAAATTAATTAATATTAATTAAAGAATTATTATTTTGGTTAAAAATAATAATAAAACTAAAAATCCATGATAGGAAGAGCTGAATTCTTATCAATAAAATTTTTTCAATGCATTTAGAAACAACCCAATCCTTAATATTTTGACCTCTTCGCAAGCGTCTGTAATGTCACAACAATGTTTTGCATCTTTAAAATTTTGAATTGTGCGCAAACAGTAAATAAATCGTACATATAAATTGGGGAATATTTTTAATTTTTTGGCCCAGTGACAGAACTATCTTCAAGTGTCTGCAACGCTAATAATGTTTTCAAAAATAGTCTGCAATACGCAATATATCATACAAAATTCGCGTTTTTTCCGCGATCCTCCGACGAAATTTGCCGTTTTTTTTTTTCGAGATACTTCAACAAAATTTGCCGTTTTTTCGAGATCATTCGACGAAATTTACCATTTTTTCGAGATCCTTCGATGAAATTTACCTTTTTTCGAGATACTTCAACGAAATTTGCCGTTTTTTCGATTCTTCGACGAAATTTACCGTTCTTTCCAGATCCTTCGACGAAATTTGCCGTTTTTTCGCGATCTGTCGGCAGAATTCTCGGTTTTTTTGCGATACGACGACGAAATTTGCCGTTTCTTCGACTAAATTGACCGTTTTTTCGTGATCCTTCGACGAAATTTGCCGTTTTTTCAGGATCATTCGACGAAATTTACCATTTTTTGGAGTTCCTTCGACGAAATTTACCGTTTTTTCGAGATCCTTCGACGAAATTTACCGTTTTTTGGCAATCCTTCGACGAAATCTGCCGTTTTTTCGCGATCTGTCGGCAGAATTCTCCGTTTTTCCGCGATCCGACGACGAAATTTGCCGTTTCTTCGACGAAATTGACCTTTTTTTCGTGATCCTTCGACGAAATTAACAGTTTTTTCCTCGATACTTTGACAAAGTTGGCGTTTTCTCCGTAGCCCTTCGGTAAAATAAGCATTTTTCAGCGATCTTTCAACGAAACTGAACTTTTTTTGACAGCCTTTTGACGAAATTCACGTTTTTTCACGGCCTTTTGACTAAATTTGTGTTTTTTTCGCGATCTGTCAACGAAATTAGCCATTTTTCACGATCTTTAAATAAATTTCGCGTTTTTTCCGCGATTCTTCGACGAAATTCGCCGTTTTTTCGCGTAATTTACGCACTGCGCTGAATGTCTGCTGAATGTTTTCTGATCTGCAGGTGCCCTAAAAAGTCTGCGACGTCCGTCGCAGCATCGCGTACATTCTGCCACGGGGTTTTTTGGTATTTAAAAAAAAAAAAAAAAAAAAAAAAAAAAAAAAAAAATCTAAAAATATTTTCTGCAAAGTTCCGAATTTTGCAGAAAATTTTCCGCGCACGGCGTGCGTCTATATTATACAACTCTGTATATATATATATATATATAAGTAGAATGATAATAGAACTTGATATGTTTTTTGAAATTCATAGATATTATAATTATATATATATATATATACACACATATATATTGCATTTGTCATGCTGTAACTCTCTTATTTATGAACCGATTTGGATGTGACTGAGTACATTTATAGGACATACCAATGTCTCAACCGAGTTCGTTGGCCAGCTTCATCTGCCATCTTGTTTCAAAATGGCGGCTAGTGAAAAAATTTCCATTAAGTGTTAGATCGTGATACAAGGATTCTGGAACATTTTTTGTTTTGGCTTTATCTTAAAAAATGGCTGAGATATAGCTGTTTGAAATTTTAGTTTGGCTAATATTTTGAAACAATCCGATTTTTGTTGAGCTGTAACTCTGATGCTAAAATTCACATTCAAATTCAGTATTAACAAAAACTGGGATTGAATCTTCTATAATGAAATCGGGTTCCAAGCATTTTAGCTTAGGATGTTTGAGTAAAATGAATTAAAATTTTAAAAACATGGAATATAGAAGCTACCTCTTTCTCCCGGTACAGGCCGAAGGATTTTTTAAATTTTATTTAATTACCCTTACTTTATTTCTTCCTGTAAATCCCTTCAACACTTTCCCCTAGCACACAAACTGCTCTATTTTTAGTTTGATTTTTTTTTTTAAATCTTTTCTGCTTTATTTGCTTATTTTGTTGCAATAAATAATCAAAATCTTCCCCTATTATTATTGTTTCTAGCTATTGTACCCCCACACATACATGTAACAAGCCCACAAAGTTTTGCCTTAAGCTTTAATCTTTTGTTACTCTATGGGTCATTCTCAAATAATAGTAAATTTTATGTCAGCTAAAAAAATGTGAATGAGCAAGTCAAACATGAATGTAATTTTTTGTCAGCATTTATTTTCAAGCTTACATTGCACTCTAATTAAAATATGAAACAAAAAAGAATTTAAATTTTTAAAAGAATTAAAAATTTAATAAATAGTATCATCATGGCTTGTCTCAAACTTCAAATTTATTAATTGAAATCTTTATTTTTAAGAATTGGAAAGCTTTAGAGAAAAGGCAGTGATTATCTGGGTATATTTTATTTCTCTGTTTTGTATGTATTTGGCATTTTAGACAAAACAGAAAACATTTCTATTAATTATCCTTATTTGAAGTTTGTTCCTAGATGTAATTGTCATTACCAATGTATACAGTAATTTTTAGCTCACAGGCTATCAAAGCCTGAGAGCTTATGTGCCCACCGGTTCTGTATGTACGTATGTATGTACGTAACAATGGCGGATCTAAGGGAGGGGCGATGGGGCGATCGCCCCCCCCCCCCCCCCTTGGGCTAAAAAAGGGTAGGTAAACTGACATTAGAGTCCTCCATGGAAAAAGGTCTCTGGCGAAGCACGGTCCGTCCCGCGGGTTGGGCCGGGACAGGTCTTCACTCTTTAAGGGTCGGGTCGGTACCGGATCTTATTTTTTACTGGAGACTTGGGTCTGGATCGGGCCGGAACAGACTTCATTGTTTTCGGTTCGAGTCTGGCTTAGATTTCATTCTTTCTAGAAGTCTGCACGAGCTGAAATTTTCAGGCCTGAGCTCGGCATAATAGCTGAAAATTCGGCCTGGTTGCGACCAATGGTGGATCGACGCCCCCCCCCCCCCTCTACCTCCCTTGTGCTAATAAAAGGTCTTCAATGGGGCGATCGCCCCCCTTGGGCTAAAACAGGGTCTGTAAACCGACATTAGAGGCCTCCACGAAAAAAAAGGCCTCTGGCGAATCACAGCCCGACCCGCGGGTCAGGCTGGGACAGGTCTTCACTCTTTAAGGGTTGGTTCGGGACCGGGACCTATTTTTTTTTCTTGAGACTTGGGCCTGAACCGAGCCTTGCTTTTTCTGGATATTGGGGCCGGACCAGACTTCTTTTTTTTTTGGTTCGAGCCTGGCTTAGATTTCATTCTTTCTAGAGGTCTGCACGGGCCGAAATTTTCAGGCCTGGGCCCGGCATAATAGCTGAAAATTCGGCCAGGTTGCGATCAATGGAGGATCGACTGCCCCCCCCCCCCCTCTTGCGCTAAATCGACATCAGAGGTCTGTGCGGGAAAGAGTCTCACCCAAAAAAAATCTCGAGTTAATTTTCATTCACGAAACTCGGACCTTGTCTGTTCCCCACTCTTTTTTGGGCGGGTATTACTTATTTTCTGTAGACTCAAGCCGGGCCGGGTTAGACTTTTTTTTTCCCGGGACGAGTTTGGCATGGAATGCATTCTTCCTAGAGATCTGCACGGGCCAAAATTCCAGACCTGGGCCCAATCCGGTATAAAAGCTAAGAATTCGGCCCGTGTCTGACTCAACCCTTATGGAAACCATTATTGGCTCATGCATACATATCTCTAAATTCTTCCCTCCGAGCCTATATTCAGGTGGAATTTTTTACTTTCTTCTATCTTTACAAGAACAAAGTATTGGATTGGTAAACATTTTCGACGTATTTCTACAATTTAGAAGGTCTTGAACACGAATTGACTGTTCTTAGAAAAGGTCTGTTTATGTGTCTGTCTATGTGACACAAATTTTGTGTATATCGAGAACTAATGCGCGGAATTTAATGAAAATTCATATTCAGTTAGACCTTGACATAAATTGGTGCTGATGAGGTTTTGGTTTAAATTACTCAACAGGTGGTGCTGTTATGCTGCATTTTTCGTGATTTCCGCGATAGTTATATCTCAAGAATTAACGCGCAGAATTTCATTAAACTTTAGATTATGTTTGACCTTGGCATAAATAGATCTTTATTAGAATTGGGTATATACCGCCCAGCAGATTTTGCCACTATTATCTGTTTTTCATGATTTCTGCGTTAGCTATAACTCAAGAACGGATAGATTGTCATTTAATTTTTATTGCAGACGATTTATATAGAAGAAACTTTTGTGATAGTCACAACATACTAGTATTTATTTGTTTTCGTAAAAATTGTAGTGATGTGCATTTTTTTAGCATAATTTTTAGAAATTTAATTTGGTTTAATAAATCAAACAGATATATTTTTAACTAGTTGGATGTGCCAATCCCAAAACTTTCTTCTATCTCATACATACATATTAATACTTCAAAATTCGCTATCACAGAATTATGTTTTACGTCAGCTGGTCGCGAAGCGTCAGCTGGCAAACTTTTAGCTTTTAAACTGGGGGCAAACTTTTTTTGGGGCAAACTTTTAGCTTTTAAACTGGAGCGGGCCGAGCCTAACTCAGGCTTTTATACCGGGCTGGGCAATATTTCTTGTACGGGTCCGGCCTTGCCCGAGTCTGGAAATTTCGGCAAGTGCAGACCTCTAACTGAGATATGTAAGCTAGTTGTAATGTTTTTTCTAAATGCTTTTTTCAGCTGGCGTCCCATAGCTACTGAATATATGTTACGTTAATAAGTTTCAAAACAGTCTTTACTGAATTAAAACTGATCTTTGATATAAAGAAACAAGAAGTCTTACACCCAGTTAGTATTTTTTTACAGAATTATGAAATGTGGGGATCAGTCAAAGCTTAAAATTGTCTCTATGATTATATTAGCCTTCAAAAAATTGAGCCTTTATGCGACTTCTGGAAGGTATCTCCTCAAGTGCCCACAGATACGCATTGCCTCTAAAAAAACTTTGTATGAATGCTTTGTATATTTTTCGTCCTACCGCTGTATAATTCTAATAAAAATCTGGACAACCTTTTTATCAGTACTGTAATGTTGTTCTTCTATATAGGTCTAACTTCGAAGTGTTCGTTGTTTCTTTGGGCGTTTTATTACAAGGTACAGTACGTCGATTGAATCATAGACAATGTTACAAAGAGAAGAGCTCGCCTAGTCTCACTCTACCTATCCCTACATCTATCTAGTTGGCGACAACTTTCAAGTTAGCATAACCTACGATAATCTTCGCTCCCTCCCGTTCTCCATTCCCCTTAATTTACTAGAAGTGTGAGTAAAAAGAATCAAGTGAAACAGCAATTGCTGTGAAAAGTGGTAGATGGCAGAGATTCGCATTCAAAATTTTATGTGTTTGTTGCGAAGAGCGAGAAAAACTGGAGAAGCATGTGTAATTCAGGGTGAAAATGAAAAAAAAACATTTTATTTAAAACAGAACTAGAAAAAGGAACAAAATTTTGAAGTAAATTCGGCTTCTTTCATTATAAAAAAAATTGCTTATAAAAGGATGATAAAGATAAAAAAGGTAAGGACATTTACAACATTTGTTTATTGTTTTTGTTAATACTCTCAACAACAATTATTTCTCGCTACCACGCTACGTGTTCTTACTTCGACTGCGGACTCATCAAGGCTAACTCAGGCCTTAATCCATTTGGGGTCTATAAACTGAGTACCAAGCTTACTTGGGGACTAAACATTGATGGTCGCGCGTTAGGCTGACAACCTGACAGGGGCAGGCATTATTTTGCCCCAGGGCCCATAGTAAAAAAAAGGGGCTCTGTACTATAGGCCATAAGCTTTAATGAATAGTAAGTTTAGTTCTCAAAAACAAACTCACTTTATTTCTGATACATTTACAAAATCATTGCTATTAATACACATATAAGAATACAAGACCAGCCGCAAAGGCTGTGTTTTAAGCGCCCCACAGTTTAAATAACGTTTAAACAACATTTAAATAACGTTTTGACGATCTAGGGGGACAAAATTATTGCGTTGGAGTTTAGTTAAGTTTTGCTTATTTTTCGAATATATCACTAATGAAATGCTCAAACAGTGATAAATATTTGGTTTATTTAATTATTTATATCATTATTATTTATTAAAAGTGGTGTAAAAGTGGTTTAAAATTGACTAGCAATATTTGAACAAAACATACATACTTACACTCTAAGTTAATATAAATAATAATTAAAATAATAATAATAAGGTTTAACTGGTCTACAAAAATGGCTTTTATTTAAGATTTTTTCGTTTTCTATTTGAATAATGCAATCCGGTAGGTGAAAGGTTCATTGAAAACAAGCGGAATTGTATTGATAAAAACGTTGTCTATTTTTTTCCGATTTAGACAATTTTTGTTGAATTTGAAAACAAAATGTCCGGACACGTAATTTCAGGCTCTTAAAAATGTCTTCAGTTAACTGAGGATTCCCCAGTTTTTCCAACAAAAATGAAAGACAGCTTCGAATATGCTTTCCTTTGGGTTGGAAACCCATAAGTCAACAACAGATTACCGAGAAATTTGTGTAGTCATGCTGAAAAAATAAAAGCTTTAAAATAAAAAAATATTTTTTTAAATAAGCTTTTATGTTTTGTGGGACTCTGTAAAAATATATATGCTACCCAAATTATTTTCAGTTGAAAAAATGCTATTGTGTAAATCAATAACTTATATAAATTTTATTGAATTTGAAATAAAATTTTTGCTTATAAACGGTGATGTATCCGAATTATTTGCGTGGCCCTTAAGAGAAATATACTTGCTGCTCACTTTATTTTCACTTTATAAGATGGTATAGTGCATTCTCGATAATCTAGATTAATTTTGTTGAAATTGAATTAAAATTTGTGTTTATAACTAACAATCTTTCCACAATCTTTTGTGTGTCCCTGTAAAAAATGCATGCTTGCTACGTTCCTCAAATTATAATATTATTAAATTATCATGTAAAATACACATGTAAGCCAAGTTTTACCTCAATCCGATAATTATAAGTGGATTTAAATTGATTTTCAAGATTTAAACTAAATTTTTCTGTAGCCCTGTAGATACAGTATAACTTCTACTTTCCTCGAAGTACAATAATATTGTATTGCCCTTGAAACTACACATGTATTGAAAGTTTTCGATTAATCGAATAATTGGAAGTGGTTTAAAATTAACTTGCAAGATTTAAACTAAACTTTTGTGTAACCCTGTAGAAATAGTATAACTTCTACGCTCGTTAAATTATAATAATATTGTATTATCATTAAAACTACACATGAATTCGAAGTTTCAGATCAATCGGATAATTAAAAGTGGTTTAAAATTGACTTGCAAGATTTTCCCTAAATATAATTCATACACTGAAAGTTAATATAAAGCTGGTTTATTGATTAAAATTTTACGATTCGCAATCTTTCGCACGTGTTTTCTTAAATTTCCAATACTTTAGGAATAACACTTTTATTTAAAACAAATCTTATTGCTTAATAATGCTTAATAATGTATTAAAAGTCAAGATAAAGTTTGTCAACAACAACATGAATCATCCAAAAACACAATTTCTGAAAAAAGCACTTAAACTGGTTTAATGTCGCTTATTTTCAAACAACAATTGCTTAAATCTTACCTTGACAAATATGTAATATGTTTTCAGTAAACTCGTGCTTTCACATTAAACAGAATAGTTAAGACGTGCTTTCGAACTTAGGGAAATAAATGCAACCGTTGAAACACCCTCCAACCAATTGCACAAATGTCTTCTTTACGGTCCTAATTAATTGGAACCCCGAATTTTTTCAACAAAAATCGTACGGATCTCGACAAAAGAGGCATTCAGCTACTAGAATATGCGGTCTTTTTAAATTCTAAGAATATCGGAAAAATGGATTTTGTCCACCTAGATCATCAAAGCGTCCCACTGTGCGCCCGTAGAAATTTATAAATTTGCTGTCGCTCCCTAGAGACTACTGTAGTTTCTTATACCGTAATTTTTAATACAGCAAGGTTTTGGAGTTACTAAAAAAATTAGCGCACTGGGCAATTTTTAAGATACTACAAAAATCCCATTTAAAATAAATCCACCTTTTGAACCTACAACGTAAAATTCCCCCTAGAGACCTGTGCAGATCGGTTGTCTTAAACCGAACCCGAAATTTCCATTGTAACCAAAACCGAACCCCGAAAAAAATATTCGTCCTCCCGAAACCAAAATGAAAGAAAATAAATCCATATTTTAATATAATTATAAAATGTAGTATGCAATTATATCTCTAATTTCAATTTTCTTTTATATAGAAATATAAACATATAGTATATATATATACTCATTAATATTCAAATACTGTAAAACATTTAAATAACGGTCATGTCGGTGCCATCGAATTTATCGCTTACACGGAGCAGTGCGCAAAAAAATGCAAATATTTGTATTGGGGACTGTCTCCGCCCTTCAGGAGTGACCGTACGGAGGTCTTACTGTACATGCTATTACTTCTGAATTTGCGGATAAACTCGACGGCTCCAAGGTGTCTGTAATTCGGAGGTTTTACTAAATATAAGATTTTAAAAGTATTCCCTACATAAAGCTTTCCGCTATTTGGGACTGACCGTTATGAAATTTTTACTGCATATAGATTTTATCGGAAAAAAATATTTTACACATTCTTTTAAAAAATCGTGTCAACCCGAACACGGCACGCAAGAGTGAAAAAACCCAACCCATCCCGCAGGAAAAATGTATACGTCAACCCGATTCGCAGCAACAAAAGTAAACATTTACTCAACCCGAACCCATCTCGTACCAAAATACAAATTAACCTGACCCAAACCCGACCCGCAGTAAACAAATAGCAGTCAACCCGACCCGTAGCAAAAACGTAGAAGTAAACCTGACCCGCAATTTAAAAAAATTAGGCCCGATACGCCCAAGATTGCGGGTCGTAGATTAACTTCCAGATTTCTGATATCGCCCCCCCCCCCCCCCCCCCCCCTCCTTTGAAGACTCTCTAGATCCGCCCTTGATACGTAACGCGATAACTCTTCATAGAAATATCCGTTTTCCTTCAAATTTTGTTTATAGGTTCACTGTGTTAAGGCACTTCCCTGATTACTTTTCGGGATTGATTGGTTAAGTATAAAGGGGGGAAACGGGGGGCTAATCCACCCCTTAATTTATATAAAGGGGTTTTTCATGCAGAATTATTCCGTTTTCCTTCAAATTTTGTTTATAGGTTCACTGTGTTAAGGTGCTTCCCTGATTAGTTTTTGGGATTGATTGGTTAAGTATAAAGGGGCCCTTAATTTATATAAATGGGTTTTTCATGCAGAATTATCCCATTTGCTTCAAAATTTGTTTATAGGTTCATTGGGTTAAGACGCTTCCCTGATTAGTTTTCGGGATTGATTGGTTAAGTATAAAGGGGGGAACGGGGGGGGCTAATCCCTCTTTAATTTATATAAATGGGTTTTTCATGCAGAATTATCCCATTTGCTTCAAAATTTGTTGATAGGTTCATTGGGTTAAGACGCTTCCCTGATTAGTTTTCGGGATTGATTGGTTAAGTATAAAGGGGGGAACGGGGGGGACTAATCCCCCTTTAATTTATATAAATGGGTTTTTCATGCAGAATTATCCCATTTGCTTCAAAATTTGTTTATAGGTTCATTGGGTTAAGACACTTCCCTGATTAGTTTTCGGGATTGATTTGTTAAGTATAAAGGGAGGGAACGGGGGGCTAATCCCCCCTTATTTTATATAAATGGTTTTTTCAAGCAGAATTATCCAATTTTCTTCAAATTTTGTATATAGGTTCGTTGTGATAATGCGCTTCTCTGAATAGTTTTCGGGGTACATTGGTTAAGTATAAAGGGAGAAAGGGGGGCTAATCTCCCCTTAATTTAGATAAATGGATTTTTCATGCAAAATTATGCGATTTTCTTCAAATTTTGTATATATATATTCGTTGTAATTAGAGACTTCCCTGATTAGTTTAAGGGGTTCATTAGTTAACTATGAGGGGGGTAATGGGGGATGACCCCCCCCCTTAATATATTGTTGATTTCTTTATTTTTTGAGGGGCTTATTTCAAATTCTTTGAAATAAGAATATACTATACAATTAGTGTGAATAGCCTGTGAGCTCAATGCCCTCAGTTTAACTGGGCAGTTTTCTTTTTTATTCATTCAGCTCTCCATTAAATTTCATTTTCATATGATAATGCTCTTAGATGGTATACTTCTGTATGTTCTTGCAAGCAGTAATGTCTATTTTTGATTAACTGTGTAGTTACTATTTCATTTTGTTCCTCTTGTTCCAACTTTTAGCCTGTGTATTTATTCATGATGTGCCATTACCAAGTTTATTATTGCTGAAATACACGGTGTCCCAAAAAGATTGAAACATGTTTTAATTTTTCTATCCATTGGAGATATGTAGGCAATGTAAATTGCAACAGTGTTCAAATAAGATAAGAATTAAGATTATCTCGATGCAGTAGTCCCGCCATTAATTTTCAAAAAGTTTAACTTGAATTTTTTTATTCTCTAGATCATATGCAGGGTTACACAAAAGAATTTTTAAACATTACCGTGTATGGGCATTAATTGCTTAAAGGTGGTTATTAATTGAGTTATTTATTTTCCAGATAAACTATATTTAGTATAGATATTTGTAGAGATATTTGTAAGATATTTGTAGAGATATTGTAAGATATATTTGTAGAATATAAATAAATTCGTATACAAGGCTATGCAATAAACTGGTTACATTGCCGTCTTTGGATGGTATTCTGGAAGTGTGTTTTTAGTACTGTTATACTTTTTTTGCTTGAATTAAATTTTAGCTTAATATGTAGTGTGTATAAATATCTGTAGATAATGTACAAAGCTGTACAAAAGAATTTGAGTACATTTCTGTCTGTTGGGAGAAATTGTTGAAAATTAATTTTTGACTATGTTATTCATTTTCTAACTAAAGAAGATTTTAGAGCATACTATTTTTCTATTGTATAGATCATGTACATTTCTGCACAAAAGAATTCAAGTACCTTTCTGGTAAAGGACAAAATTAGAACTAGCCACCGGCCATTAAATGAAAAAAGTGGCTGTTAAAAATTGCCTGTCAGCTGCCACCTTATGGCCACTTTCCTATAAGGAAAGATTAAAATTTTTTGCCATTTTATCAAGGATTCTACTTTTGCTGGTTGAAATATGTTTATATTAACATATTTATTTGGGCTATTTAATTTTACATTAATATTAATTGAAATTTTAACAAAAGTTTATTGTTTAGAACATTTAAATTTAAAAAAACGGCCACTTATAGAACTACTACTACTGGCTACTGGCCATTAATGAAATGTCCCAGTTTTGCCACTTACTTTCTGGCTGAGGACAGTAATTGTTGAAATCTACTTTTCAAATGTGTTAAGCGTTTTCTAAATTGTTTACTTAGATCTCTTTCACCTTATTAAACAGTGAAATATTCTGGAAGTGTTGGAGAATGTTCCACAATCAGTGCTTGATGTATGACTTTTCTTTCTTGTTATAATCTCATCAGGTTTCTATCATTAAAAACAACTCTTAGATCGTCCCTTTTAATGCATAAAATAATTACTCCAGGCAATGCATTGACACCTAGTTTACAGATTTCAATTTCTAATGCTGGATGTTATTATTTTATTTATTTATTTATTTATTTTTATACTTTTTTCTAAATATCAATGTCTTCCCAGATCAGGCAAAAGAATTGGTCGATTTCTTTTGTTTTGTTTTCTTTCTTTTTAAGGCATCAGAGACAAATTAAACAAATTGGTCTCACTCCTTCTAAGTTTGCTATTTTAACAAGGCAGTTGCAGGGAAATTTTCAATTTGGCTTACCAAATGTAATTGAATGGATTTGAGGCAATTATATCAAATATCTTTACAATTTGTTGAAATCATAGTTTAAAATTTTTCCCGTTGGCTATAATATATAACTAAAGCTCAAACAAGGTTCGAACACAAACCATTGAATGAATGACATTGATAAATTTTGTGTGTTCCTGTAAACAGTCTGCAAGAGCTACATACTTGATGAACAAACTCATCCAAGATACTTGCAAAATCAATACACTGTCCTAATTAGGTTTCTTGTTGGTTCAGTAATTCGTACATTATCATAATGGCAATTTGGCATGTTTTTTTTCTTTTGTGTGTCCCGGTAAATGAATTATAAAAGCTAACTTAACACACTCCTAATTAGGTTTGAATTGGACATTATCAACATGAAGTTTTGCATGTTTTTTGCTTTTATGTGTCCATGTGAGCGAACTATACATGCTACATATTTTATTAATAAACTCATTCATGATATATGAGTTCTATTTTCCCAAATGAGTGAAAAAGTATCCAAAACAGGATTTGAACCAGGGACCTTCGACTTAAGCTACTAATGCTCTATCAACTGTGCTAATCTGAACATATCTGGCAGACACAATTCACTCACAAGGAGAGTGCCAAGCTTGGTAATCACAGATTTTGATTATTTTTATGTATGTTGTAGGGTAGAACCCCCTTAGTCTCAGGTTCAATGGATTTTATACAACGCTCCTTAGTTTTCGAGAAATGGGGGGGTATAATATTATAACACAACTTAAATACTTACTTTGTAACAAAATAGCTGCGTTGGTCGTAGCTCAGTTGGTATGGTGTCTGCTCGTTGTTCTGAGGACCCAGGTTCGATGCCGGAATGCACTACGTTTATTTTTCTCACTTTTTTTTATAAATATACTTGTAATTATAATTTAATAATTTCAATAAAAAAAAATTTAACATAATTAAATTTTAATTTAGTATTTTTGATTTTTAAACCATTATTAAAAATTTTTCATCATTTAAAGAGCTTTAAAAAATTGGATCTATTATTGACTTGTAAAAATTCTAAAATCGTTACAAAATCAGCATATTTACTATCAAATTATATAATTCTTCTCCCATCACAATAGAAAACGAAGATATTTCATATCGAGGCTAACGGAAAAGACAGGCTACCGCGGTGCATTCCACTTATCTTTTTTTACAGACCGCTAGAGTGACGTAATGCTCTTTTCGTGTACTTGCATTGGTGGATTCAAGCATCACGTGACTCCCGCGGTATGTAAAAAAAGATACGCGAAAAGCACCGCGGTAGCTTTCTTTTTCGTTAGCCTTGTTTCAGATGCTGGATTATTTGTTAAAAATCCATTGTTTTGCCATAAAATTTTACAGTAGTTCAACGCATTTGTGACATCACTTTTTTGATTTTCATCGAATCTCGACACTTCAGATTAATCTTCTTGTGAACTACAGGTTGCTTCTTCCATTTTATACGATTATAAGCTGTTATAGAATGATACGCACTTATGTGCGATAAAGATTTTAAACAAAAACCTCTTAACTGCACCAAACTAAAAACAAAGAATTAACCACAGTCTGTTGTGGCGCCCTCTAGTTAAAATAAAATAAAACATAAATATGTTGTAATTTAATTCTTATGCTAAATTTTAATATAATTATGCTTCTTACTTTAAAAAAAGAGTAGTATTATCATCGCATTCACTTCTCTTGTTAAGGCAATTTATAAATAATGTTTCTTTACAATCACGAATTGACACAATTGTTCAATATTGTTGCATTGATGAAGCATATATGGAATACATTTTAAAAGTGATTTAAAAAAATCAAAAATGCTAAATTAAAATTTAATTATGTTAACAAAACTTTTTATTGAGATTATTAAATTATAATTACAAGTATATTTATAAAAAATTGAGAAAAACAAACGTAGCACGTACCGGCATCGAACCCGGGCCCTCGGAACAACGAGCAGACGCCATACCAACTGAGCTATGACCAACGAAGGTGTTATGTTACAAAGTAAGTATTTAAGTTGTGTTATAATATTAGAGCCCCCATTTCTCGATAACTAAGGAGCGTTGTATAAAATCCATTGTACCTGAGACTAAGGGGCTTCTACCCTACAACATATATAAAAATAATCAAAATCTGTGATTACCAAGCTTGGCACTCTCCTTGTCAGATAAGCTTTTGATAATGAGATCCGATCTGTTATCTGAAACAGCTCAACAGAGTAAATTGCAGGTAATGGAACTCCAAGAAAATGTTGGATACATAGTTACACTTCATTAATTTAACACAATTATTCTAATTGAGAAATAAATCATATGAGTTGTAATTTTCCAACTAAGTGAAAAAGTGTTCAGGCCAGGATTTGAACCAGGGACCTTTGGCTTACGGCTGTTGGTATGTCAACTACCCAGCTCCCGTCCCTAATGTTAAACCGGTGGGCATAGAATGCATTCATATATTTAAAATATCTCCTCGGAAAACTAATATTTTTAACTTATTTTTTCTGTGTGCATTTCTTAAAGGATGTCTCCTTTTTTTTTCCTTAGTTGTCAAAATATTTCTAAAATATATGCTTAATTTTATCTGAAGGGTTAAAATATTCTTCATAGGTTGTCAGCTTTTAACACACAAAATATTAAATTAAGCATATATTTTAGAAATATTTTGACAACTAAGAAAAAAAAAAGTGACATCCTTTAAGAAGCATACAACGAAAAAATAAGTTTAAAATATTAATATCCTGAGGACAGGGCTGCCATTTGCTACTAAAATGCTACTTTTTGCTACTATTTTCAGCTTCAGGAGACTAAGGCAACTTTTTTAAGAAAAAAAGGCTTGAAAAGCAACTATTTCTGACAAATAGGCAACTATTTTATAAAAAAGGAGACTTTTTAAAAATTTTATTCTAGCTTTTTCAAATACATGTTGTAGGAAATATGAAACAACAAAACTTTTACCATTTCAGTGACAATTTTTCCAGATGTTCGATATCACCACCAAACAGCACTTTTCTTGACCAAGAGTCAATTTTACTCATTTTTCTATTGTTCTAATTGCTGCTGCATAGTAACAGTAAGCAAATAAGCAATTATATCCTTTGATCCCTCAGCATACGTAGTTTTAAATCATGAAAGTTATATTTCTCAAACAACAACAACAAAAAAATTGCCCTATTTGTTGCTCACTAATAACAATAAATAAATCATCTAAATAACTTCCTCCATTAAAAAATTTCTGCTTCCTCCTTTACCCACATCCTCCCTCTCACCCTCATGCTGTGTTTCAAATCGTGTAAATCTCTTTATTAAAAAAAAAAAAGAAAATACATCTGCCCTACTTGCTGATCACTGCTTCTAATAACAATAAATAATCAACGATCATCTAAATCCCTCCCCCCATTCAAAATTTACTCCCCCCTCCCCTCCACCACTACATAGCATACAAGGAAATTTAAAATCTGTATTTTTATATTTAAAAAATTCTCCTGTCTTACTTGTTGCTCTCTAGTGAAATAAATAAATAATAAGTCTTATATAAACTATTCCTTCCTTCCAAAATTTTTGGTTCTCCCTTTTGCCCAACCTCTCCAGCATGCAGATTTTCAAATCTTTCAAAACTTTATTTTAAGAAAAAAATTTCTGCCCTATTTGTTGTTAACTAATAACATTAAATTAAAAAAATTAATCATCCACCTCTTCCTCTCAAATTTACATTTCTAACTCCCCCCCCCCCCCTCCTTCCAATGTAGAAAGAGGTTTAAAATATTTATTTAGAGAAAAAGTCTCACCTAATTGTGTTATAATATGGGCTTAAAATATTTAAAACTCTTTATTTTAAAAAAAGTCTGTCATATCCATTGCTTTCTAGTAACAATAAATAATTAATCAATCATCTAAAATACCCCTCTCCCCATGCCCAATTTCTGTTTTCTCCTACTTCTGCAGCTTCAAACCCTTTAAAATATTTAAAATTTGAATTTTATAAAAAAAATGCTGCATTTGATACTTTGTAGTAATGATAAATATCAATGACCTAAATTCCCTCCTTCTCTGAAAATTTTCATTTGTAAATAATTTTTCAAATAGATTTTCGTAATGTGTAGTGCATCACCCTAAATCGGGATGCCAACTATGTTGTAGTATTCTACAAAAAATGTCATTTCAAAGCAAGCAAATATACGCATAAAATAAAAACTTCCCTTATACTGCAGTTTCAAACTCTTTAAAATATTTAAAATCCCTTAAACCTGCAGTTTAGGAAAAGTTCCAAGAAAGATTTCTTTAAGTTCATTATGAAAGCAAAAATGAAATGCTTGAAATATCACTATTAGATCTGCAACTAACAAGAGCTATATCAAGTGTTCATCCAAAAGTTGCAGCAAACTAAACTCAAATGTCATGAAAACTAGAATGGATTTGCTTTTAACAATTTTTTTACATAATAATTATATAATATGTAAAAACAGTACTGAATTTGCGCAGATTATATGTAAAATGCTGTATTGTTGTAATCAGAAATACTTAATCATTTTTAAGGAAAGATTAAAGAGTAACCAGAAAATTTGTAAAAGGGAAATCATTATGTACCCTGATCTCAACACTGTGACTATTTTGGATAATACTTTATATACAACTATCTTGCTACTAAATCAGCCATGGTATGCGACTATTTTTGGCTTCAAAGGTTACTAAAGCAACTATTTTGAATCATTTTTGGAATGACAGCCCTGTGAGGAGATATTTAAATATGCAAATGCATTCTCTACGCCCACAGGTTTAACATTAAGGAGGGGAATTAGGGAGTTGACTGACCAACAGCCTTAAGCTGCCAAACGCTCTACCAACTGAGTTATCCTGGACAAATCTGGCAGGCACAATTAACTCAGACAACCTTTTGATAATAACATCTGCTCTGTTATATGTTGAGCTGTTTCAAATAACAGACCAGGATTATAAAGGATTATATATTGTAGACATAACTCATTATAAAGTTTGTTTTATTTATTTATATATTTTTTCTTTTTTAGACTGATATAGAATATAGAAAAACGTGGGACAGACTAGTTATCAAGTTGGATGTTATTGATCAAGATCCACAGAGTGATTGTGAAATCATGCATTGGGTTATGCATTATCCTGTAAGTTTTTAATCTTCTGTAGATGAATATTAAATAGTTAGACTAGTTTTGAAGCATTCTCTTATTAAATTGTAGAAAGGGAATAAAATTGCAAAAATTGTTTTTATTCAAAAGTAAAGAAATTTAAATAAATATTGATTTTGCGTTTTGTTTTAATAATAAAACATACTACATAAGCAAACTTTATGACAGTGATTTTATTTTTGTAAAGATAGGGTTTTATTTGTTATATATAATATATATAAAGATATAACCACACTCGAAATGTTATGAAAATCTGAGACTCCAGTTTCTAATAAAATGTTTTATTAAGTTGGTCTGAGAGCAGAAAAAAAGGCTACTCTGAGAACAGGTAGTAAGGTTAGTTACATGCATTTAATGTCCGAGTGATATAAAGTTTTGAAATGGCTAGATCACAACATAGGAGCATTTTGTAGACTGGTGATCAATGTCATGTACTACAATTCACAGCTTCTCATTCAAAATACAGCCTGAAAGTTATTGCAAAGTTGCATGTGCATAATGTTTTAGTTTTTTGGGAGTCTGTTATTAGAGTTTTGAAAAATGCTGGTTATTTTAAACAGGTCCTTCAAAAAGCACCAAACAGTAAAATTTCTTGTTGATCGCGGAATTCAATGCTTAATGGCACCAAAATTTTAGACAGACCAAAAAATCAATTCAAACTTTCTAAAAACAGACTTCAGTCCTATAAAATGTTTGCAAGTAATTAGTTAACTCTTTTTGCACTCCAGCTTTTGTTTAAAAAAAAAAAAAGATAATTCTCTCTATATATACCCAAATCCATGTTGCCTTTCGCTAACAAACTTCATCTTATATGTAACATCCATATCTAAATTTAACATATATTATGTCTGTGTTTTAACGTACTTTCACTAAAATGCATTCCAATTCAATTGTCCAGGAAAATTATTTTCAATTTTCATGCCTTTTACTGCACCCCCTAACCACTAAAGCGTACAGCCTTCCTCTTCTCACACACTTATGCTAGGAGAACCAGTTATTCATATAACTCATTTTATTCACTAAATACTTTGTTCCTTTGCATGTTTCTCACCAAATTCACAAAGCGTTGGCAAAGAAGTAAAGAAACTGTATGCCAAAAATTTAAAAAATGTAAATGTGTTTGAAGAGTTTTAGCATTCAAACTCTCCTTTGCATCTGGTGTAATTAGCATCAAAAACCTGCTTGCCTCCTCTTCAGTGA
The DNA here is from genome assembly GCA_963931845.1 of Maratus michaelseni. NCBI lineage: Eukaryota > Metazoa > Arthropoda > Arachnida > Araneae > Salticidae > Maratus > Maratus michaelseni. The sequence continues at coordinate 59,360,973 of OZ007600.1, read as the reverse complement.
ACAGGCCTGTATTTCCTAACCTTTTACACGTGTGTCAACTGCAACTATATCTAAACATACTTTAGATATTTAAAATGAAACGAGTTATTCTTTTTATGCATCACTCACGACTAGCTACATTTTTGTTTCAGCTTCTTAAAATTTTTCTACAATTCACATAATTATTATTACTCACAGCTTCCATATGCACTCAAGCAACCAACAATAATATTAACACCACATATGTCTCATTAACTTTTGAAATATTTTTTTTCATTGGTGAAATGGGGAAAATATTTAAAGATAAAAGGTTGTATATAAATTAGCTTTTGTTGCATTAAATGTTTTCCTAACAAAGCTCTCTATCTCTCTCTATCTCTATCTCTCTCTATCTCTCTCTCTCTATATATATATATACGCTATGTATTATGATATTATATTGTACATATATATATGATAGTATTGTGAATTAATTTAACTTTCCTTTGGGTTTTTATTTCTTTAGTCCATTAGCTTTTATGTAAGAATTGCAACATTTGGTTAAATATCAAAGATTGGAATAGGATATATTTGCTTATTCTTTTTACATTAATATGATCAGAAAGAAATCATTAATCTTTCTGTTTAGATTCTGTAAAGATATTGTGAATTTTTTCTAGAGGAAATCATTTGTTCAATTCATTAAGAGGTTTGATATTTGAGTTGTTACTAATGAACTTTTCAAAGCTGATCGTTGTCAAAAGTACTTTATGTAAACAGTTCTACATTTGAATCTGTTGTTATTTGTCTTTACCAAAATTTTTGGTTTAATTACTTATGATATTTTTAACTAAATTTTCTGTAAGATAAGTGCTTTACTATATTGTTATAGAGCAGTCATTGTATATTTAAAATGGAATATCAAAAGTTTAACTGAAATAAATATTATTGGCTTCTTAACTTTCTGATTTTGAAATTTATACATTGTAGTTTATTACAGTGTTTCTCAACCTTTGATTACAATTTAAATTACTAATTGAAATAATATCTGTAGGTATTTAACTAAAGCTAATAATGATAAAGAAATGTAATATAATTGTTCTTACATGAAACATTATTATGATGTTTGTATTGTCTTCTTGCTTTAAATTTAATTCTTTTTTATTATTCTTTCTCTTTTCTAGTTTCCTATGTACAGTAGGGAATATGTGTACATCAGAAGAGCTGTGGTATGTTTATTTTGTAATATTTGTGCCTCACCTTTTTTTTTAATGATTATGTTAATTCTATTTACTTTATATCTATACTAATAAAATAAAGTTTCGCTCTGTGTGTCTGTTGGTGATGGCTAGGAAAATGTAGAGCACCTAGAAGTCTGTAAATTTAGATTTAGGTAGTCCAAACCCTCTCTTGGTGCACCTGACCCTCAGAATTTTAATATTTTGATAATTAGCCTAGATATTTATTAGATTCTCATTAACCATCGCTTCTAAAATGACATCTTTTAAATCAAAATGGTGAAAGAAACGAACCGGCGCATTGAATTTGCAAGCGGAAATGAATAAATTCGAAATTATTTTACTAATTAGCGAATTTTAAGAAAACTAATTGAGATATCAATTTGAAAATTTTTGAGCATATGTAAAAAAGTATTCTGCATCTGACTACATGATTTTTGAAAATTTTGGTAGGTAATTTTTTTTAATTTATACAAAAGTCTGCCGGCGCCAGTGAAAACAATTCGAGAAAGTTTCAGACAGGCATCTGCTTTCATTAAAAACTGAACTACAAAGAGATCTGTTTCTCTGGCCGATCTCTCCATTTAGTTTGCGAAAATGAAAGGAAATAATTGCCAATTTTTACTAATGAACAAAAATTTAGGTAACTAATTAAGATACAGATTTGAAATTGAGGTCGGGAAGGGGTGTCATCTGCCGGCTATTTTAGTGTAGCATCTTCGTTATGTTCTAATTATCAGAAAAATGTAATTCTTTTTTAATGATCGCGTTAATGTAGGTGACGGTGGCTCTCTTGAACAAATTATTCATTGTATTTGTGGGTATGGGAGGGAGAGGGGGGGGTTAACGCCTTTCTATGAGATTGTAATTATCTCGGGCCCGGGCAACACCGGGCGGGTTAGCTAGTATATATATATATATATATATATATAAAGTAATAAGGAGTAGATTGAAACAAATTTAGTTAAAATTTCAAATTAGTTTTATTATCGTTATTACTATAATTATTCATTAATTCAAAACCACATTCTTTAATGGTACTTTTTTTCTCATGAAAGCAGTGCATTTAAAAGCTTTAGGATTGTTATTGCATTTTTTCAATTTATTTCATTTTGTATAAATTTAGTTCATATAATTTATAATTTAATAGATTGTCATTTGCTTAATAAAAAATTCTACTCATTTATGAATTTCTTTCCTTAATTTAAAAGATTTCTTGGGGAAAAAATTGTGTGTATGTGCATATTAATGTTTTTTCTTTATTTATTTACAGGTTTTTCAGTGTTATAGTTTTATTACGTGTTCATGTTTTTATACTTAATTTCTGAAATTTGTTAAAAAGTTATTATTTTATTTTATTATAAAAAATTTTTGAATGATTATTGGTTTTCTTATTTCATTACTTTTATTTGCAGATAAGTCCAGAAACAAATACAATGGTTCTTGTATCTAGAGCTATTGATCATCCAAAATGCCCTGTAAATGACAAGTATGTCCGTGTTTCCAAATATAGTTCCAGAATGGTAATCCGGCCTCACAGAACATATGATGATGTAAGATGTTCTTGTTTTTATTTCCGACCATTTAAGTTTTATTTTTTGCTTAAAACAGGAAACAATAGTATTTAAATTGCTAATATTTCTCTGGTATTGTTTGTCTTCAGCAATTTAGTTATTGCTGTTATTTTTTTAAGACTGGCAATTTTTTATAAGATTAATCAAATAATTGATAAAGTATTGAGTTTAATGAATTTGTTTCTTAATTATTGAGGTAGGCTTTATATCATAGATTTATTATTTAGTTGATAATTTGAATCTTAATGTTTTCTTTGTTGCCTCACTTTAATCTTCTGCATTTCAGCAATAAACTGCTTATCTAATTGCTACTTTCCCAAAATATTTGTTTGGGAATACACAAAGTTTAAAATCTTTTAATCTCTATTATTTTGAAATTTTCCTAGCAAATTTGTTACTTTACAGTAACAATAAATAAGTAATCAAATCATAGTATGCTTTAAAATAAAGCTTTGGAAAGATGTCTATGAAAACTGCTACTCTATGTATTATGAAAAATAAGAAGAAATTCCAATGAAAATGGAAGCAGCAAAACTAATTTTTTAGTTAAAAGTTTTTGCCAGTTTTTTATAAAGAGCCCCTAAAAATGAATTTGAATCTAAACTGCTTTACAAAATCTCTTTTGTATCATAAAAATTTATATTTTGGAATCCCCATCAAATCTGGAAATCAATTAAATGTTGTAAATGAAGGACTCGAATGTAAAACAAGATGACTAACAAAATACAAGTTTTGAGCTATTCAAGATTTAAGTTTTCTGAGAAAAACTGCAAACAAAACTACTGTGATTGATTATCATACATTATAATACAAGCAAATTTTGTATGTGTGTGTATATGTGCAAATTTTATTTTAAAAACGGCTCTAACGATTTTGCCTAAATTTTGTATCACCGTTTTCAGGTACGAGAAGACCATTGCGCTGGGTAACATGTTCGAGAAAATTCATTTAGTGGGTCAGATAGATTTCACTCAATTAGTGTGGTTAATTGATCCCACAATACTACCATACTATTCAAAATGTACATTAAATGGAAAAAACTGCAATAGATCCACAGCCAACTTTCTCAAAAACCCAATATACATAAATAGACAATGTAATAATGTACTATGATATTCTTTCTGATGTATTATTTTTAAAAAGTACATATTACAGCTCGATTTAAAATTTTAAGAAAAGTTTTATCTCATTTTCATGGGCATCCATTAACATAAAAGTGTGAGCTAATTTAATTAGTAGTAATTGAAAAACACTGAAATGTCAATTTTAATTCTGCATTACTACAATTCTTTAGGCTGTTTATGTTAGCTAGCTTACCATTAGGTTATTTTTTTATTTTTATTTAGATAATTTGATTTAAAACTTATTGTAATACAATTTAATTACTTAAAGCTTACATATATTTTAATTTATTTAAGCAAAAACTTATTGATTGCACAGCTTATTTCTTCTTTTTGGAATACATCTGGCGAAAACACAAAATTCGATTTTCTAATATTTGGTGCACTTGCATACTGCCATTGATGTCCGAGTCTATAATATAAAATGCAGTCTGAGGAATTTAAAAAGTTTCTTAGAATTGTTTTAATATTTTTTTGCTTTTGACATTTTCAAAAATTCAATGTCATCTTGCTAGAAAAAAAAAAAAGGATCAACCATTTTGTGCTTTGCACACTAATCAAAATTTTGCCCGCACTAATTGGAGGAATATCTAATAAAGTTTACTGCACTTACTGAAAATTGCACTAAGCTAGGAATACCTGTATAAAAAAAATTTCTTTGTGTCCAAGATTCATGAAAATGAAATTTTAATGAAACTGTTGTTTTATGTTATCCTGATCCATGACACGTTTATTTGTTTATTTAAGTCTGTTATAATTTATGCAGGATGTTTCGAAACTAATGCAACAAACTTTCAGGGATGATAATATGCACCAAGACAAACAGTTTTTGTATAGGAAACCAGAGTCGCAATCCACTTATCCAGTCAATTGTGTCTTTCTACAAGTTGAATCAAGATTTTCATTCACAATTTTAATAGTAAAAAAAACATTTTAAAGATATATCAACAGACTTACTTTGCTTTACATGAAACATGACATGAAAAAGTGCTAGAAATATTCGCCATCTACCGCAATGTTGTGCCCATACTACACTGATGTAGACGCTCCATAGTTCAAAATAAAGTTGACAGTACATACGATCTTACTAACTAAATTACAGTGCAATTTCAACACTTTCCATGATGTCATTACATTTCATACTAAGCAAAATTAATCTGATCAAAATTTTGCTAAAATATCTTCATTATTGTTATGTGACCAGAAATTCAGATTCAGCTTGTAGTGAGACATCCTTTATTTATGACTAAGTAAATGGATTTCAGTTCTAGTTTCCTATACAAAAAATTTTTATCTTGATGCTTTTCAACCCTGAAAGTTGTTTTCATTAGTTTAGAAACACCTTGCATATTTTTACTGCTTTATTATTTTTACCTCAAACTGAGTGAAAATGTGTTCAGACTAAAAGTTGAAGTTAGGACTCTTTATGTATCATGAAAATATTCTGCTGTGTAGTCTACCTGGATAACTCTGGCATATACAATTCACTCAGCTTGGAAATTTTCAGCTCATATGATTTATCAGTCAGTTTGATTGAGCTAAAAATAATAAAGTTTAATCTATGTATCATTTGTGGTTTATTCTATTAAGCTATCTCACATGACAAAGCAAAATGGTATTGCCAATAAGTTTGTCCGGGTAAATTGTGTCCGCCAAAGTTGTCCATGTAACTCAGTTGGTATAGCATTCACACAGTATGCAAATCCTGGTTGTATGCATGGTCCTGGGTTCAGCTCTTGGTCGACACTTTTTCACGCAATTTGGAACTAGTACCCTATATATTTCCTTGATACTTTCAATCTTTTGTTATTATTGAACAGTTAAAATGTTTGTCATCTGAATTAGATGAAAAATTTTAACTGATATATTATATAAACTGATAGTATAAAATTATTTAAGTCTCACCTTAATACTGTAAACTCTGTCTAAGGCAGACTCTGTGTAAGAGAGAAAGAAATCTGCCTAACTCGAAAAAATTTTCAAGTCCTGACGAATCCATTGAAATTTGTCTAAGGTGAAATACTGTCTATGACAGAAATTTTTTTCATTCCTGATCTATTCCACCTTATACAGAGTTTACTGTATTATGTTTTCTAATGTATTGTCAATCTATGTTTACATATCCTTACTTTTTTCTTCAGAATGGTTTTGACTATGTCCTTACTTATTTTGATGACCCCCAAGCAGCTTTTCCTGCTCCTGCTTATAACTGGATGGCATCATCAGGTATTTATTTATTTTTTTATTTACTTACTGTACATTCATTAACACAATCTGATTAACTCTCAATTTGAGAGGTAAGAAAATATGATAACCACCTCAGCAATATTCAATAATTAGATAGTTTTCAATTGTTTTATTCTTGAATATGTTTATGTGATTTGAAAATTGTGTTTTTGTTCGATGTAAGTTTTTTATTAAATTTTTAAAATTCCCTACATACTGATTTATCTATTCTGTGCTGTATATGTTATATCAGTTTTGCATAATGAATTATATTCATTATTTTCAATTGTCTTTTTTGTAATGTATGAAATGTATGCCCTTGACTCTAAATTCATTCAGTTGATATTTTAGTAATAGCCACTTTAGTATTGTATGTTTAAGGTTGCTTGTTTTATTAAAATAAACACAATATTAAATCCAACTGTTTTCAGGAAAAAGTCAGTTTTATAATTTTACTTTGATAATTTTTATAGTTTTTCTTTTTTATCTGTCATATATTAGCATTTAAAAATTTTATGATCGCTTTTCTTTTAGAATATAAGTGCTTTTTTTATGGTATAACATCAAAATTTCTGTTGAATATTTTTGTCTACTCAACAACACACAACTTTCTGACGCATTCAAAGTCTCATTATTAAACATAAAAGCATGGAGCTAGTAGATATGACTGTTGAAGTGATTTAGAATCAAATAGTGTTTCTCATTTTTTGATAAATGGATTACTTCTTGAGTTATAAGCAATTATTTTCTCATGATGAATTTTATTGGGCTGTCACTTCCCAAAATTTGCATCATAACTCCAACATTGCCTGAAAGATCTTCTATCTTTATCAAATAATGGAAAATGCTTTTCAATTTCATGTGTTTACAAACAAAATTTAATTCATGAATGTCTCCAAAAATAGCCAGTTTAGATTTGAAAGCAGTTTTCAGTAACTACTATATGACACCATAAAATGCCTTTAAATTATGGCTTGCTTTATTATTATACCTTCAGAAGGTTGCAATCTTCCATCTCGAGAATGTTTTCCTGTAATTTATTTGTTGAATCATCCCATGAATTATCTGGAATTTTTCTATCTCAATATCTTTAAAGATACATAGAAATAGAATCATTCTAAGCATCTTAGTATTAAATTGGAAACTGTGTGCAAACACAAATATTTCCTCAAAAGTTTCTTCAAAAATCTGCCGAATCCTAAAAATTAATATTGTTACAAAATTCCTCAAACAGCAATGTAAAAAAAAAATTCAAGAATGAAAATTTAAATGGTAGGAAAATGTCAACAATGATTATGGTTAACAATGAGCTGCAAAGCTATTATATAGCCACCCTTAGCGACGAATTTTGTGGCCATTTTGCTTACCAAATACTTAGGAAAATTTGAACAAGTGGGTAAGTGTGATCGAAAATCGCTCAAAGGGTTTCGTTTAATATTTCTTTCAAAACACTTTATCCTTTCTTTAATAAATCCAAATAAATTTCATTTAGCAACAAAAAAAAAGTCTTTTTTTTTATTATGTAAAAATTTACCGGTCTATTTTTTCGTATTTTCGATTATCTAAACCAGCCTATAGCGGACGAAACCCGCTATTATATTCTATCATAATAATATCTGTCATGCGGACTAAATGTGATATTTAAAAAAATAATTTCAAAATTAAACATGTTGTACACCTTCAAAATATTAAAATATGCGAAAATTTCCATAATCAGATTTTTATCATGATTCTATATCTATATGTTTCTCAAACTCATATATTTACTATTCTCTATTATTCATATTGATACTCGCTTGTATTATTCTCAAACATTTGAAAAATTCGTTAAACTTCCAATATGGTGTCAGATTTTCTTTTTAATTCTCTAATGATGTGATATTAATCTGCTTTGTGTACATACACATACTCATACTCCTTGTATTATTGAGAAATCTTTGAAAATTTCTGTTTTCTTACCACTATGACGTCAATAATTTTTATTTATATTAATATTTTTTTTAATTGGTGAAACTTTTTATTTCATTTTTATTTTTACGTGGAAATCGTTCAATAGAAAATTAATTATTGTAGAAAGAATTTCATTGTGAATGTTTAATTTTTGGCAACTGCTTTAACGAAAAATGTTTAAAGTTAAAAGTTAATAGGAAAAGGTTGTTAGAATTTTGATTTTTTATCTCTATTTATTAAAATAATACGATTTTTTCAAATTTTAATATTTTGAGCTTCATAGTTGGTATTCAGCTAGATACACACAAAGTTTCAACTCTGTAAGTTACATAATTTCTGAGAATGGCTCTGTGACGGACAGACAATGGAGCGGGAGTAATAGGGTTTCGTAAGATGAACAAAACCCTAAAAATGGATGAAATTTTCAAAAAATACCAAGAATCTTCTATATTTTCCTAGAAACCAGAAATACATCCTTGGTTAAAATTCAGTCAATGTTATCAAGAGAGGTTATATAAAGAAGACTGCTCCGGAGAAGTTAGTTTAATTTTAGTCTTAAATGATTTCTTTTGGAATGCAACTTATGACTATTTGTGCTTTGTTGAATTTATTATGCTGTTTATTTCATATTTGTGGTACAAATTGAAATATTTACATTCTGTTCCTAGAATATTCATATAATAAATTGTATTCAATGATTCAAAACCTGCTTTTTGAATTACAAATTATTGTCATCATATTAGAAGTCAGTGATTTTGTAACAATATTTTTTATCTATATATTTAAAACGAAAAGCTCATTCTGTCAAATCCACATGAAAATCATCTCTCTGCACATGCGTCAACATTCTTTATAAGGCTTCTACTCTCAGAAACGGGAAACCTGATTGATTAACCCAACCTTCACCTGTTTAGCAAGAGGATTGAAAACGGATGAAGCCGTACCATTGCATTGAAAGCATAGACCTTCTAATTTATTTTTGCTCTGAGATTGAAAGCTAAAGCTTTTTTTTTTTAAAGAACTCATGTTTTCACTACTAAATATGCATATTTTTTTACAAACTTTTAAAGACTTGGATACAGTTATATTTATAACCAATTGAAATGTCTGAGAGTTCGACAGATGAGAACTATTTTTTTTATTGCTATGTTAAACAAGCCAATGTGAAAACAAACAAACAAAAAAGCGAGAAGATAACAATATTTTTTCATGAAATTTTTACACAGGCTGTAAAACTGTTTTATTTATCACCAATAAAGAGTTTAAAGAGTTCGGACAAAAAGAACTTTTTATTTTAAAACTATGAAGACCCTGGGTAAAAAAAGAAAATGAGCACTTTTATCACTAAATATCCATATTTTTTGTGAATTTTTCATTAAAAAATAAAATTTTATACAAAATTGGGTTAAAGATATAAAATAATAAAAACTTTTTCATTTATTTATTTATTTTCATGGGTATGAGCAACGCCGGGCGGGGGTCAGCTAGTAAATGTAATTTCAATTTATCAACTGGTCAATTGAGAGTTAGCAAAATCTTCAATAGTGTGAACACTTCAAGCAAACTCCATTATTAATTTGACACAAAAATATTGTTCTTATGAGTACTGTGCAATACTTTTAGAGTTCATACCAGTAAATGAAAAAAAATAAAATACAAGGATTATTTTATTCAGTTCTCTGAAATTTTCTGGAAATGGCATACATTTCTTGCATTCACCTATATTCCTTGCAATAATTCCGTTCTCTGCATATTCTGAACAACATGAAATTGAGTGGGTTGTTAATCTTAGTTAAATACATCTATCGATATTGATTATGATAAATTGATTCATTTTCATACATAAAGCGACCAGCTTATATACTAGAATATTTTTCAGGATTTTCTACATATTTATCTTATAAATTTGTCATTGCTAATAATTTTCTAATATGTAGAACATATTTTTCTCACATGGTGGTGGAGGGGAAATACTTCCTTTAAAATATTTGTTATTGTCATTATTATTTATATTTAAATAATCACATTTTTCCTTTTATTATTTATGTATTACTTTGTAAAATTTTATGACATTAAACAACATTCTTTCCCATCTTGCAAAAGTCAACCTAATCACTCAATATATATCTATAAAGACAGGTAGGTTCTGTATAAAATCAAGTTACCCAATTCAGTAGAGGACTTTAAGCATCTTTGTATGTAATTCAATCTCATCAAAAACAACTCGTTGTAAATGATCCCGCCAAGCCACAAACCTAAAACGTCAGTCATAAAAAGAAGTGATATCACATAAAAAGAAGCTATATAGAAGTGCATACTCCGAGTCCCGTGTAAAAATCTATCACCACTCATAATGTTTCCAAAGGACTCGGAGTGAGGGACAGTATGTGAAAACTGCTTGGCGACCTGCAGGCTTTTATAATGTTTGCGTTTCCTGAAATTACATATCACTATGTTATTATTTTTATTTTATTTTATTTTATTTTATTTCATTTATTTATTTATTTATTTTGCTCCCATAAAATTGTAAAAAGTTGAAGTTTCTGTGTTTGCATGCCCTTTCTTATTTATGAGATTGAAAAATCAATTTGTTGATTTTATTTACCATTATTTAAACTAGAAACACCACTCTTACGAAGAGGATTTTTAAGTAAACATGTAAAGATTTTGAGTTTGTAATATATATATATATATATATATATATATATATATATATATATATATATATATATATATATATATAATATATATATATACATACACACATAATGGTCATACGCATATTAATAACAATGCACCTTCAATAAACTTTAAACTGAATTGAGATATATTGCAGTAATTCTAGGGTAAGCGGAATCGCATAGATCTGGTGAAAAATACGTTCTGTTTAAGCCATTCTAGTCTGTTTTAATAGTATTATATGCAATAATATTCTTTGAATTGGAAACGCATAATTTTTTTTTTTTTTGTTTAAGAAATAATTCCGGAATAAGAAATAATTTCGCCCATTTTACCAGTTCCCTTAGAAACGGTGATTTAACAATATTTTTAATTAAATTTTATGGTAAGAAATATTGGAAAGTATAATTGTAATGATTATCACACTTACATACTTTTTCCTGCTTGTTTCTCAACTATTTCTGTTTTTACATTTTTTTAGCATGCAAATATATTTATAAAAGTGATATAACAAAAATTAAAAATTTATTTTTTCAACTTTCAAAATTGATATACTGCATATATTATAAAAGCCTGCAGGCCGCCAAGCAGTTTTCACATACTGTCCCTCACTCCGAGTCCTTTGGAAACATTATGAGTGGTGATAGATTTTTACACGGGACTCGGAGTATGCACTTCTATATAGCTTCTTTTTATGTGATATCACTTCTTTTTATGACTGACGTTTTAGGTTTGTGGCTTGGCAGGATCATTTACAACGAGTTGTTTTTGATGAGATATCACTCCTTTTTGTAAGGAGGTATTTAATTTCAATTATACGGATTCCATTTTTATTCAAAAAAAAAAGATGAAAGGGGCAAAAAAAATAATAGTGATGCTCTAAACAGAATTATACAATTCATTGAGTGACTTATTCCAATGTACATGTCGCTACCATAACAACGGGGAAACTTTTATATTAATTTCCTTACATTGTACTCATCAGATTATTTATGACATATTTATTTTCCTTTTTCTTTTGTTTATATCACTCTTCCGTTTATATATATTCAAAAACAAAAAATTAGACAATTTTACAGTAGTTTACAAACTTATTAAAATACTACAGTTTCAAGAAAAATGTGGAAAAATAAGAAGCACTTTTTTTCGGTCAACTACAACGATAAGTTTATGGAGTATACTTTATAGAGAATAATCAACATTTTTTTTTTCTACGAACCTATTTCTATTAGTATAAAAATTTACAGGGATTTTTATACTAACATATTAAATATATTATTTTTGAAAATTACTGAGCACCTAAGAAGTTTTTTATTTGTTTAAGTTTTTTAACTCAATGTTTCGAGAATTTGAAATATATTGTTATGAATTTTGTAAATATTTCATTCTTTTTAATTTATTTTATTTTATTATTGTGAAAATTGCAGTATTATTAATGTATTTCCTATTGAGCATCATGTAACTCAATGCTAAAGGCCTCAGGTGCTTTGCAAGAAAAACAACCTTACAGCATGGGTTTTATAATGCAGTTCTATTGGAAAATCGCCAAGGAATGGGTTTATCGCCAAGTTGGCGATGGTTTTGGTGACTTATTTTTGTCGCTAAATTTGGCGATATATCGCCAAATATCGCCAAGTTGGCGACGGATTTGGCGACTTTTTGTGCAACCACCCCCCCCTTATACAGGTACATTGGGATCCTTTCTCGCTTTGATTCTCTATCGAAAGTTAAAGCACTTTCTGGTAATTTCTAGCATCTGAAGGCTCTGGAATAATCTGGAAAGATCTCTGAAACCTATATAAGGACCTCCATCAGTTCAGTGAGTTAGTTGTCTGTCAACTGCGATTGAATTCATACGAGAGGCTTTGCATTGAGAACTGTGTTTCTCGGATCGATTTTGTCGTTGATACGTCGTATTGAACGCATTGTTTCTGTGTGAAATTTTGCTTAGCTTTTATTGGATTTGAAGATTACTGAATATCTTGTAATTTTCAGAAGATATTTGTGATTGTATTGCACTGTTTATAGTGAATAAAGCCTTTTTATTGTTCTTATATATTGGCATCAGTCCTTTCGAACCCCGAGCTCACAACATTTGGTGTCAGGAGTGGGGTTGAATGCCGATTACCAGAGCAATGGAAGCGCAACTGACTAAATTATTGGAGAAATTAGGAGAGATGGATGAGAAAATGACTGCGAATCAGGCTGAAATGAAGAAGGATATGTCAGCGATGGATGAGAAAATGACTGCCAACCTTGGCGAGTTAAAAGATGAAATGAAGAAGGAAATGTCAGCGATAGATGAGAAAATGACTGCAAATCTTGGCGAGATGGATGCGAAAATGACTGCAAATCTTGGCGAGATGGATGAGAAAATGACTGCCAACCTTGGCGACTTAAAAGATGAAATGAAGAAGGATATGTCAACCAACCTTGGAGAGTTGAAAGACTTAATAGAGGATAAAATAACATCTTTAAATGACAGAATTGACGGCGTGGAAAACAAAGTTGAAGGAAGATTTCAACAAATAGAAGGAAAAGTAGAAGAAATTCAAAGGACAGCCAATACCGTAGAAGAAAAAGTTCAAAAGATCACCGAGACCGTTGAAGAAAGAGTAGAAGAAAAAGTTCAAAAGATCGCCAAGACCGTCGAAGAAAGGATTGAGAGTGTAGAAAAGGAGTTGGAAAATGTGAAGAAACAAAAGATAACTGCCGAAAACTATCCCGAAGATGTCAAGTATCAAGCTATGCTTCCTCGGGCCTCTATTAAACTCTCGACCTATGACGGAAAATCCTCATGGCCAGTTTTTAAGACACAATTTGGGATCGTAGCGGACGCCAATGGATGGGATTCCCAGACAAAAGCTTGCCAGTTAGCTGCTCCTCTACGAGCTGATGCTGCCGACGTCTTACAGACTTTGCCTGCAAATGAACCGCTGGATTTTGAAACGCTCGTCAGTGCCTTAGAATTGCGCTTTGGCGAGAAATGCATGAAGAAATATAGCAGACTCCAGCTCAAATCTCGACAGCAGAAATCCACTGAATCCCTGCAAGATCTTGCTACGGATGTCGAGAGACTTTCCCATCTTGCTTATCCTGACTGTCCGACTGAAATTAGAGAAAGCTTAGCTCTACAGCATTTTATCGATGGTGTGCGTGACTCTGAGATCCAGAAACAACTCCGGATTGCAGATCTCAATGATTTAAAAGGGGCTTTAGTTTATGCCCTGAAATTCGAGGCAGCCAAGCAAGCTACTAGGAAAGATCGACACTTTGTGCGAGCAGCCAACCTGCCTGAGACGTCGGATAGAGCTGTGGAGTGCTTACAGCAGCAGATGAATGACATAATGAGAAAGATGAACTCCATAATGGCCAACAAACCTTACAGGAAGATCAAGTGCTGGAGATGCGGTGGAGAAGGCCATATCCAAATCGACTGCCCAAGACGACCCAGCACCGAAGGTAATAGCTCACCCGCTAACGGAGGAGCAAGAAAACTGATTATTGACCATCTTGCGGGGCGGAGGTTTCCAGATCTTAAGAAGCCTCATTTTCAAGTATGTGAAATTTCTGCAAGAAGTTGCGGCGAGAACGGAGTTTTTCTAGTCGGAAGTGTGAATGATTTGCCCTGTAATATGATCATCGATACAGGAGCCAATGTGACCATCATTCGGAAAGATCTAGCTCAGCGGCTGAAAGAAAAACTCTCCTGGACCCCGCCACGTGTAATCCTTCAAACTGTGACCGGAGATAAGATCGATATACATGGAAGAATGACACTGAAAATAAAGTTTGGGAACGCCGCTTATCGCCATACAGTCTACGTGGCCGATATTTCAGATCCTTTCATACTCGGATTGGACTTTTTAAAAGAGCATGGATTCACACTGGACTTTAAGAATAATGAGTTACGCTCTGCTCAAGAAGATGTCACTATTTTCAAACTTGGAAATGAGTCCGGGTCTATTCAACGGATCACAGCCAAGGCAGATGTTATCATCCCTCCTCGGACTGAAATGATGATACCTGGATTAACTGGAAACGAAAGAATTTTCCAGTATGGCTTGACTGGATATCCTGAGAAGAGCCCAAAGGGAGTGCTAATAGCATCAGTGCTGGTAGATCTGTCGAGAGATGTGATACCTGTGAGGATTGCGAACGTAAGTGAAAAGTCTAGAATTATCCAGAAAGGTGAAGTGCTTGCAACCTGTGCTCCAGTCACCTGTGTTTGCAAAGACCCGAGCTTGACGTTATCGGAGCCGCCTACAAGCTTAACACCTGTAATTGGACGAAATGAAAATTTATATTCTGAACAGAGACATGCCGCAGAAAGACTGTTTCAGGAATTTAAGGATGTGTTTTCACAAAACGAGAGTGATATAGGGCGCACTTCACTGACACGTCATAGAATTGATACTGCCAACCATCCACCGATTAAACAGCATCCAAGACGCTTGCCGTTCGCAAAACAAGGTTTCTAAGCTCTTACGAGAGATGCAGGATAGTGACATCATCGAACCGTCATCAAGTCCGTGGGCCTCTCCCATCGTGTTGGTCCGAAAGAAAGATGGCTCCACAAGATTTTGTGTGGATTATTGTAAACTTAACGATATCACGAAGAAGGACAGCTATCCTCTACCAAGAATAGACGACACGCTAGATACTCTTTCAGGACATAAATGGTTTTCCACGCTGGATTTGAAGAGTGGATATTGGCAAGTAGAGATCCATCCTGATGACAAAGAGAAGACCGCATTTACTACTGGACAAGGACTTTGGCAATTTAAAGTTATGCCGTTCGGGCTCTGCAATGCTCCAGCAACGTTCGAGCGCCTCATGGAGACAGTGTTAAAAGGTCTGACTTTTGAAGCTTGTCTCATCTACCTAGATGACGTCATCATTGGTGGCCGCACGTTTGAAGAACATCTAGAGAATATTCGAAAAGTGTTAACGAAACTAAGAGCGGCGAATTTAAAGCTGAACCCTTTGAAATGCAAGTTCTTCCAACGAGAAGTAAACTATTTAGGACACATCATCTCAGCTGAAGGTGTTCGAACAGATCCTGAAAAAGTGTCTGCAGTAAAGCACTGGAAACGTCCGGAAAATGTCCATCAGTTGCGAAGCTTTCTGGGACTATGCACTTATTACAGAAAGTTTGTACAGGGGTTCTCCAACATCGCAAGACCCTTGCATAGGCTCACTGAAAGCAAACAGAAGTTTCTATGGACACAAGAATGCGACAATTCATTCCAGCGGCTGAAAGAAGCTCTCACATCCTCTCCAGTCCTTACCTATCCAGACCCCGACAAACAATTCATTGTGGACACGGATGCCAGTCAGGAAAGTGTCGGCGCTGTACTTTCCCAAGAAATAGATGGCCAAGAACGAGTCGTAGCATACTGGAGCAAATGTTTATCGAAACCAGAGCGGAATTATTGCGTCACTCGTAAGGAGTTATTAGCTATAGTGAAAGCCATAGAACACTTCCATCACTATCTCTATGGCAGGAAATTTCTCCTTCGTACTGACCACGCATCCCTAACATGGCTGATGAATTTTAAGAACCCAGAGGGCCAAGTAGCCAGATGGATACAACGACTCCAGGAATACGACTTTGACATCAGGCATCGCAAAGGCTCATCGCATGGAAACGCCGATGCCCTATCAAGAAGACCGTGTCCCGAGAGCTGTCGCTATTGTTCCAGAGCGGAGAGCAAGTATAATCCTGAATATGTCATACGCCAGACGAAGACTTCACTATTGACGCCACCAGATCCCTGGAGTGATGAGAAGATTCGAGAAGATCAAATGGCAGACTCTGAGATCAAACCAATCTTGGAGTTATTAGAATCTTCTAGCACGAAGCCCAGTTGGAAAGACATCTCGACTTACAGTCCTACGACGAAGCAATATTGGGCTCTTTGGAACTCTCTCCACGTCAGGAATGGTGTCCTGTTCCGAAAATTCGAATCGGAAGATGGGAAGACATCTCGGTGGCAGTTGGTACTTCCTCGATCCCGAATCCCAGAGGTCCTCAAGAAATTACATGGCAGTCCCACTGGTGGCCATTTTGGAGTCATGAAAACATTACACAGAGTCCGAGAGCGCTTCTTCTGGGGAAAAGCGAGAGCTGACGTCGAACAATGGTGCAAATCTTGCGATGCATGTGCAGCTCGGAAAGGACCAAAGAAACGTAGCCGAGGAAGACTACATCTCTACAATGTAGGAGCACCTTTTGAACGCATCGCCCTTGACATCCTAGGTCCTCTGCCAAGAAGTGCTGATGGCAACAAATACCTCCTTGTTGTCATGGACTATTTCACAAAATGGCCTGAAGTTTATGCCATCCCTGATCAAGAAGCTTCTACGGTTGCTGATGCCTTGGTACACCAGTGGATATCAAGGTATGGAGTCCCTCTTCAAATGCATTCTGACCAGGGGAGAAATTTCATCTCTGCTGTGATTGAGGGTCTCTGTCAACTTCTCGGAATGGACAAAACTAGGACGATGCCTCTACATCCGCAGTCGGATGGCATGGTTGAGAGATTTAATCGTACCATCCTCAACAATCTCTCACTTCTAGTCTCAAGAAACCAGCAAGACTGGGACCAAAAACTTCCCTTGTTTCTTCTCGCCTATCGCAGCGCCGTCCATGAAACAACCGGCTATTCCCCGTCCCAGATGCTTTTCGGTCGTGATCTTCGTTTACCTTGTGATCTGCTGTTTGGTCGCCCTCCAGATGCGCCTTCATCGCCAGAGGGATACGTGCAGAATCTCCAGGCACGATTTGAAGACGTCCACAACTTGGCTCGAGAGCGGATCAATATACAGACGGAGAAGATGAAGACCAGGTACGACACGAAAGCCACAGGACATCAATTCAAAGAAGGTGACAAGGTTTGGTTTTATAATCCGACTCGACACAAAGGACTTTCTCCCAAACTGCAATCACACTGGGACGGTCCTTATACAGTCCTAAACAGACTGAACGATGTCGTAATTCGGATCCGAAAGTCACCAAGTTCGAAGCCTAGAGTCGTTCATTACGACAGGCTGGCTCCATACTATGGCCATAGTACTTAGTTCATTGATTGTAAATAGTGTAATGTAAATAATGTAAATTAGTATGACCATGGTCTTGTATATAAGTTAATGTAATAATTTCTTTTACTTAGCATTATCATTATTAATGTTATTATTCTGCTATAATTTTTTTTTTTTTTTTTTTTTTTTTAAATAAGCGTATATTTTGTATAATTCAGCATTATGAATGTGTTTAATTGTTATTTTCCATGTTTGCTTTAAGTGCTTTGAATAGTATAACATTTGTTGGTAACGGGTTTGCTTTCCGCTCAAAGGTTGAACTGCCCGGGACGTGCAGTCCTTGAGAGGAGGGCAATGTTATGAATTTTGTAAATATTTCATTCTTTTTAATTTATTTTATTTTATTATTGTGAAAATTGCAGTATTATTAATGTATTTCCTATTGAGCATCATGTAACTCAATGCTAAAGGCCTCAGGTGCTTTGCAAGAAAAACAACCTTACAGCATCGGTTTTATAATGCAGTTCTATTGGAAAATCGCCAAGGAATGGGTTTATCGCCAAGTTGGCGATGGTTTTGGCGACTTATTTTTGTCGCCAAATTTGGCGATATATGGCGAAATATCGCCAAGTTGGCGACGGATTTGGCGACTTTTTGTGCAACCACCCCCCCTTATACAGGTACATTGGGATCCTTTCTCGCTTTGATTCTCTATCGAAAGTTAAAGCACTTTCTGGTAATTTCTAGCATCTGAAGGCTCTGGAATAATCTGGAAAGATCTCTGAAACCTATATAAGGACCTCAATCAGTTCAGTGAGTTAGTTGTCTGTCAACTGCGATTGAATTCATACGAGAGGCTTTGCATTGAGAACTGTGTTTCTCGGATCGATTTTGTCGTTGATACGTCGTATTGAACGCATTGTTTCTGTGTGAAATTTTGCTTAGCTTTTATTGGATTTGAAGATTACTGAATATCTTGTAATTTTCAGAAGATATTTGTGATCGTATTGCACTGTTTATAGTGAATAAAGCCTTTTTATTGTTCTTATATATTGGCATCAGTCCTTTCGAACCCCGAGCTCACAACAATATAAAATTCGCAACGTTTGCAAAAGTATAAAAACTATTAAAGTGATTTCTGTTCATATAGTCTGTTCATTCCAATTCGGTGATCGTAAAATATAGGTCCCCAATCTCTGGCAGTCCATGAATTAATTAGGACATATGTATGCAACTGTTAAAATGTTCTCAAAGTTGACAATAGATGCAATAAGTATAGCTCGGCAAATATGAAACACGGCATTGCTTCATCATGGCTTTGTTTCGTGAGGAGTTCGTTCTCCGGACATAAAAATCTCAGGCGAAAGTGTTCGTTAACCGATTTGTTGGTAAACCGAACAGTTCGTTACCGATCACCTATTGTATACGAAATTTAGCATTTTTAATTTTTATGTGGAATTTAAGAAGTTATTTCCTTTTCATTGTGCTCTAGGCCCGTTTTTAGAGCATTTTAAGTTCGTCATAGCCGGAGATTCTATGAACGTCAAATATTTAAACTCAAAACTTCTAATCTTCGGGTTGCAACATTTTTACATTCTATTATTCAGCGCATGAATGTAAAGTTGGAATTTTGTAATCGCTGTTTCATTCAATTTCTAATGCGCTAGAATTATATATTTATAGATAAACACAGTTTTTTTTAATCGATGAAAATACTATATTTTAATAGATTTAGAGCTTAAGATCGACGAGTTTTCAGGCGGACAAAATGAACTCGTATTAAATTTTAAAGCAAGATAATAAAGCCTTACAGAGATTGGAACAGTATAAAATCATTAAAATACATCTCACTGAGTAAATATACATTGGTTGTAATGTAATCAAGATCTTCTAAGAGAGCCTGTAAATGAAACGTATATGGTTCAATGCCACTTTACAATAGAGAGTTTAAATGAATCGGATGTAGTAACATATTTGAATATCTTGTGAATATAGCCACTTTGACAAAAGTTATGCTATTTACTATTGTTTTTCCTCTGTGTTAAGTACAGGAATCAAGTACTTCAACGTAAAAATTCGCTAATTACACAACCATTTAGTCTTATTAAAAAATCTTTTTAGTTGTCCTGTAAACGAACAGTAAATTCTACAATTCTGTTTTACAATAGGAAGCAAAGGTCATTCGTAGTAATATATTTTAGCATCATGCGCATAAGTTCTTTTTGAAAAGTGTTAGATCATTTAATATTTCTTTGCTTCATCTTAAGTATAGGAATAAATCACTTTAAAGTGGTATGCATAAAAAACTAATTCATATTTTTAAACAAAATATTAAACATTTGAACTACTCATAAAAAAAAATCAAATGCTGCAAACCGCATAAAAATTGGATAATTACACAACTCTTTAGCCCTATATCAAAAGATCTTTTGTGAGACCCTGTAAACGAACCTTAAATGTTACGATTTTTTTATAATAGGAAGCTTACTTTGGTCGAGTGTAATAACATATCTTAATATCATGTGTATACGACCATTCCTAAAAGAGGTGGGTCATTTATTATTTTTTTTGCTCTATGTTAAGTATAGGAATCAATAACTTTAATCTGATATAAATCAAAAACTAATTCATATTTTTACATGAAACTTACAAAGGTTTGAACTACTCATAAAAACGATTCAAATAACGTAAACTGCGTAAAAATCCGATAATTACACATTGCTGTAGCCCTGTCAACAGTTTTTGGCCGGAACAAGATTTAAAAAGGGCAAAAAACAGCACTTTTAAAAGCGCATTTACTGAAAACCTATTCGTCGGATTTTGCTTTACTTTTGAATTCTGAGTCACTGGGCACGCCCCATTCCATAGAATCAAGAATTTTGTTTCTATCATAAATAGAACGCAAGATATAGATGTGTCAAAAACGTGTTTTGTCCCGTCCGCAAAATATAAACTAGACAGAGTTAAAAAAAAAATATTGTAAAATCGTTAGGCATCCATTGGCGGAAATTCCTTTCATTTACGGTTCAATGCATTGCTGTTTCTTATGCTTGGCGAGAAACTCTGTCGAGTTTCTATGATACAACATTCATTCAATATTGAACACTTAGCATTGTTCAATAATTCAGTTCTCTGCTTATTCTGAGCAACATGAAATTGAGTGTGTTGTTTATTACCTTAAATATGATCTATTGATTTTGATTATGATAAATTCATTCATTTTCATATAGCTAGCTGGCAATAGGGCAGCCTATTTTGATTTGTATTACAGATGTACTATTAAATGTTTAAAAATGTATATTGTTTTTGTTTTGTTTTGTTTTTTCTTGTAAAGAAACATAACTCAAAAAATGAAGTTTTTTTTTTTTTTTTTTTTTTTTTTTTTTCCCGGAATAGGCAAAATACAATTCTAAGCAAATTATTATTTTATGTAAACTGGATCAGTATTTATTTACAACTTCTATGTCTAAGATTAAAAGTAATTCATTCATTTCCACATGTGCCCAAGTTGCAACCAGCTATCTGAAGATTTATGAGCAGTAAAATTGTGTACAATCAGATGTGAAAAATTGTATAAATTCTCTAATTTACCCATTCTTAGATGCTTAAAGTTAAACAAACTTGATGACAGGTTAGGAAATAATTTTGTGATAAAGAAGTGCAATTGCGAAGCTTGGTTGATTAAGATTGCAATTGTGGTAACTCTGTCACTCTATTTTGATTTGCATATTTTTATGAAGCCAAGTTTCTACAAATGTTTATTTTTATGTCATATGTTATAGATTTGCAAATTACATGATTGAAAATATTTTTTCTTGAAGCATCTGTAAAATAAGTTACTGTTTTCAATCAAGCTGTATTTAAAAGAAAAAATAAATATTCGGTGGTGCAAGGACTGAAATTATGCAGCATTTATATGGTAAGATGTATGTACACAAAAAAACAACGTTTAAACCAGTGTCGGCGAACCTTTTCAAATCCGCGTGCCAATTTTTGTCAAAAAATGTTTCAAGTGATCATCGCGTGCCAACGAATGGATTAATTACCCCCCTCCCGGCCTAAAAAAACTATAAAAAAAATGAATGTAATAATTATGGTAATACATGATGTTGCCCTTGGGGTCTGTTGATTTTGATATTTTAAGTGGAGTGGTGGTTTTATAATTGCGGTAATTTTATTTTAAAATAGACAATTACAGAAAAAAAAAATTGGAAAAAAATCATTTACGAATCATATCTGTAAAGTATTTGTTTTACACCTGAAATGGAAAGTTATTATTTTTTAAATATATTACAATGCATAAGAAGAAATTAGGAAATATAAAAAAACATTACCTAAAAACTCTGCTTAAGAAATCTGTTTTCTCTTTGGATTTTGTTAATTGAATGTTATTTTCTAATTTCTTATGAAAAGCTAAATCTTTCTTAGCAAAATCTTCTTTTTTCAGAAGAAAATTTATAACTTCGTAAGGTACGTAATGTAGCCACAGCATCTTGGAATTTCGGTGTTAGTTTCTCTTCACCGAATTCGTTATCACTCTCATTGCCACAAATGTGTGTTTCTTCTATGAAGCCGCTATCGTTTGTGGAAATAAGGTAGATCTAACAAAGCGTCAAACTTTCGTTTATTTAAAGCCCGTGACGATATGAGATTAACTATTTTTGTGACTACGGCTATAATATCACCAAGAGATTCAAAACCAGCCTATGCACCCAGGACTTGATGTATGATGCAGTGAAATCCAAGAACTATATGTCTAATGTGAGTGTGAAATAAACTGAAAAAAATATTTATTTTACCCATTATACTGGTGCCCCCTTCAGCTGTAATAGAAACTATTTTTAAAAAATCTATTCCTTTTTCAGTAAGTGAATTTATAACTGCTGAACAAATATTTGCATCTTTAGTTGTACCGTAATTTCGCGCGTATGTGCCGCATCTTAGTTAAGTCTTTTTCAAACCGGAAATTTTATTGAAAATAAGAAGTCAAATAAGTGCTAATCAGAAGTAAGTCACATTTTATTTAAAATAAATTCTGGTAGGAAATCGAATTGTCTGAGGTGCGGCGTATACGCGCGAAATTACAGTAGTTGCTAATGATAATAACGAGAATAAGTCCTCCTTAATGTCATTTTCAACAAAATATCGTACAAAAACAACTAAATGAGCAGATTTGGTTACATCTGTACTTTCATCAAGACAAAGTAAGGTGAAAGGAGAAGACGATATCAGACTTTGGTTGCTCTCATACATTTTCTGCCATTTTTAACATTTTCTGCCATTTTTAAGATTCTATCTTTGATTGTATTTCTTGATAAAGGAGTATCTTTAATTTGTTAAATTATTTTATCTTTTATTTTCAAAATCGGTAAAAAGTGAAAAAGCGCATGTTAACCAGGATTCCTTCAAAAACTCTCCATCGCAGAAAAATGTACCATTCCGAACAATGACATTCGCAGCCGAGAAACTTCCGACACTAGTTTGAGAATCTTTGCTGATATATGGAATAATAGATGTCAACAGTTTATTTTCTCTTTAATTGCTCTGACAATGAATTCCTTTTGTTCTGCATAATTGTTTGGGAAAATAGGTTTGTGATTTGTTTCATAATGCATTTTCAATGCAGACCTCTGTCCCGGAATATAAAACGCACAAAGACTTAACATCTTTCCTAATCATCCTATATTTCTCAGTCCCCCACGTTTGAAATTCTCTACTATCTTGCACATTCTATTTTTTAGCCAAATTGGCTATGTTGAATAAATATTACTTTAACAGTGCAATCTAATCAGTTTTAGACTACCATCATTGATTATAGAAAGTTAGTTTAACAATAAAAAAGATCATGCATAAGCATAATAGAGTTGATGAAAGCATCACTAGAATAAAAGCAAATCAGAATAATAATAATAAAATGACTAGCCACTTAATTTACTCAGATTTATATATAACAGAATTGAGTCGGCAGCCAGTCGTCTGCTGGATTAATTACCCCCCTCCACGAAGCCGATACATAAAAGGACAAAAATATTTCTCGTTATTCAATATTTAACATATAAGTATTATCATTTACTGTAATCTTAATTCAAGCATCTTTAATGAATTAAATAATTAAAAATGGTTATAGTAAGTTATCTCTAAGGCAGGAAAATCTAATAACTTTTGTTTGGTACTTATTTATTGGAAATATCTTTAAATTGTTTACAAATCCCATTTTTTCATGCTCTTTCACTATCGGCAGACAACATTCTTTTGAAATTACAGTTTTCTTTTCATTTTATAACTGTTTTAACACCCAATGTATTATTTTTTCCTTAACTTATCTGCAAAAAAAGGGCATATTTTATTAGTTTTAATTAATACTTTTGTCATTTTAACTGATTAAAAATTTATTAACAAATTATAGCAACAGTTAAATAAAGCCTCATATGCAGATCAACATGCATTAAATGATGGAGAAATTTCAGAAACTATAAAGCAAAAAATAATTTATTTGCTATATTTCTCTCTCTTTCAATACGATCATCGGCGCCGTCAGTACAAAACCGATGAAGAAGGTGGGGAGGGGAGGGTTCAGAGATCAGATGTTCTGAGCGGGTAATTCAATGCTATGCCAAGTACACATGTCCTTTTCATAACAAACAAAAGCTATTTTCGGTCAAGCTCGTGTATTAATGGAAGGGAAAAAAATGAGGTTCAGAATTTTGGGAAGTTTGACTGAATTTAGATTTAGAATTTAAATCAACGGCGTGCCAAACATATCTCCTCGCGTGCCATAGGTTCGCCGACCCTGGTTTAAACAATATCAAATTGCAGCACCACAAACAGATGTATGTTTCATGAGTAACTTAGACTCACATAATCAGTGTCATTAAATACAAAAATTACACCTTCCCCCCCCCCCCCCTCCACCTCAAAGACATGAAACAAAGTCACCCCCCTCCCCAAAAAATGAGGGGGGGTGTAGGGGTGTAATCTTTCTATTTAATGATAATGTGTGCTTTAACATTGTTTTTTTTTTTTTTGTGTATAATTATCAACACAAGTTTTTATTTATTATCATTAAGATGTATGTGATCAAAGGTGAAATTGATAGTGTATGTCACTATATCTATCTACTACATTCTACTTTAGAGTTTAAATTAATACCTTAAAAATAAAAAATTTTGAGTTGTGTCACTTTACAAATAAGTGTGCAATATAAGTTTTTATAGAAAAGTTTTATAGTATTTTTTTTCTTTTTTTATTAATTAGGTGTCCCTGATTTTGTTGAAAAACTTCATGCTGCTGCTAAGGAGCTTCATTATGAACAGAAGAAGAGTAAATCTAGTCTAGCAAATTCTAAATCGGAACATTGCCCATCTGGAAATGTAGAGTATATCTACATGTAGGTTTAAAATTTAAACAATCAACGAAGTACTTTTAGCAAGCTAGAATCTTTTCAAATTTTAGATTTGATTAGTAATAAACTTATATTCTATAAATTTTCTTGGAGACGTTTTGTGAATTTCAAAATACAAATATGAACATGATCTTTTACTATTTGGTTGTAAGTAAATATTATTCTACTTAGTAAGTGAAATGCAACAAAATAATTTCAAGATTTCCCTGATTTATTATAAATCAATATACGCTTTAACTAATTAAGTGAACTAAAATAATTCAGCCAGATAAAAATATCCGGGGGTGATAGGGTTCCAGGTACACCCTGGGTTCCCAGATTTTTTCTATCGACCCTTCCGGGTTTATAAGATCATTATGTTTAGTAGGAAAAATGAATCAAAAACTTGTAAATCAAAACTGAAAATGTCCTGTAAAAAGTATAAAAAATTATCAGATATTAACAATATTTACTTATAGTAACCCTAATGAAGAGGCTGATCGGAGTAAAATTGGCAAACACAACTGGCCTGCATCAACATACATAGGTGTGTTTTAGGAGACATAACATAGGTGTGTTTTCTATCTACAGGACAAAAACCCATCTTTTGAAATGGGTTATTTTGGGTCCCGTAGGCCTACAAAATCTAGAGGAAAGGGGTGTAAAATTTTACTATTTCAGTGTTATTTTCAGATTTAGTGTGGGGTGGGGGGGCAAATTTTACAGCTTCAATGTTTTGGATCTCACAGACTCTGAAAAGGGACAAAAATTTTACAATTTCAGCATTACATAAGGTTGTACAGATCTGAAAAATACAAGGGAATAAAATTAAAAACAGATTTTACTTTTCTCTTTGACATGGGGGGAAAAGCCAAACATTTTCCGATTTCCACATTATTTCAGGAAAATCCAGAAAAAAGATAGAAAAGAAGTAAAATTTTACTATTTCAGGTTTTTTTTGTCAAAGAAACAAATTTATAAATTTTAATACTTTTAATTTGTTGGAAGTTTGTATTGTAACCTTTTATTCAGTTTATGTATAAGAAAATGTGCAATTGTCATTCGGAATTACACAAATAATAAATTCCTAAACATCACTTGTATTATTCTCAACGTTTAAAAAATATTCAAGTTGGTAGATTATTTTTTGCTTTTCATTTATTCATTATGAAACTAATTTGGCTTATGAAGAATGCTGATATAGCATTATTTAGATTAGACATCTATATGTAGTAGCCCTTCATTATGTCACTTGTGTCAGGATGCGTGTGATACATCCAAAAGTAAGATATGATCATGGACGTTAAAACTTTTCAGAAAGATGATAATCTGAAAAAGTAAATGTTTTATGTTGTCTCCAAAAAGTTAGTCTATGTTCATGTGACAATTTTTCTAGTAAAATTCACAATAGACAATTACAGTTTTTTTTATCTTAAAATGCAGTTATTTAAAAAGTGTAGGAAAATTATTTTTATTTTTGAGTGAAAAAGAAATTTTAA
This sequence comes from Maratus michaelseni, assembly GCA_963931845.1. Lineage (NCBI taxonomy): Eukaryota > Metazoa > Arthropoda > Arachnida > Araneae > Salticidae > Maratus > Maratus michaelseni. Next base: position 59,334,303 of record OZ007600.1, on the reverse strand, counting down.
GCCTTTTGCTGTCTTTTAAGTAAACATTTCGAATATTAGATTTAATTAGTAATAAATTTATGTTCTATAAATTTGCTTGAAAAGTTTTGTAAATTTGAAAATACAAATATAGCATGATCTTTTACTATTTAGTAATAAATATTGTTCTAAAATTCAATAAAATAATTTCATTATTTCTTTTGTTTAATAGAAACCAATATAGGTTTTAACTATTCCCTGACAATTTTAATACTAGGTTCATGCTGTATATGTTGTTTTACTAAGTGAACTAAAGTAATTCAGATAGATAAAAACATCACAAAATGTTCAACTTTTAAGTGATTATCTTCGAAATTTATTGGTATGGTGTTTTTTATGTCCACTTTAAAAATGCATTCTTAAATAACAGAAATGGTAATTCTACGTAATAGGAACTAATTAAGTCAATTAAAAACATCATAAAATATTTAACTTTTAAGTTATTATCTTCCAAATCTGTTGGTATGGTGTTTTGTTAAGATTTTTTTCACTTTAAAAATGCATTTTTAAATGTCAGAAATGAAAGTGCCAATAATTATCAGTAGTATCATGTTAATATTTTACTGTTATGACCATACTTCTTTTGCTTATTATTTAAAATTTATGATTTTGGAGGCTGTATTATGCAACTTGTAAAGTAACATATTACAAGTTGTATTGTAAGAAACCTTGCAATATTTCATTGCAATAGTACATTTAATTTACAGGAAGTTTGAACCTTTATTTATGTAAAAGAAAATGTGCAATTATCATTAGAAATTAGATAAATCTTAAATTCCTAGATATCACTTATATATTTTTAAATTTTAAAAGATATTGAAATTGATTGATTACTTTTAGCTTTTCTTTTAATTGTCATGCATGAAACTAGTTTGGCTTATGAAAAATGCTGATATATACCATTATTTAGATTGGACAGGTATATACAGTAGCCCCTCCCTATGTCACTTGTGTCAGGGGACAACTAAAAAGTGTGATATATCTAAAAGCCAAGATATGACTGTGGATGTTGAAATGTTCTGAAAGATGATAATCTAAAATGTCTTATATTGTCTCCAAAAAGTTAGTCTATATGCATAATTTTTTTGTAAAAATCGCATTAGACAATTACATTTACTGACTGTTATCTTTAAATGTAAATCTCTTTGAAATTAATTATCAAAAACTTATTAATTGCATTGCGATTATTGAATCAAAACTGATCTGTCCATATGCAGCATAGGCTTTTGCAATGTTTCTTTGATTATGAAAGCGGCAAGGGTTCTTCATTTTCATCACCATTACATGCATCATTAATATTTTTATCTTGTATCATTTTTGCAATAATTTTGGCAATAGAAACTGCTCAATAGAATAGATAGCTCAATTGGCAATAGAAGGTTGCTCTTTATCATCGATATCTATCTATTGTTGTAATTCATTTTCATTAATATATAAATTGTAATTTTTTGGGGAAGACATAGAAAATTTAGCAACATATCCAAATGTATGATATAAGGAGTAGCTACTGTATTATTGTAACATTTCTGAATGTTTGATTAAGAATCCAGCATATGTGAATATGCAGCAAATAAAGTTATGTGATGGTCAAAAGTCGATCAAATATATCAATTAAAAATGTTTTCTGGCATGCTAATATCCAATGATATTTTAGTATATATTGTAGAATCTTAGACATGTCAGTTTAATCTAAGTTTTCCTGACATGCAATGAAAATTCAGGTAACTTTCTGTAGGAAAGTCATCCTTGCAAATATTCCATATGTCTATGAGGCTAACTGTAGTATTTTCTTAAACATAACCACTTATGAATTTAATTAACTACATAGACCAGCAATACTTAAAAAATGATAAACATTAGAATAAAATATTTGTTTTTTACTTATATGTACCTTATTTTATATGATTTGCATATTATGAGATCAAATTTATAAATATCATAATGTATTTAATAATCAATATTGAACTTTTTATTTTATTTCTTTGAGCAAAGCTACAGATGAAAATTTTTTAGCTGCACATAAATTATTTTATTTTGTTGTTTTGTTTTGTTGCATTTTATTAAAATATCAATTCCAATTTCTCATTATTTATTTCAATTAATCATTAATGAATTTTCTTATAAATAAATTACTATCTGTTTAATGTTTATAAATTTTATTATATTTGTCAATAAGTTGTTACATAACCTTAGTAATTATGCTACATATATATATATATATTTACACCCCATTTGAAAAAGAGAAATTTAAAATTTATTCCATAATTTAACAGCATTTGAAGTAAACTTTATTTACGAAGAACTTACTGCCATAAACATTCAACATTGGCACAAACAGTCATGACCAACATATCTTAAGTTATAATTCAGTTCCTTCTAAATGCAGCTATTATCCATACTTTGCACTTTTTATTGCAGATTCATGTTGGCTGTCTAATTTATTTGTGTATTGCTGCTGTCATCTGCCACAATTTCACAATATTCTTAGATACTTTGACAACATTTTTATAAAATAAAACTTCAAATGCTGTCTGTGACTTCTGACTAAAATTTTAATTTTCTTTTGTGAATGAAAAAAAAAAAAATTATAAATAAAATTGTATATGCTGTTACATGTTGTAAAGGTAATTTTCATTCACCGTGTACAATAAATAATTTTTTTTTTCTTTACGGATGGATGAAAATTTTCCGTCCTGTGGCTGAATTCCGTCTTTTTTATATTTAAAAAAACTGGAACGTGCTGGAAAAATTTATTCATCTCTGACTGGATATAAGAAGTTATGGTAGTGGCAAATTCTTACAGTCAAGATAAAAATTTATTTTAGTCTAAAATAATTAAATTAAGAATTTGAGCATGCCCGCACAGATCTATAAGATTGCCATCATCATAGTTTGTTTATTTATATATTGTTACAGTATATATGAGTTATACATATTTTATTTAAGTGTTACAGAAACATATTACTATATTTCCGTCCTGTGTAATTTCAATACTTTCTCCCATGTCCTTACATATTTTTAATTATTATTTTTTTAATATATAAATTAAATTTGTTTATGATTTAGATGTAAAACTTTTTTTTAATTCTTGTCTCCCCTCTCCCAAAGGAAAAAAAACATATTTATTGCAGTTTTTTATCAATTATTTTATTAACAATACTATTTGTACCTCCTTTTTTTCCTTGTATAAGAATGAAATTATTCTTTTTATTACAATGTTGTATTTTCAGCATTTACTTTTGTTCTTACAAATGTACAATTTCTTTTTAAATATTTTTAAAAATATAAAGTAATAGATTTATCTCTCTTTTTGGTGCCAATCTCAATTTCTTTTCTTTTCTTCCCCCCAACATCAAACTGATTTACTTCAAATTTTACATAATCACTCAGTCCTAAAGACAATGCCATGATTTATCAGTTTTTTGCTTAAAGTTGTTTAATGTTTAAATTTTTTTCTGTGTTCTTCCTGTAACATTTTTAGGATTTTATTTAGTTTTTGAAGTGGATTGACAAATTTTCTTATAGGAAATAATTACGATGGCCATATTCACTAGTTTTCTTTCCCCATTTGATACTTGTAAGTTGTATAATAATTTTACTGCTTAATAGTTTTTATAAAGCATATTATTTTACATTTGAATAATGAGTTATCATATTTTGTCATTTTGATTCTAATATTGTGAAAGGTGCTTAACTTTTTTGCATTTTATTAAGTGTGTTTTGCAAATATTCATATGTAAAATAATTGAGTTATGTGTTGTAAATGTTGTATGATAATCTATATTGAAACTGGTCTAAAGATGCTCCTTTACAGAAGATATGTCTTTTGCTTTTAATAATCATAAAATATTTTAAAAAAATGTTTGGCTACCTTTCATTTAATTCATCTCATTGTGTCCCCCCCCCCCCACATTTCTGGTTTTTTCTCCGCCGTACAAAGCATTTCAAATGTCTGGCTGCGTTTCGCTTAATTCATTCTCTTCGTCCCCCCTCCTTTATTCGCCTCCACACTTAAACTTTCCCGGTTGGCGGAGTGTTCCTATTGGTCTCTCTGTCACCTGTGTTTCCTCATCTCCGCTGTTGTTTTGAAAAGTTCTGCGCCATTTCATCTGAGCGCGGGCGAGAGATGGCAGGCAAGCTGTCATGGCTTAGGAGTTTTTAATTCGTTTTTACCTTTCGAATTGGCACTGAAGATGGAGCTTAAGGGCTTTGAAACAGCTGTTTGCCAGTATAAATGATTTTAATTTGTGCTAATTTAACATTGTACATTTATTTTTTAATATAACGGCACAAAGTTTTAATCCACCTTTTAGAAAAATCATAAAATAGGTTTTTAACATGAAAATTATTCATTTCAGGTTTTTAACATTTAAATATTAAATTACATTTTTAACAGTTAGAAATTAATGGTAAAGAGAAAATGATTTTTTGAGTAACATTTTTAAATAGCAAAACTGTTGTCGTTTAACTGTTTTGAAAAACAAAAAGTTCTGTTTTTATTATGCATGCTCAAAATAAAGTAAAGCTGAGGACTGAATTGATACATTAATTTTGTTGGAATTTTCTTGTGGAATATGGATTGTGCAATGTTAATTTATCAATTTTATCTTATGTTTTTGCTAAAAGATATTTTATCCTGTGGTATTCTATTCATTTGTAAATATTCAACATTTTTAAAGTGTGCAATCACTTTTTCTAGTACTAGATTAAAAATTATTCTAAACTGTCATTAGATTTGTTTCTCATGACATATTTGTTATAGAACAATTATATGAGTTAATTGTTAATTTTATGTACTTCTGAAGCTCAAAATATTAGTAAAATTACAGCTTTTACTTAATATTTGTCTAACACTATAAACAAAATTTTTTGAAACTTCGAAAAGGCTTAAAAGCATCGCTAGTTTTGTGAAGTAGAATTTTATAGCTGCTTTGATCAGACAAAGCATGCATATGTTTCCTAGCTGTGCTATCCTGTCTAGCAGTTAAGACTATAATGTGAGATTGCATTTCACCAAGATGAACTGTCCAGACACCTCTTTTGGGTATCCCCTTTCCTTTTTGAGGAGTCAAGAATTTTAACATGTGGAATCCTTTATTCTATAATTTTTTTATACCTTTTCTACAATAACTGACTCTCTCAAAGATATCCAACAAATGTTGGAACTATGAATTTTCTCTTTGTGTAAACTCAGGACACTGAGACAAATTCTGGGAGAGAGTATTTGTGAAGAGTTACAGATTTTGGATATATTTGCTTTGTAGCTCTAATTTCAATTTATGAAATCACATTGCATACAATTAATGATGCTTCTAGTTTGTATATTTATCAACTGCAGTGATTCTCAAAGCTTTATGCTATGGATGCAAGACCTTTTGTCTTGGAGAGATTTTTGCTTGATAGTAAATTCTATTTTATGTACTTAAATAATGGCAATTTTACTATCAAGAACTTTTAATCACTTTCATTTATTGTTAGATATTAATTTTTAGCCATAATGCAAGACATAGCAATCTTCTAGTCTATTTTCATTTGGTTATTCCTAATATTCAGAAAAGCTTTCAGTCTTCACTTGAATAGGCTTCTTGCACCCATGCTTTATGCATTGCATACTTCTTGAATAATTATATCTGCCTGGCATATCCCCATCTTTTTATTTTTTATTTTTTTCTTGGGGGTGGGGGGGAGGGGTGGTAGTCCTGAATAGAGAAATGGAACCAAAAAAAATAATAACAAATGTATACAAATAAACATAATTTTATTTTCCATTTCATTTAGCTTTTCAGGTACAGTTTTATAATGTGACAGTTGCATTTGTTTTTCCTGCATGTTTGTTGAAATGTCAATGTTAATTTGCTGAGATACAGCCATAAGTCATCTTCAGCATCTAGTGTGTTGTTATATTTTGTTTTAAAACTGTCAATGATGTGATGAAACTTTTTCATTGACTCATTTAGCTGCATTTTGGTTTTTTAAACAGACTTACTGCATATCTCCTAGAACAGTGGCACTCACTAAAACTTCTGTAAGAGCCAAAGTATGGTGAAGAAGCGAGCTTATATTATAAACATCTGATACTCATCTAAATAAAGTTGTATAAAGTGTCTTTCCAGAGTGAATTTTTTTTTCTTTTTTAGACTTAAGAAAAGAAAGAAAGGAAGTTTCTATAAGGTTACTTTTAGAATAGAAAATATTTTGTCCTATTTATATAAAACCTTTGGGTAATTTCAGTTATGTGTTTTTGGAGATGTATTTCTGGAGCAAAGATCAATTTAACTTGCATATATTTTGCATGGAGATTTTTTTTTCTTTTGAAAGAAGAAGAAAATTCTTTTAACAGCCAAATCATTCAGAATAATATTTGTTTTGAAAAATTAATCATTGTAATTCACATATAAGTTCATCAGATATATTCGGATTGACACCTTTAGCAAACTGTCTTCCATTTTCTTTTTTAATACAATAAACCTATACATTTATTGTTAGTTTAATTGTTTTTTTTTTTTTTTAATACTTAATTTACAAAAAAGAAAATAATAACCATCATCATACACACAGTTACATTTCCTTTAATTGTATAAATAACTGTTAAAATGTGTCTAAATTATAAAAGTTTGGCACCATTGTAACAATGAAAAAAAATTTCCACCTTTTATTCTTATTTCCCACTTTTATGCCTGGACAAAGAAATGAAATGCAAGTCTGTGGCAAACATATGTTTTGGAGAGCCAACTTCATGAAACAAGCTATGAAATTCTAACTTTCGAAACTAGTCACTTTTTAAAGCACTTCTTAAGTTTCAAGAAACTTTGTTTACAGTTATTGTCTTTGGTAGTTTTAAGATCACTAAGCTACGAGCCAGTTATTGCATGTATGTATAATTATATCTAAGACTTTGTCATATTTGTATTTCCTAATTCACACCTTATATTACTTAGTCGAATTGTCATAAATGCATGTTACTTATATCACACTGATAAAAAGAGAAATTCATAACTATCACTGAATAAATATATCATTTTTAACTTATCATTTGCATTCATAATAGTTGTTAGCAATTTTGTCTATTTTAATCTCTTCCTTTGTACAGAATTTTGTCTTTTGTAATATCTCCTAAAAAATGTTAAGTGTAAGAATTACAAGTGACAATCTTACACTCTGTTATAAGTTATTTACCAGTCTTTTGTATATTTTGTTGAAATAAACTTTCAAAAAGAAACTTTAGTTGCTTTTGTTTTCTCTCTAATCTCATGACAGTCCAACTTTCAATGTAAGAGTTTAATTTTCCTTAAAAGATAATACATTTTTATTGGTTGATTACCTAGAATTAGAAAGTGGTTTCTAAATTGTTTGTAATGACTAGACTTGTGATTGGTTGCAAAATCTGCATCATTGGACCATAAAACATTGGTCATTGGAACAAATTTATTAATTAGTGTGTTTAAAAAATTTACTGAACATGTATTAAAACTTAAATTTTTCATTATCAAGCTTTTTTTTTTCCTTGAAGTAAAATATAAATACAACAATGATATTTTTATTTGTCTATCAACAAATAATTATTTAATGTAATCCAGCAATTTTTGTTCCTTTAAAAGTCAGTTGTATTTAAATTCCCCTTCCTAATGAATAAGCAAGCATTTCTGCTTTCACATGACATAGAAAAATTAATTGTTAGGACGTGGTCATTGTTATCTCTATCATAGCTGGCAAAAATTTGACCTTAATATATTTAGTTTAAGGAAATGGAGTATAGTAAACCTGGTGCTATGTAAAAAAAATGTGCAGTTTATAAACATGATTATTAATGTCTGTATAATCAGTAAAATTTTACTTCATATATAAAAAGAAATATGTTTAATGGAATGTATAGTATAACTGTTTTTTACACTATTAAAATGTATCCAATTATGTGCCTGTTGCTTTCCGAAATATTTAAGTTATTATTAATTCAAAAAAAAAATAATTTTTATAATTGATCTAATAACAAATAATTATAGAAGAAGCAAACTCATCAGTAATTAAAAGCCAGTCAATCTTTAAAACTTATTTAAAGTTAAAACCCAGTCAATCAGCCTTCCAACAGGAAAAGTAGGTCTCAGAACAATAATGATCTTCAATAAAATCAAATTATATAAACACTTAAAGGTACATTTCCATTAGTCAAACACAGGTGATAAGTCACCAAATATTGTTTTGATCGTCATCATTTGCATTGTACTCATTTCATTTAAATGATAAACATTTCAGTTTTTTTCATTTAACATATGTAACTTTCATTTAAACATGCATACATTACATGCATTTAAAATAAATTCCTTTCACTCAGTTTAATCTAAGAATTTTTAATAAGAAATATTATATTTACACTGTTTTTGATTAAGGAAAAAAAAATTATAATGAACACCATAGTTTTTAAAGGGCAAAATATTAAAAAATTTGAAAATTTCAGAAATCCTGACTCAAAAAAACAAAAACTCAATTATAATATTAAAATATTATAAAAATAAGAATTTGATTTAAATATTTATTGCCACTGGAAATAATACTACTAGTAGTTAGGAGAATTTATGAAAGGTTGAAAATTGAGCTTCTGTACTGTGTACTTTTGTTTAATACTGTTTTCAGAGAATGTGATGGAGAACAAGTTACACTATAGCTTTCAAACTGCATGTATGTATACAGTATGCTAAATAATACGGTAGCACAGACACAGCTGGCAAATTCCATATTGGCAAGTCTTGCATATCATTATAGATGAAGGTAAAAAAACTAAAGAAAACTCCATTTAAGATATGGTGATTCAGTGACTTATTGAAAGGATGTATGGTTTTGTTTAATTGTTGGAAATATTCCATGTATAACACACAGCCCGCTTTTTATCCCTAAAACTTTGAAAACTAGTCGTTGGGGGCCACCGTAATACTTACCCATCATGGATATGCATAATGTAAAATATGAAAATAAAAATGTGTAAACTACATATAAAATGCATTGCAATTCAAATAAAATCGTGGCTTGATGACGTCATAAACCTTAAAGGCTCGATTACTGAATTGCTTTAAAGAGGTTTTTCCTTATAACTCCAAAAATAATAATCCTATTAACTAGCGGTTTATTCCATCTGATTAAGCGTCAAATTTCCAATTAAAATGTATCTTTGAAGTGCAATTTGGATGAAATACAGGGTCATGAAAAATCGAAGAGTGTGGAAAATAGGATTCCAAATATCTCGGCAACTCATTATCCGATCGACTTCATGCGTTATGCAAAATTTATGTTTTTTTATTGTCTTTAAATTCATTTCTTAAAATAAACAATTTCGAAAATTTTTATATACCTTTTATCAGAACGAATATTTCAAGAGTCCGAAAAAAATAGTTCCGGTTAATCGAGGTTATTGAAATGAAATAGGCTTCTTCCCATTATTACATACTAAGTACATACCAAATTCCAAGTCTCTATCTCAATTTTTTCGGGAGTTGGAGTGTATCCAGACACACACACAGACGGACGGCAAAAAAAATTTTCTAAAAATATGTTTTTCAGAATCTCCAGTGTCTGAAACGTGTAAATCCGTCAAAAAAAAATTTCCGATTTTCAAAACGATTACAAGACTTACCCTATACTACGTATGATGGGTAAGTAAAAAGATGTTATTTATTACAGAAGTACACGTGGAAGTACTATAAACCGAAACCATTTTATTTCAACATTAAAATATTATTTCTAATTTACACATGCAAAAATAAAAACTTCTATTGGTTAGGAACAAAATCTGCTTTTAGTAAATTTTGCATCCGGCTAACAGAAAGTACCATATATACTTGTGTACAAGTCGAAAAATTGCATTTTTGAAAAAAGATAAAGTGAGTGTTCAACTTATACACGAGACCAAAAAATTCCAAATTTGAAATACTGATTTTCTCTAACATGAACAATTGAAATACAAATAAAAATGTTTAAGAACAATAATGTTAAAATATTATGTACAGTATAGCAAAAGTACCGAGATAATACACAATCATGTGTGTTTTAATGTTGCAATCTAAGTATTTCAGCTTTGGCTTTTGCTGAAAATAATGGTTGTCTTTACTAGCAATTTTTAAACAAATCTTTCTTCAAAAAAGTGGATACTTCTAATATTGTGGTATCGTTCATGCCTATAACAAAAAGTTTGGATGAATGAAGTCTGTACTAAAAATTGACTAAAGAATATTTGGAATAAAATGCTGGATGCAATAAAAAACAAGAACGAAAAGTCATCTGCCAAGCATAGATTTTGACTTTCCAAAATACTTTCACAAATATTTACAGTTTAATAAGGTGAAAGGTGATAAATTTTAGTTCAGTTAGGAAATACATAGCACAGTTTAGAATTTCCATCAATAAACGAAAATGTACTTGAGATCTTTTGTATCTTGTATAAGATCAATAGAATTTATATAGACCAAGTAATAGGCAAAAAAATTAGTTAAATTTAAAAACGTGTTCTGCAAACTGCAACTGAAAATGCACTTCCAGCAACTATTGTTAACAGGCAGTACTTTAACTGAATTGTGTAACTTCTACCTCTTGTGTGTCCTTGTAAATGAACAATGAATGCTATACGCACAATATTCTATAGTAAGCCTCTTCTAATGCACCTCAGTGATATATATCAATATGTTTGAAATTGTGAAACATTATTAAAATAAACTGCAAATGATTTTTTCACATGGACCTTAATGTAATGGAATTCTTTTGAGTGTTCCTGTAAAGGAACTATAAATTCCACACTCTTTATTTTCAATACCAAACATGCCATAGTAAACCTCAATAACATATATCAATTGCATGACAATCTGGGTATATTTACACGAGTTAGAGTATGGACGTACAGACAAACCAAATTCATAAACATTTTTTAAACTATGTTGGAAAGTGTTAAAAAGATAACAGCTGTTATTGTGGGATTCGTTCTATTGAAATGCAGTGTCAAAAAATACTGAGCCAACTAAATTAGCTTGTGCATCTGAAACCAACTATAAATATCATTAGGTCATTCCAAAAGTTTTGTATCGGCAACAAACTTGATGCCAGGACAATGCATTATTTTTAACTGACATTGAGAGTGGTTTACTTAAATTGCACATTTACAAAACGGGAGATATAATGTAAGGACTTTGCTGAAATATTTTACAAGTCTGACATAAGGTCGAAATTTGAAGGGATCCAGTGATTAGCCTTTTATAATGATGGAGTTTGTGATTTTATGTATATTTATATTTTGTTTTCAAATTTTTTTGGATATTTTATTTAAAAAAAAATAATAATAATAGATAAATTTTTATCTGATAGCATTTATGGATAAAGGCTTCACTAATACACACACATTTTTTTTTTTTTTTTTTTTTTTTTTTCTGGTGAAGTAGGGGGTCAACATATATGTGAATATATACAGTACCAAGTTAAATATGAGAAGGCAAATTTAGAGCTCCAAATGCACAGGGGTGATTCTGGTTCGAATTTTCCGAAAAATTAAGGCAATGATTGCCAAAAATTAAAAACAATATCTGTCATAAATCCGAAAATTCGACATAAAATGGATCGGTTTTTTGGTAAATGATCGCCGAAAAAAATCAATCTCGTCATTTGTTTTAAAAAAAGTTGCCAATTTTGTCAAAGGATCGCGGAAAAAACGTGACTTTCGTCAGAGAATCGCGAAAAAACGGCAAATTTTGTCAACAGATCGCGGGAAAAACGTGATTGTCGTCAGAGAATCGCGAAAAACGGCAAATTTCGACAAAAACATTGTGAAAAAACGGCAAATTTTGTCAACAGATCGCGGGAAAAACGTGACTTTCGTCAGAGAATCGCGAAAAACCGACAAATTTCGTCAAAAACATTGCGAAAAACGGCAAATTTCGTCAAAAGATCGCGAAAAAACGGCAAATTTCGTCAAAAACATTGCGAAAAAACGGCAAATTTTGTCAAAAAATCGCGAAAAAACGGCAAATTTTGTCAACAGATCGCGGGAAAAACGTGACTTTCGTCAGAGAATCGCGAAAAACCGACAAATTTCGTCAAAAACATTGCGAAAAACGGCAAATTTCGTCAAAAGATCGCGAAAAAACGGCAAATTTCGTCAAAAACATTGCGAAAAAACGGCAAATTTTGTCAAAAAATCGCGAAAAAACGGCAAATTTTGTCAACAGATCGTGGGAAAAACGTGTCTTTCGTCAGAGAATCGCAAAAAACGGCAAATTTCGTTAAAAGATCGCGAAAAAACGGCAAATTTCGTCAAAAACATTGCGAAAAAACGGCGAATTTTGTCAAAAAATTGCGAAAAAACGGCATTGTCAACAGATCGCGGGAAAAACGTGACTTTCGTCAGAGAATCGCGAAAAACCGACAAATGTCGTCAAAAACATTGCGAAAAACGGCAAATTTCGTCAAAAGATCGCGAAAAAACGGCAAATTTCGTCAAAAGATCGCGAAAAAACGGCAAATTTCGTCAAAAGATCGCGAAAAAACGGCAAATTTCGTCAAAAACATTGCGAAAAAACGGCAAATTTTGTCAACAGATCGCGGGAAAAACGTGACTTTCGTCAGAAAATCGCGAAAAACCGGCAAATTTCGTCAAAAACATTGCGAAACACGGCAAATTTCGTCAAAAGATCGCGAAAAAAACGGCAAATTTTGTCAACAGATCGCGGGAAAAACATGACTTTCGTCAGAGAATCGCGAAAAACCGGCAAATTTCGTCAAAAGATCGCGAAAAAAACGGCAAATTTCGTCAAAAGATCGCGAAAAAAAGGGCAAATTTTGTCAAAAGATTGCGAAAAAACGGCAAATTTTGTCAACAGATCGCGGGAAAAACATAACTTTCGTCAGAGAATCGCGAAAAACCGGCAAATTTCGTCAAAAGATCGCGAAAAAACGGCAAATTTCGTCAAAAACATTGCGAAACACGGCAAATTTCGTCAACAGATCACGAAAAACGGCAAATTTCGTCAAAAAACCGCAAATTTTATCAACAGATCTCGAGAAAACTGCAAATTTCGTCAAAAGATCTCGAAAAAACGCTAATTTCGTCAAAGGGACGCAAAAAAAAAAAAGTGGCGTGAGTGAACCCCCACACCCTCCCCCTGTTAACTTTTCAGAAAAATTTTTTTTTACTCAGAATCACCCCTGCAAATGCATGCCTAATAAGAACTACACAGATATTTTTACTGTTATAAATTTTACAGATTTTATTAATTTTAGTTAAAATTTTAAACATCCTGTGATACAATTATAAAACATAAATTTAAAAGAAAAAATGCACATCTGTTAAGACCCCTGATGACATTTATCATCTGGAAAATCTATCAGGTTCTCAAATAGGGTTAGCTAGTAATACAAAAAATACATTAGTTCTTAAAACTTATTTTAGTTTCTACCATTCCTGGGGCATTAGTATGTATTTTTTCAAGAGCAGTAGTAGTATATGTGTGTCTTTTTTTAATAGCACTATTATTGTTAATTACTATTACACTTCTTTAAAATGAATTTATTTATATTGTCAATAACATACATATATTAAAAGTTATCATTAAAAACATAGTCAGTTGCCCATCTTAAAAAACAGAAGAGATGAGTAACTGACTAGGTTTTTAATGATAACTTTTAATATATGTATATTATTGACAATATGTATAAATTAATTTTAAAGAAGTGTAATGGTAATTAACAATAATAACAATAAATAAAAAAAAGACACACTTATATTACTACTGTTCTTGAAAAAATACATACTAATGCCTGAGGAATGGTAAAAACTAAAATAAGTTTTAAGTATATATACGGGCACTATAAAAACAGAATGTTCTGTTTTTGGACTGTTTGAATACATTAGTGTCTGTTTTTTCTACCTTTTGCTACTGCAAATTCGCTAAGTGTTATTATGATGCTTAATTGTTCAATGAAACTGGATATAATAATGAAACATAGCTGCTTATGTTATATAAGAAAGAGTTTTAACTTCACAGTTAACTCTCACATAACTGAAATTTGTCTAGAGAAGTACTCATTTAAACTATAGTACACATCTGGAACTACCATAATTTCCTGCGTATAATCCGCGGATCAAACAATCATGTTTAGACACAGAAATTTTATCTTATAAAATGTAACTTTCTAGATTGCTGTAAATACTTCATTTCAGTTATTAAAATTTTGGGGTCTAAACATAATTGTTTGATCCTCGGATTATACGCTGGAAATTATGGTATATAATATTATTCTATTTTGTTAAATTCAAAGCACCTAACTAATATTTATTATGGATAAATATCATACCAGTATTTGTTAGACAATGGGGCTATATCATTATCAAAACATACTATCAAAGTTAATAAGATATCAAACATTTTTTATAATCACAATATTAAAAACATGTTAATGTGAAATAATTTTCTCTCGATTTTTAGCAATTGATGAGTTTATAAATTTGAAAAATGTTATTTATAAAAAAAGAAAATTTGACATTTTTTAACAATAATCTTTTAATTAATAAACAAATAGACACTTTCTTTTACAGAAGATATAAAATGTTTTGTATAAAAATAAAATATATCTACTGATATAAGTACAGCTATCACATTCATCTTCACCTGAAGCATAAAAGAATCATTAAAATATGGATTATTTCAGATCTGGAGTTGAACTACCAAGGTAAGTCCTTATATCATCAATAGTCGATTTAACAAGTTTACTGCATATGGTAGGTAAACCTAATCGCTTATGAGCTTCATATCTGTGGCAGCCTCCAAAGGAATAATAATAATTTCCACCTTCTGATCCTGTAACCCAAAGGACATCAACTGGAGGTACTAATTCTCGTTTTGCAGGATCCTGGAAATATACCAAAACTAGTCGTTGGGGGCCACCGTAATACTTACCCATCATGAATATGCATAATATAAAATATGAAAATAAAACATAAGTAAACTATTTATAAAATGCATTGCACTTCTAAAATAAAATTTAAACGTATTTTTAAATATTTTAAAAAGATTTATTCATATAAATAATTATACAAATCTTTAAACTTAAAAATCATCGAACATGCGATTTCTAAATAAATATTTAAACAAATGAACAATAATAATCCTAATAATATTATAAATCTGATTGTGTGCAAATGTTAGGCTGAAGCCAGTGTCAAAATGGAGCATTTAATGAGCCTGTATTTTTGCATATATGTTGATTATAACTCTCTTTTGAACATAGGCTAGATTTTATTTATTTTATTCAAATAGTTTCTTTAATAATTAAAATTTTCATTATTTTCATAGAGAATAAATGGACATTTTTCCATACAATTTAACCATTTTACTTTATCGTTGCTAGGGCTTTGATCGTTGCCAATAAATAAAAACATGGAAAAATAATTTTTCCTCAACAATTAATTTTCAATTGAACGATTTTCACGTGAAAAATGAAAATAAAAAATAATTCAAAAGAAGATGAATTTCCGTGATATTTGAAACAAAAATATGGAGTATTTGTTATTATACATGAAGTATGAATATTGGTTACATTAAAAAGATCTTATTCTGTCAAAAACTGCGTTATAATTAGAAGGAAAAATGAACAATAATTATATTATTAAAAATAGATTTCGCTTGGACCATGGAACTATGAAAAGGATCCTCCTCGGCTTGGACTAATATGACGTCATAAATAAAACGTATTTTCAAATATTCGTAATAATACAAGGAGCATGAATATCAATGTATAATGAAAGTAGATAGATAATGGACGTAATATTTAAGATGAAAAACTGAAATATTTTTTATCGGTACTGATTAATAATTAGCTTGAATACCAGTTACATACAAATGTGAGTTTTCCGCTAAAATTTACGTCCTGATTGCCAGAAAAAGAAAATTAACAAGAATTATGCCATTAAAAAGTGATTTCATATTTGAAATAAAACGGGAATTTTCAAATGTGTTTTTCAAATGTGTTTGTAATGTTGTGTGTGTTAGCGTGAATAAATTCCTTACATAAATAAATACAAGGATCGGTAAATTAAAAAATTAGATGAGTTTCACGCCATGTTTAAAACGAAACATTTAAATATTTTTTTTATCTATACCGATTATTAAGCATGAATATCAGTTACATATAGATGAGTTTTTTGCCAAAAACCACACCATAATTATTAGGAAAAGAAAAATAAATACGAATCTATTATATTAAAATCTGACTGCCTGTTCGTATTTCGCAACTACTCCTTTCAGATTGTCGAACGCAACGCGATTTACTTAACACCGGCTATCATTGATCCGAGGATGTCATAAACTCTCAGAATATTAAAAAATTAAATTAAATGCCAAGATTTTTTTTCTTTTTTTTTTTTTTTTTGTAAATTTTAATGAAGTTTCTCTAAAAATGGCAACTAAATTATTCCAATTTTGTGGATAAAAAAGAAGAAATAAAATGGATTAATATATTTTTTTTTCTCATTAAAACTGAAAAAAAAAGAATTTATTTTCAGTTTGAATAGATGGTGAAAAAAAAAATCTTGATTACAGTAAAATTTTTGAAAAATAAAAACGTATTTTCACATATTCAAACTTCATGAACAATTTATTCTGGAGAACAAAATTCGTCTGTCAACATATTTTCATTTAGAAATAAAGATTTTTTTTTTCAGTTATAGATTAAATCAAGGAGGCAAATTTAAGCTCCTTGCATTTAGGTCTAAAATTATTGCGCCCTATCCACAAGAATTAAATTTAATGAAAAATAATATACTATTTCCATTATCTTTGAAGGATGGCTATTAAAACGTTTCACAAAGGCATTAAAGGCAAAATGGTTTACCAGGTAAACTTGACATATGTTTTTAGCTCACAGGCTATCAAAGCCTGAAAGCTAATGTGCCCGTCCGTTCTGTATGTATGTATGTATGTACGTAACGCGATAACTCGTGATAGAATTATCCGTTTTGCTTCAAATTTTGTTTACAGGTTCATTCTAATGTGGCGCTTCCCTGATTAGTTTTGGGAGTTCATTGGTTAAGTATAAAGGGGGAAAGGGGGGGGCTAACTCCCCCTTAATTTAGATAAATGGGTTTTACATGCAGAAGTATCCGTTTTTCTTCAAATTTCGTATATAGGTTCATTGTGATAAGGTGCTTCCCTGATTATTTTTGAGAGTTCATTAGTTAAGTATAAAGGGGGGAAACGGGGGGGCTAACCCCCTTAATTTAGATAAATGGGTTTGTCATGCAGAATTATCCGATTTTCTTCAAATTTTGTATATAGGCTCATTGTGATAAGGCACTTCCCTGATTAGTTTTGGGGGTTCATTGGATAAGTATAAAGGGGGGAACGGGTGGCTACCCCCCTTAATTTAGATAAATGGATTTTTCATGCAGAATTATCCGATTTTCTTCAAATTTCGTATATAGGTTCATTGTGATAAGGTGGTTCCCTGATTATTTCTGTGAGTTCATTGGATAAGTATAAAGGGGGAAACGGGGGGCTACCCCCCCCCCTTAATTTAGATAAATGGGTTTTTCACGCAGAATTATCCGATTTTCTTCAAATTTCGTATATAGGTTCATTGTGATAAGGTGCTTCCCTGATTATTTTCGGGAGTTCATTAGTTAAGCATAAAGGGAGGAAACGGGGGGCTAACCCCCTTAATTTAGATAAATGGGTTTTTCATGCAGAATTATCCGATTTTCTTCAAATTTTGTATATAGGCTCATTGTGATAAGGCACTTCCCTGATTAGTTTTGCGGGTTCATTGGATAAGTATAAAGGGGGGAAACTGGGAGCTACCTCCCTTAATTTAGATAAATGGGTTTTTCATGCAGAATTATCCGATTTTCTTTAAACTTTGTATATAGGCTCATTGTGATAAGGCACTTTCCTAATTAGTTTTCGGTGTTCATTTGGTAAGTATAAAGGGGGGTAAACGGGGGCCTAATCCCCCTTAATTTAGATAAATGGGTTTTTCATGCAGAATTATCCGATTTTCTTCAAATTTTGTATATAGATTCATTGTGGTAAGGCGCTTGCCTGATTAGTTTTGGGTTTTCATTTGTTAAGTATAAAGGGGGGAACGGGGGAGGGGGCTCACCTCCCTTAATTTAGATAAATGGGTTTTTCAAGCAAAATTATCCGATTTTTTTCCAATTTTGTGTATAAATTCATTGTGGTAAGGAGCTTGCCTGATTAGATTTTGGGAGTTTATTGGTTAAGTATAAAGGGTGGGAACGGGTGATTACCCCCCCCCCCTTAATATATTGTCGATTTCTTTATTTTTCGAGTGGCATTATTCTTTGAAAAAATAGCATAATATACAATTAGTGTGAATAGCCTGTGAGCTCAATGCCCTCAGTTTAACTGGGCAGTTTTCTTTATTACACAATTTGCCGATTTCCACGATTTTATTTGGCCCGCCTTTTTTCATTGGTTGCAGTTTCCTTTTCGTGATTATTTGTCACAAAATTTCACCTTTTTAAAACTTAGTTATGTCGAGGCCTCTATAACATAGAAATACTGTACTGTCTCCTATGTAATGTGATAAAGATTTAGTTAATTATTTACGTTTCTAATTATCGGGAATGAAATATTTTGCTTAATTAATGCATTTATTCTTCTTTATGATACGTGAACGAAGTCACTGGTAACAGCTAGTAGACAATATATATCATATAATCTTATATATAATATACTATATAATAAACGATTTAAAACAAATATTTTAACCTTTTCTTTTGAAATGTATGTATTATCCTATTAGCATGTAAATAGAACATTGAATTTTTAATAATAACATAGATAATACTCACATTACTATGAACTTTGAATAAGATTCATTCACATACACAATCAATGTAAGGTGATTGGCAGAATATTGAAGTGCATGACTGTTTAATTCTGTCATCTGTGTTTTTAAATTAAAATATATATTTGACAGCCTTTCCAGCTCATCTTTTTCATATATACTTCAGTCTGTCAGATGGTCTGCTATCTTCTTAATCTTCAAATTAGGGGAGAATTAGTTTTTTTTCCAGATTTTGAAGAAAAGTTTGAGGCATTGAATTCTGGATCTGGCGTATTTGCCGGTTTAAGAAAGAACTAAACTAAGTACTAAATTAACTCTCTTATATAAGTCTGTCGATAACTTAAGAGGAAATTAAATTTTCGACGTCCGAGAGAACTCATTTTGTCCGGTTTGGTCTGTAGACAGTATCTACACTTTTTGGTGCAATTCGCTTACGTTTTGAGAAAGTTATATATAGAAAAAAAAAACGATTTTTTTTTTTTTACATTTAAAGGGCTGTAACTTTCTGTTGTGACTGATCTCAAATATTTCTGCTGCACAATATTCTTAAAGCCGCACCTTTAATTTGATACCACACACAATCATGCACCTTTAATAGGTATCATCAGTACATCATAGCCACTGAGAATGCCGAGACGTCAAGCTTTCATAGGGCTGAAATTCAGCATTATCTTCTTGCTTTTACCTATTTCGAGTATTGCTACCTTCATTTTTGTATGGAAGTCTAGTCTTGGTATCCCCTGACCGGTTATTGTGAAGCAATTGATTTAAAGAATGGCCCAAAGTCGAAAGCTTTGGTATAAACTTTGAATAGTTCTAAGAATGCCTTTACTTGAAAAACATCAACTGGTTGTGGAGCATTTAAAATATCTCAGACTTTTTCTTGAGTTTTGTGAGTGCCTTTGTTATTTATTTTGTAAACATTATATGTAATTTCATCAATCATGAATAAGGTCTTTTCTTTAATAATCTTAAGATTGTATTCACGCATATTTATTTGTAGACTGAGATAGATGTCTGAAAATCTTCAAAATGCTTCTAGGTGATTTTCCGGCATAATAGCATATACAGATTTTCACTACCACTGGGCCATCTTTCGGCGGATACTTGTAGATCATCAGCGTGTATCCACTGTTGCTCATCCCGATGGAAACTTGAGTAGTGTCCTTCATCCATTACATCACCGTGATGGAATACAGCAGAAAATGGTTCATATACTTGCCCAGCAAGAACCAATTGTGATTTCGGAAGAGAGATTAATTTTAGATCTTTTATCTTATCATTTTGTCGGAAAATCATTAACTGTAAAATGAGATAATCGGGTGCAGAAATGATTTTCGTCCATCTCACGGCACCTGATATTTTGCAAATTTCGCAACAACGGTCAGGGATCCTCTCTATTTCATAAATTTTGGCAAACAATGTTTCCAAATTCGTAAGTCTGTTGTGCGATACGTCTGGGATTGGAACCTTGACAATTATGTCTTCCTGTACACAGCACACTTTATGTTGGCAGTTGCTACAGATGGTATCTATCTGTTGTTGGAAACAAATCGAATTGTATAAGGCGGGTATCTTCGAAGCGAGACGTTCCAAGAACTCAACCGCATCTTGTTGTTCATCTCCTGTAAAAGGATTTCCTGCCAATCTTCGAAAAATCCATGTATCAACAGACGTCTTTGTGCCATATTTTATTGCGTGAATCCTAATATTATTTCTAGATGTTATTAATTTCTTTTTAAGATCGTGGCAGTGGTAGAGACACTGCACTGTAGAATTAGAGTAACAGGCATTTTTATGATTTGTAAAGCCCCTTATACCTTCTATTGATGGAAAAGGAGTTTTGAGGCCTGAATCCAAATGATTTTTCAGTTTATTTCTATCCTTCTGTATATCAGTGTCAATAGAAAATATATGATCCTCTAGAGTAGTATTCAAATATTTCTGATCACATTTCTTTTCATACTGATTATTTTTGCTCAAATGCTTATTTTCACTGCCTGAAAAGCATATGTAGATTGGTTTATGGTCTGAAAAGTAAGACTCATAGGTTCCGCAATGGTAATGGGAGATGTCTGTAAATACTACATCGATCTGCGTATTCATGTCAGTTGTAGGTACATCTTCCGGAAGAGCAGATTGCAAATTGTGCTGCAGCATGAGATTTTTTAAAAATACACTTTTATCACTCTTAAAGTCGAAGTTGAAATCTCCCATAACTACGACTTTAAAATTCGGATATTCTTCTTTTATTTTAAAAACCTTTTCGAATGCATTTCTGAAACTTTCATGGGAGATTCTTGGAGATTTGTAACCAGAAAATAAGAGGACATCTTTAAATTTTAGACAGAAAATGCAAACAAGACTTTTGAACTCAAGATTGCATTCTTGAATGTCTTGTTCGCATCTTAAAACTTCGCAGTTCATTTCATTTTTCGCGAAGCACATCAATCCTCTTGGACTTCTTTGTATTCTGTCGTCAGAACGGAACAAGAGTGTATATCCGGGAATGCTTAGTTCATCAGCCGTGATGGTCCATGTTTCAGAAAATATTAAAACATCGCCTCGAGTGTACCATTTGTCTGCCAGGATGTGGTTAAAATGCTTTTGGAGGGATCTGGTATTATGGTATATGATAACATCTCCAGATCCCATATTGTCATAAGGTATCTTCAACAATTTCGATGTCCTCAGTCGTTCCAATTCAACAATAGTTGGATCTTCTTTCTTTGAAGGCTTAGGAGGGATGAACTTTCCGATAATGTACAGCCCAGATAATTTTGTGACTCGACTGAGAGCAACATATAACATTTGCCGAGTAATCTTTTTGATCTTAGTGAAGTCTAAGCATATTTGTTCGTATGTTTGACCTTGGCTTTTGTGAATAGTCATTGCTTCTGCGGGAACGACTGGAAACTGTTCCCGAATAAGTTGATAATTCTGTTCCTCCGACGAGCGGATCACTAATCTGCTTTTGGCAATAGGCACCAGCTTTTCATCTATACCCTCTATTTTCATATATTCAATAAATGGCCGCCGTGCAGATTTTCCAACATCAGCAGATTGGAAGTCTATCCACAATTTTGAAGCTTCCTTTTCAATACCCACGAATGACAGGTGTACAAGAATTCCGGTTGCTCCATTCACTAATCCGTCTTCCACATCAATATTATTTGTCACCATGTATTTGATTCCAAGTTTCAGACGAACTTCATTTGGAAGACCATTCTGTTCTGATGTTTTTTTCTTCTTCAGTGCTATCAGCAATTTTTCTTTTGAAGCATTCGAGATTTTCCCTATAACTGTATCCTTTGCAAGAGAAACAACCTCTTCTCCTGGAAAACTGTCCAGTTTAATGTTATTGTATTCGTTTACACTTGCGTTTGTTGTATAAAGACGGATGGCAGTGGTGGGAACATCACACTCTTGAACAGTTCTCGACTCCAGTAACTTCATGCTGTCAGATTCCAAAGTACCTAGAGAAATTTGATTAAGAGCGAGGATGAAATCTCTTTCATCTTTCTGTCGCATTATCTCGTTCAACTCGAACATACAAAATTCTTCCCAAAGAATATTTTGTTCTGCAAACATGCTTAAGTCTGTATTTTTTGGATACATGTAAATAGGAGAATCCATGACTGGTAGCAATTGATTAAGATCTCCTACGACGAGCACAGAAATGCCTCCAAAGCTTCTGTTTGTACCAAATATCTGACGCAATCTAGTGTCAACTCTTGAAAACATGTGACTTCCAACCATAGAAATTTCGTCTATGATAAGCAATTTAAGATTGATGAGTTTGGAACGCAAAGTGTTGGCAATGTCACTGCTCAGTTCAGGAATTTGTCCGCTGTATTGATTCACAGGCAAAGCAAAGGCAGTGTGTAATGTAACTCCTTTTATTAAAAAAGCTGCTTTTCCAGAAGGGGCACACAGAATGGTCTTCAATGAATGAAAGTCACTTCCAGGAATTTGGTCAAAATACTTTGTGACGAGTTGATATAGTGCATTGATGACTTTTGTTTTGCCAACTCCTGCAGATCCACTCAAAAATATACGCAAAGGTTCTTTCTCAGTTTTGATGCTTTTGAATATATGCATCACTATTTTACGTTGGTCTTCATTCAGAGATATGAGATCTTCGAAGAGTCTATCCTCCTTGATTTTGGGGGGTGCTGTAATTCTATATCTGTCCTTTGAAGCATCCTTTCCTTCTTGTTGAAATATGTCAATTTTTTGGTGTTCAGGAAGTTTGTCTGCCTCAAATTGGCGTTCATCTTCTTTAGTCTCATCTCTCAAGTGCTCTTGGGCGTCTTCCATGGCTTGTAACAGTTCTTCCTCGTCAATGACAGAATATTTCCTCCTATTTTGCTTAATTTGGTTCAAGAAAGCTTCATACTTTATTTTATGTACAGCATTTTCAATTTCTGAACGCTCGTCTCTCCACGGTAAAAACAACAGAATCTGTTCCCTGTAGAAGTTGTCAGGATCTTGTTCAAGCTTGTATCTCCGAAACCGTAGAATTTTGTGTTTTGTGTCGTCATTTGGATTCTGTGAGGTATTTTCTTTGTCCTCATTATATTCTTGAATTTTTTTCTTCTTCTTTGCATAGAATGTCGCAAAATCTGCCAAACATACATTTTCAAAAACTTCTGACCGCTGTGAATATTTGGCAAAAATATCAGGTGCCATGATGTCCTCAGACTCTGGATCTAACTTATTTAAGGCTGCTTGAGGCTTGAGCATGCGAACACGTTCTTCCATAGGACTTGTGTTTATGAATATGGATGAACGAGTGCATTTTGACAGTGACAAACCCAAGACATGATAGGCCGCTTCTTGTGCAGACATAAGATTACTGTTAAGAAACACGTTTGCAATATTACGCAATCTCTCACGAATACTTCGATTTCCCCTATCAATGTCATCAGCAGTCTCCCTCAAGAGCTTTGAAAGACCTGCATCAACTTTACTGATGTACTTGATGACATATGTAGCACAGCTGTAAGGATCTAACACAAACTGTATGTCCATGTTGGATTCGAATAAACATAGAATTTTCTGGTTGTATGCATTTATACCAACGGAAAGAGAATCTCGCTTAAGGAACAATGTAGATCTTTTCAAAGAACTTCTCATGGCATTGATGTATCGCTCATCAGTCATGTTTAGCTTGACCAAAATATCTGTAAATGGCATATATTCATTGATCTTGAAAAAATGATTCATCTGTTTTCGAATCCTCACAAGATCTTTTCCCATCTGTTCTGTCTTTTCACTGTCTGGAATTGTCTCTAATATCCTAGTGGAAGCAGGCTCGGACTGGCCCGCCGGCCCACCGGCCCGCGGGCCTGTGCGCCCTCGGCCATTAAATCTGCGCCCTCGTCCAGATGATGTTAAAAAAATCCCAGATGAAGTTAAAAAAATTTACGGCAAATACTAGAGTAACTAACTTAACAACATTAATAAAAATACTATTCTGTATATTTTTTAAAAATAACATTCATTTTTTGAAAAAAAAAAATATATATATAGTGAACTATTTTTCCCTTTGCAAGCACTGTTTGTTTTTGAACATTTCTTTGTTTCAGGAGAGCATCCAATCCAAATCTTTTAAAACCTGAAGTAATCTGTTACCAATGGCGGCAGTCTCCCTGCAATAAATTTCAGACTGTCTGGCACCAAAGAGTGCCACTTCTATTTAATTTTTTATTATCACTATTGAGTTTGCTGAAAAAGCATTTATTATATATATGTCGTATACTTATCTGAAAAGTGTAGTGTTCCTGTATTTGTAAAAATTCAAATGTATCTTATAATTTCTAGTAAATGTTTATAAAAATAAGTTTAAGAGAATTTTATCCCGGCAATTGGAAGGTAATTCAAACTTTGTTTTTTTGTTAACAATTACATTTAATATGAAAAAAATAACTGTTTTAGAATTGTCTATAAATGTAATAATAACAAGTTGAAAATTGTACGTCAAACATGATATGAATGAGGTGCGTTCGTACTATAACTAGTTTAAGTGAAATTAATTATATTGTCTGTTATTATGATATGATTAATTGAGGGGGTCGGGGCATCAAAGTGCCAAGCCACATTTTTGGTGAAATAAATCTAACACTGTAATCTGTTGCTTAATATTGCAAAATGTAATATCCAACATATAATTTGTTTCTAATGTCACTTGGTGGCAGCATATATAACAGGTTTTGTTTTTGCCCCAGATGTTTATGCCCTCAATGAAGATAGCTAATTTGCAATAAACGTAATAGTAATATCATTAAAGTAATGTCATATTATTATTCAGAATATCAAAAATGTTAGTAAGACTTAAGACATTGGCGAAAAAACTTTAGGTTATATACCTTGATTTGAGTATTTGATCAAATTTTCAAGTAGAAATATCTCAGAAGTTCAAAAACGTGGCTTGGCACTCTCTTGCATTCCTTCAATTTTCGTAGAAAAATAAGTACATTTTAAGTTGGCAACATTTTATGTTTTGTTGACATTTACTGAAAATTACAATGGGAAACTTAAGCCTAGCTTTGAAAATTTCAGAACTTGAAATCCATATTTAGACTCTTTCCATTTAATATATATTTACCTGGAAACATCTATCCAAAAAACTGTCGGTAGATTATAGGATTGCTATAATGAAACAATTTTAGTTTACAAATTATTTTTTAAATTCAGTAATACGGAAATAATAGGACTCCGTCTTTTAAATAGGACGTCATCACCCTGTCAACCTAGAATCATTACCTATCATAGGGTATCATTTTGAATTAATTACATATGATAAGATTTAATAGTTTGAAGAATGTGATTATAACTTGGTCATAGAGGTTATAAAATGTCATGTATGTCATATAAGACTGTAACGTCATACCCGGTTTTTCGCGGGTTTTTTTTTTTTTTTTTTTAATACTTCTGCATGTCCGAACGTTTCGAAAATTTTGTAAGTTATGTAAATCTTGCCTACCGAGATGCTGTAGAAATACTGTGTCGAAATACGGACGTTTAGATACTTTTAGCATAGAAAAAAGATCGTCTCCGTGAGGCGCGAAGTGACCTGCATTCGCCGGTGTTGTTGAAAGGGTTACAATTCGCATTTTAAAATACCGATTTCACATTGATTAAAAGAAGGATTTAGCTTTTAGAGCTTATTTGTGGTCTCCGGTACCTTTAAAATTACACCCTAGAGAAACGTTAACATAAGGGAGAAAAATGTCCTTCGGGAAAACTACCTTTCTAAAAAAAAAAAAAAAAAAAAAAAAAAAAAAAAATCCAAAGGTTAACAAAGATATTTTATCGAATATATTGCAGCATTTGAGACGTAAGAGTACGATCTTTCTGAATAGGACGTCTAATTTCAATAGTACTGATTATTTTTGCCGATTTAAAACTATGAAATAATACACACACACACACACACACACACAAAAAAAAAAAAGAAAACGCGTGTTTACTTATTCACTCCCTCCCGATGCGTAAATCGGGTTCTGGGCATGCGCAGATGCTTTTGCTCGCTCTCAAAGAAATATTTGAGTTTTTGATTAGTTTTTGATTAATATCTTGGCTAATTATCAAAATATTAGAAATCTGAGCCTTTAGGACATGCCTTGCACTGCTTAAATCGAAATTTTCAGACCTGCGCGAGCTGTAGATTTCGCTAGCCATCGTCAACAAACACACAGACAGACAAAAACTTTATTTTATATTATTACTATAGGTAACAGAGAAGTTTACGAAAATTGACTGTAGCTTTTTAATTACGCACAGTTCCGTAACTCTTTTACATGTCCCTAGAAATCATTTGGAAATGAACCGACCAGAAACTCCCGAAAACAACGGGTTTTAGAAGTTTTCGGCGATGTTTATGAGAAAAAATGTTTCTTTGTATGTCTATAAATTTTGGAAAAGAGGTTTCTGTTGATATCGGAAGCTTGTGGTTGGTTCATGATTGCATGGTCAATTAAGGACTTGCAAACAAAAATTTACAAATAAATTTTCGTTTTTTTTTTTGTTTTTTTTTTTGTTTTTTTTTTTGTGCATTAGAAAACATTTTTTAAATTTTGTACAGCGTAGAGATCTTTATAAATAACTAGCAGCCCGTCCCGGCTTTGCACGGGTAGACAATGTGTTGACTACAATGTCGGGTAGAGAAGTGTAAGTACTTTTAAAAAGTTGTTCTAAATTGGATAAAAGTGGGAGCGAGACAAAATTGCAGTACTTAGAAATTTTGAACTTTAATTAAAAGCTTGTAAAAATGTGATAAATATATTTTCTATTTATGTACATATTGAAACCAATAAGTAATACACGGCCCATGGAAGGACATAGCAACTATATGTGTTCATGTAGAATGTGTTTTCTGAATTTCACGCTCCTACCTAAATCTGCTGCAGAGATATAGCGAAATGACCGAAAACTTTTGAATACCCCTCCACCTTCTAGGGGAAATTTCCAAAATCGCCGAAATACATGTTTAACCATTTTTTTTAGTAGATTTGTTTTAATTAATTTCACCCTCCTACATAACAGCTGAGATATGGCGAAATGACCTAAAAATTTCGACCCCCCCCCCTCCATTTAACCAACTTCTGGGGGGAATTTCCAAAATTGCTGAAATACGTGTTTTATTCATTTTTTAGCAGATTTGTTTTCCTGATTTTCGCGCTCTTAACTAAATCTGCCGCTGAGATATGACGAAATTATCTAAAACATTCGACCCCCTTTGGGAGGAAATTTCTAAAATCGCGGAAATACGTGCTCAACCAATTTTTTAGTAGATTTGTTTTCCTTAATTTCGCTTTCTTACATAAAACTGTTCCTGAGATATGACGAAATAATCTAAAACATTCGACCACCTCCTTTAACCACCTTCAGGGAGGAATTTCTAAAATTGTTGAGATAATCATTTTTTTAGTAGACTTGTTTTCCTGATTTTCGCGCTCTTACCGATAACTGCTGCTGAGATATGGCGAAATGACCTAAAACACTCGACCACCCCCCTTTAACCCCTCGGGGGGGGGGGGTGATTTCCAAAATCACTGAAATAGGGGTTTAATAATTTTTTTAGTAGATTTGTTTTCTTGATTTTTGCGCTCTTAACTAAAATTGCTGCTGAGATATGGCAAAATAACCTAAAACATTCGACCCTCCTTTAATCGTCCTCCGGGAGGGGAATTTCTAAAATCGCTGAAATACATGTTTAATCATTTATTTAGTAGATTTGTTTTCTCGATTTTTGCGCTCCTACCTATAACTGCTGCTGAGATATTGCGAAATGACCTAAAACATTCAATCTCCCCTTTTTAACCACCGGGGGGGGGGGGGATTTCTAAAATCGTTGAAATACGTGTTTAATCACTTTTTAGTAGATTTGTTTTCCTGATTTTCGCGCTCCTACCTATACTGCTGCTGAGATATGACGAAATGACCTAAAACATTCGACCAACCCCTTTTTTTCCCCTGGGGGGTAATTTCCAAAATCACTGAAATAGGTGTTTAATCATTTTTTTAGTAGATTTGTTTTCTTGACTTTTGCGCTCTTAACTAAAATTGCTGCTGAGATACTGCGAAATGACCTAAAACCTTCGATCACACCCCTTTAACCCCCTTCTGAGGGGAATTTCTAAAATCGCTGAAATAGGTGGTTTAATCATTTTTTTAGTAGATTTGTTTTCCCGATTTTCGCGCTCCTACCTATAACTGATGCTGAGATATAATGCAATGAAATAGAACATTCGACCACGCCCCTTTAAACCCCTTCTGGGGGGAATTTCTAAAATCGCTGAACTAGGTGTTTAATCCTTTTTTTAGTATATTTGTTTTCCTGATTTTTGCTCTCCTACCTATAACTGCTGCTAAGATATGGTGAAATGAACTAAAACATTCGACCACCCCCCTTTAACCCCTTCTGGGAGGAATTTCTAAAATCGCTGAAATAGGTGTTTAATCATTTTTTAGTAGATCTGTTTTCCCAATTATGGCGCTCCTACCTAGAATTGATGCTGAGATATGGCGAAATGACCTAAAATATTCGACCACCCCCCCTTTAAGCCCCTTCTTGTGGGAATTTCTAAAATCGCTGCAATAGATGTTTAATCATTTTTTTAGTAGATTTGTTTTCCTGATTTTGCGCTCCTAACTGTAACTGCTGCTGAGATAAGGCGAAATGACCTAAAACATTCGACCCCCCCCCCTTTAACCCCCTTGTGGGGGGAATTTCTAAAATCGCTGAAATAGGTGTTTAATCCTTTTTTTAGTAGATTTGTTTTCCTGATTTTCGCGCTCCTACCTATAACTGCTGTTAATATATGGCGAAATGACCTAAAACATTCGACCACCCCCCATTTAACCCCCTTCTGGGGAGAATTTCTAAAATCGCTGAAATAGGTGTTTAATCATTTTTTTAGTAGATTTGTTTTCCTGATTTTCGTGCTCCTACCTATAACTGCTTCTGAGATATGGCGAAATGACCTAACACCCCTTTAACTCCTTGCGGGAGGGGGATTTTCAAAAATCCCTTCTTATTGCTTGCCTAGGTCATAACAGCAATCTACATGTCAAATTTCGTGACTCTGACTTTAGTAGTTTCGGCTGGGCGTTGATGAGTCAGTCAGTCAGTCACCGTTTTATCTTTATATAATAGTATAGATTGGAAATTTCCAAAATTTAACACAGAAATCAAATTTTCAAAATATTGATATTTCGGATTATATTTTTACAGTCTATTAATTATTAATAGATATTATTGGCTTTCTATAAAGGTGGTAAAATAATGAGTTTCTTTAGAAAAGTTGCGCCCTTCGAAAATCCAAGGTCTGCGCCCTTTACAAGGACCCAGTCCGACCCTGAGTGGAAGGCATGACTGGAAATGGGTAGTGAAATCGGCAAACTTTATTCTTTCTTCCTTTACTGCAAGTTGCTGTGTGTTTGTGACGTTGTTTCTCAATCAGTGGATTGTCTTCTTTGTACTGGCAGGTAATGAAGCGATCGACGAAATTAATAAAATCTTGTAAAGTTTCCTTTTCTGAAATAACATATTGAGGTGAATCTGATAACCAAACAAAAATGTGCTCATGAGGCGAGCCCCTTATTTGAAATTCCACACGCTCATAGACATCTTTCACATGGTGCTCCTCAAATGGGCCGTTTTCTGATTTCATGTAATTAAGAAACCTAGGTATTTTGTAATCAAAGTATCTTGCACAGGTTACAGGATCATTACGTATCAATTAAGTTTTCTCGAATGGATCCAAATTCATCGATGCATCCAAGCCTATCCTTTTACCCTTTGCTACTTTCTTTAGGCACTGCAATAATTCGGGCCAATCCTTTTCTGCAGCAGACAAAGTTAAAAAAAATGTAGGAGATCCGAGTTGTCGAAGCATTGACATGAGCTCTTTCTTTTTCAATTCCCAGTATGCTGGAGATGAGCGTACATTTTTCAGAAATTTGAAACCATCATCATGAATAATGAGATTAGCTTTGAAATTTTCATTCAGAATGTCTTTGGCCATTATTTTTTTGTTAGGTTTAATTTTCCGTAGACAAAAATTTACATTGGAGGAACACATTCTTTCTAACTTCTGTTTCGCCATGTACAACAACCTATTTGGTACACAAGATCTTCTGTCAAAGCGTCGGGCTTCTGACTTGGCACGGTCTGCATAAGATATATCTTTGTCCATCTAAAACGGATGTCCACAAAAGATTTTGGGGAAACACAGTTCATCTATTTCTGGTACCATGTGCCATGGAACAGGTTTTTGACCCTGAGCAGGTGCAATGACTTTGACTTGTTTAGATAGTTCTGTATTCCTGTCAACCAGCAAGACTTCTTCTCCATCAGATTCGACATTGTCGTCTTCTTGCTCATGGTTTGTTTCAGTGATATCATTATCTGATTTCTCCTGAAAGCAGGAAACAATGTCTTGGCGTTGGGTAAAAAAATCTTCTTGGTTTACGAAAAATTCCAACTTCTCTTCATAATTCTTATCATATTTGCGGAAAAAGTTTTCTTCAACCTGAATATTATACTTTTTGTAAAGGGGAGTGTTTAGTAGTAGACGAAGAGCATCACACACAATTGCAGGTCGTATTGTTTCAGCCATATAATCAGTAGCATGTTCCATATGCCTTTTCAGTTTTATTTGAATTGTAGCCATGTTATCAAATGATCTGGGTAGAACATTCACCATGTCATTTACATCTACTGGGATGTTAACTACACTACCCTTTAAACTGAGTTGTGGGTTTAAAGCAAATGGTGTAGCTGGACGAATTTGCATAAAATTGATAAAAGGGGCAACCATTCTCTCTTCCAAAGGTGACAACTCATTGAGAATGTCTGGGATTGGTTGAAATTTCAAACCCTTACTCGTTGATAATTTTGGAACAGTAAGTTTCATCACATGCTTATTGCAAACTTTGCAAATTTTGTTAGACTTTGGAAAATTGTAGATTTTATTTTTAAATCCTAAAAATTCCTTTTCTGAATTGAATTTCGTCGGAAGATTTCGGATGTCAAAGTCATCAACTGAATGTGCGAAAAACAGTCCTTCGCAAACGCAACACACCTCTTCTGGACCAAATTTGATTGAGTTGAGAAAGTTAATTTGGGAAATTGAAGTATCATTATTATCACGCAATAGATTCTGACTGCTCTACGTTTTCTGATACTGCTCTCGAAAACGTAAAAGAGAGTTTAATCTTCTACGAAGTTTTAATTCTCTTTCTCTTTTTCTCTTTTCAGGAAACTGTTTGCGGTTTCTCTTTGATTTTCTGTCTTGTTCCCTCTCTTCCTTTCTGTATACTTCATCAAGCCTCAACTTTTTCATTACATTATAATTTTCTTTTCTTTCAGCATTTCTATATTCTTCATCAAGTCTCAACTTTCCCTTTTGATCCTTATCTTTTTCTCTTTCAGCATCTCTATATTCTTCATCCAGCCTCAATTTTTTCATTACATTATTATTTTTTTCTCTTTCAGCATTTCTATATTCTTCATCCAGCCTCAATTTTTTCATTACATTATTATTTTTTTTTCTTTCAGCATTTCTATATTCTTCATCAAGTCTCAACTTTCCCTTTTGATCTTTATCTTTTTCTCTTTCAGCATCTCTATATTCTTCATCCAGCCTCAATTTTTTCATTACATTATTATTTTTTTTTTCTTTCAGTTTTACTGTATGTCTCATCAAGTCTTAATTTTTTCTTTACATCTTTATCTCTTTTTCTTTCAGCATTTCTATATACCTCATTCCGTCTCAATTTTCTTAACGCTTCTTCAATCTGTTTTCTCTTTTTGTCTGCAGATTTTTTCTTCGTTTTTGGCATATTAAAAAATATATATCAAAAATATCAAAACAAGGAATATTTTTTGTAAATTTTCCTTCAAACTAAAGAGCAACCGTTCATACACGCGTTTATTTTTGTAAGATGAACCATATAATATTATTACTCATAAATATTTACCTTAAATGTAAGCAGCAATGTTCGTGTCATCACAACAAAGAATAATTAGAACAACATTACATAAAAGTTGCCATACAAGGAACAAAAATTTCAAAGCAGACGATCTAATTAAAAAATAGAAACATAGATAAAAAAAAAAAGAAAAAAAGACAAAGAAACAAAGTCTTTTTTAAAAATATCATCTGATGCACTTTATCGGCAAAGAATCAAAGTATTTTTTAAAATATCGTCTGCTGCTACTTTTTAAAATACTCATCGTATTTATAAATAATATTTAAATAATACAAAACCACGAGTATTTACTATATAGTTTTGAGACGATCATTTCTACAAACAAAAAAAACATTTTTTTTTTTTCGAATCGTGAAAGAATGGTCTCCATATAATGGTCTACATTAGAAATCAAGTTATAAATAAAAATGTTAAGCTTTTGCAAGAAATTTAGCGATTTTTAAATTTATATTATTGACATTTTAGCTAATTCTGTATTATTTCATAAATTTTCTGTATTTTTTTAATTTCCGTGGTAACAATATATTAGTTCCGGATAACTATGGTTACTGAAATTTAATAGGCTTTGTCGCACTGTTACATTCTAAGTACACACCAAATTTCAAGCCTATATCTCAATTTGTTCGGTAGATAGAATGTTTAAAATCGTGGCTTGATGAAATCATAAACTTTAAATACTCTCTGAATTGCGTAAAAGAAACATCCTTATAACTCAAAAAAATGATAATCATATTAACTAACAGTTTACTGCGTCAGAATAAGTGTCTCATTTCCAATTAAAATATATCATTGAATTGAAATTTGACTGAAATACAGTGTCATGAAAAATCGAAGAGTGTGGAATATAAGATTATAAATATCTTGGCAACTCATTATTCGATCGACTTCATGCTTTATGTAAATTTTATGTTTTTTAATTGTCTTTTATATTCACTCCTTAAAACAACCAATTTTGAAAAGTTTTATATACCTTTTATCAGAACGAATATTTCGAGAGTCCGAAAAAAATAGTTCCGCTTAATCGAGGTCAGTTAAATTCAATAGGCTTCTTTTCATTATTACATATTAAGTACATACCAAATTTCAAGTCTCTATCTCAATTTGTTTGGGAGTTGGAGTGTATCCAGACACACAGACAGACGGACGGTAATTTTTTTTTTTCTAAAAATATGTTTTTCGGAATCTGCAGTGTCTGAAACGTGTAAATCAGTCAAATTTTTCTTTTCGATTTTTAAAACGATTACAAGACTCCCTATACTACGTATGATGGGTAAGTAAAAAAACGTGTAAACTACTTATAAAATGCATTGCAATTCGAATACTAGTCGTTGGGGGCCACCGTAATACTTACCCAACATGGATATGCATAATATAAAATATTAAAATAAAAAATGTGTAAACTACTTATAAAATGCATTGCAATTCAAATAAAATCGAGGCTTGATGACGTCACAAACTTTAAAGGCTCGATTACTGAATTGCTTGAAAGAGGTTTTTCCTTATAACTCCAAAAATAATAATCCTATTAACTAGCGGTTTATTGCATCTGATTAAGCGTCAAATTTCCAATTAAAATATATCTTTGAAGTGAAATTTGGATGAAATACAGGGTCATAAAAAATTAAAGAGTGTGGAAAATAGGATTCCAAATATCTCGGCAACTAATTATCCGATCGACTTCATGCTTTATTCAAAATTTATGTTTTTTTATTGTCTTTTATATTCATTTCTTAAAATAAACAATTTCGAAAATTTTTATATACGATTCATCAGAACGAATATTTCGAGAGTCCGAAAAAAATTGTTCCGGTTAATCGAGGTTATTGAAATGAAATAGGCTTCTTCCCATTATTACATACTAAGTACATACCAAATTGCAAGTCTCTATCTCTTTTTTCGGGAGATAGAGCGTTTACAGACACACAGACACACACACAGACACACACACAGACACACAGACGGACGGCAAAAATTTTTTTCTAAAAATATGTTTTTCGGAATCTCCAGTGTCTGAAACGTGTAAATCCGTCAAAAAAAATTTTTTTCGATTTTCAAAACGATTACAAGACTTACCCTATACTACGTATGATGGGTAAGTAATAGGTTTAGTTCACTATGGCATTTGAAGGCTTTCTTGCATTGTCAAATCCTCTTTAATAAAAAGGTATGCGTTGCTGACGACTGGGATTTCCGCTAATCGTTGCCACAGATTAATCCTGGAAAATGAAACATTTGAAGTTACTGAAAAAATTAATTGCTCCAAAAGTATTTGTCAGAAAATTGTTAGACAAACTGCGTTAGAAAGGTAAAAAAATGTATTTTTTCTTGATATAAATTTCAAATCCACTGATTATGTCATTTTTCAAATATTGAATTTCAAAAATTACAAAATTTCACAATGGAGTACCATAGCAAAAACTTCACGCGTAAAAAAATAATGATAACAGCAAAGTGTCAGCACGAGTCATAAATTATAATAGCCTTATTATTCTGTTAAAATATAAAAGTGAATTGTGATGTCACGAGTGCATCATTTTTATTTAATTCTCGACAAATACTAGATGCGCCATTTCTTTTTAGTTGTGAATAATATAGGTTAACTCGCGTTATTAAAAAATGTAGCTATAAAACATATCTCATCAAAAACGTCACCTGTAAAAAATGCAGCCAAGTCTCGTAACTCTTTTTCCGTAAAAAGTTCTGAGATCGTGTAAAGCCAAGTTTAGCTATCTTATTAACTCTGGAATTTTCATTCACAAATCACTCCTAGTCTCTACATCTTTAGTTAAATATTATTTTGTGACTTGGCAATTACGCAGCACAAGGAAGTTATTACACCTTACTATGTTGTGGGATGGGATGAGATAATATGATTAAGGCTAATTATATACGCACAGGGAAGTTATTACACCATAATATGTTATGGGATGGCATGGTATTATTTGATTAAGACTAATTATATACATCACACTCTCGTGCTACGTAATTGCCAAGTCACAAAATAATATTTAACTAAAGATGTAGAGACTAGGAGTGATTTGTGAATGAAAATTTCAGAGTTAATAAGATAGCTAAACTTGGCTTTACACGATCTCAGAACTTTTTACGGAAAAAGAGTCACGAGACTTGGCTGCA
The DNA here is from genome assembly GCA_963931845.1 of Maratus michaelseni. Lineage (NCBI taxonomy): Eukaryota > Metazoa > Arthropoda > Arachnida > Araneae > Salticidae > Maratus > Maratus michaelseni. The sequence continues at coordinate 59,298,813 of OZ007600.1, read as the reverse complement.
TTTTTTACAGGTGACGTTTTTGATGAGATTTCACTTCTTTTTGTAAGTAATCCTCCTTTTCTTGATTTTGGGTTCTTTTTGGAGATCATCCACTGATTTTCGCTAAGGCTCTGTCCCTATTATTTACAGCTATAAAAAATTTGAAGCGTTAGTTTCGTTTGCAAAGTACTGAAGATAAAAAGAGATTTTAGTTTCCTAGGCAAGCACTAAGTTATGGGAGGGGGAGTGTCAAAAGTACTCTCAATTGCTTCCAGGATAGGTGCTATATCCATCTGAGATATTACTCGCAGCCCTAGATACTTGATATTTAGCATAAAAGAACTTTTTAGTATAAAAAAAAAAGCCAAAATTAAAATTTCCAATAAATCAAACTATATTCATTTTTTCGATGTTTTTTTTTTTGTTGTTGTTGTTGTTCATTTACGGATTTTTTAGTTTTTCCTTACTTTGTATACTAAACCCTACCTTTCTGCCAAATGTCAAGCTTATAGGACTACAAAATCGAATTATTTTTAAATTTTCGACTTTTTATAAATTTATTGATTTTTCGATTTTAATTCTAAGTTACCTGATTGTCATGACAATATAGTAATTCTTTGATCCGTCTTCTTAGGATCATATAGGATCAATTTAGAGATAAATCAAGTAAATCTTAGAGTCACCATGATTTTATTTAGAAAGGACTATCAAGCCATAACCAGCCAGTAATGTCGGGAGGGTAGGGGGAGCTGTGCAAATTTCTATGGAGCTAACATCATTTAACAATCCATATTTCATATGTGAAGTAAATAGAGTATAACATGTGAAAGAAAACAAACCTGTCTATAAAGAAATCGCCTATAACGTAGCCAGTCTATAGCGGAACATTTCTATAACGAAATTCGTAAACGAAAGAAAAGAAAACCATAATCCGGGGAAACAACATAAAACAATTAGGGGCGTTGTACTAGCTAATAGGACAATTATCTTAAAACTAATGTTTCTAGCAGTACAAAAAATTTTTGTCGAATTTTCGACTTTTTAAAGATTTTTCGATTTTGTTTTCGAATTTAACGAATTTTTTAATTGTTCCTTTTATTGAATAGTAAATACTACCTTTACACGAAATTTTAAGTTTCTAATACTACAATAATTTCAATTTTTGATTTTTTCGAATTTTTTTTATATTTTTCTGGATTTTTAAAATTTTTCTTATTTTGTATCTTTTATTACAAATTTCAAGTTTCTAGCGCTACAAAATCGAATTATTTTGAAATTTCCGATCTTTTTCGAGTGTTTTATTCTATTTTCGAATTTATTGTGTTTTAATTTTTTCTTTTTCTGTATCCTAAACAATAAGTTTACGCCAAATTTTAAGTTCTAAAGCTACAAAATAAAAAAAATTTCAATTTTTCGAAATTTACAGATTTTTTATTTTTTTGTATCCTAAATACTACCTTTACTCCAAATTTTAAGTTTCTAGCTCTACAAAATCGATTTTCAAATTTTCGGTTTTTTTTTTCGATTTTTTTATTTTATTTTCGATTTTTGTTATGTTTTTAATTTTTTCTTTTTCTGAATCCGAAACACTACCTATACACCAAATTTTCAGTTTCTAAGACTACGAGATCATATTATTTTCAATTTCTCACTTTTTCTCTTTCTTTTCTTTCTTTCTTTTTTTTTAATTTTCGAAATTTTCGATTCTTTTTTTCGAATTATCCATATTTTTTAATGTTTCCTTATTTAGTATCTTAAATATTACCTTTATTCCAAATTTCAAGTTTCTAGCGCTATGAAATCGAATTATTTTCAAATTTTCCTTATTTTTCCGATTTTTTTGGATTTTTTTATTTTATTTTCGAATTTCGATGCTTTTTTTCGAATTATCCATATTTTTTAATGTTTCCTTATTTAGTATCTTAAATATTACCTTTATTCCAAATTTCAAGTTTCTAGCGCTATGAAATCGAATTACTATTTTCAAATTTCCCTTATTTTTCGATTTTTCCGATTTTTTTCGAATTTTTTTTATTTTATTTTCGAATATTATTGCGTTTTTATTTTAACTTATTCTGAATCCTAAGCACTATATTTACCGCGAATTTTAAGTTTCTAAGGCTAAAAGATCAAATTATTTTAATTTTTTCGAAATTTTCAAAATTTTGAATTTTTTTTTTTCGCATTTTCCGGATTTTTTAATTTTTTCTTATTTTGCATTCTAAATACTACCTTTATTCCGATTTCCAAGTTTCTAGCGCAACAAAATCGGATTATTTGAAATTTTTCGATTTTTCGATTTTATTTTCGATTTTTTTTTTGGTGTTTTTGATGTTTTCTGAATTCTGAATTCTAAACACTACCTTCACACCAAATTTTAAGTTTTTAAGACTACAAGATAGTGTTATTTTAAATTTTCAATTTTGTTCAATTTTTTTTTTTACGGATTTTATATATATACTAGCTGTTACCCGTGACTTCGTTCACGTATCATTAAAAGAAGAATAAATGCATTAATTAAGCAAAATATTTCATTCCCGATAATTAGAAACGTAAATAATTAACTAACTCTTTATCACATTCCATAGGAGACATTACAGTACAGTAAACTCTGTCTAAGGCGGAATCAATTGGGACCGAGAAAAATTTCCGCCGTAGACAATATTCCGCCTTATGCAAAACAGCCAAAATAAATAAATAAAATACATACGCGTAAGTCTTATTTTTACGTTCGTAATCTTTAGTACAGTTTTTAAATGAAATTATCCGACTTATTAAATTTATTATTAATCTCAAAAACATTATATGAATAATAAAATAAATAGTAGTACCAATGATAAATTTCTTCCTTTTTAAAAGTTAATGAAAATCATTTACCTTAACAACTACTTCATATTTCACATAGTGGTTTTTATTTTAAACAGTCGAAAAATAATCTATTATCGATGCTTGTTTTGTCTTTCTTTTTACCATGCATTTTTCAGTAGCACATTGCAAGTCCGTTATTATGGGTATCAGATCTTCATTTTTTTTAGCAAGAAATTTTTTTTCGAGATACCTAATGCTTCTCAAGGCGTCTTGATACGTTTGAATCCCTCCATTGTCATCATGGTTTTCATAATCGTGCTCATCTTCATTTTCACTAGCACTTTCCAAATCTTGATATCGCTGAATCAAAATGTCCACAGAAGTGTTAACTTCAGTAGTACACACTATATTGTCAGCTGATACGTATTCCTCTTCATTAATTTTTTCATTGCTGTGAACACATTTTAAGTCATCTATTAGATTTTGTAACTCATTTTCCTCCAACTAGTCAACTGATTCATGGTCATTTTTTGAAACAAAACCAGCTTTTCTAAAACAATAAACAAATTTTTCAGGCGACATTTCTGAGTAGGATTTGGCAATCCATTTGACAGCATCTAAAACATTTATATTTTTTGCCATTTCGGTGGCAGAAGAGCAATTATCTAAAGACGCAATAATGGACCGCAAGATATATTTTTTGTAATAGGTTTTCATCATTTGTATCCTTGATCCATAGGTTGTGTTACTGCAGTAGTATTTGCGGGAAGAAATTGTAATTTTATATTCGATAGTTCGAAATTGGCATGACAAGGTGCATTGTCGAGAAATAACAAAATTTTTCGATTTTCTTTGATCATACGGTTATTGAATTCAGTCAGCCATCCCTCCATTATGGCAGTGGACATCCACGATTTTTTTCGAGATCTCCAAATCACAGGCAGTTTATCAATGTTCACATTCTTAAAACATCGCGGCTTTTGCGATTTTCCTACCACTAAGGGCTTTTCTAAACTGCCCTCCATATTCGCGCAAAGCAAAACAGTGACACGCTCTTTGGAGTTTTTACCACCGTGGCATTCACTTCCTGTTTTTGCAAGGGATTTATTGGGCAACGCACGATAAAATAGTCCCGTTTATATAAAATAGTCCCGTGTATATGTTCTTAGTTTGATATCCTTCAATCAGTAGAGGAAAATTTATTTTCCATTCCTGAATTTCTTGGTCTGGGACGTCTTTCGACTCTCCGCAAACTTGCTTCATGGCAATATTGTGTCAATTAAGGAATCTCATTAACGATCCAGTAGAAGCCTTGAAATCCGTTTTACCTAATTTTTCGGCTATCTCTTTCGACTTTTCACGCAACAGTGTTCCAGGTATGGGCAAATTTTTAGCTGTAGCGTTAGAAAACCATTCAAGTGTTAATGCATCAATGTCTTCATTTTTCACAGCACCTTTCCGCTTTCTGTTGGATGATTTGCTTTCCAATTCCTTTTCCAACTCTGTTCTTCTTTTTATAGCATCATAAATTTGTGTTTTACCGCATTTAAATTTAATACAAAGATCTTTTACAGAATAATTTTTTTCTTTTAATTTAATAACTTCTATTTTATCCCGCAGAGATAGCGTATTGAGTTTAGATTTTGAAGCCATTTTTTACTATCACTTAGTAATATCAGTAGACAATATAAAATGAGGAAGAACAAATAACACGTGCAACGACCTCGTTTTCTGACCATGTGATTTATTGAAATAAAACATACGTCACTTCGAATTCATCTTCCATCCCCTTCCCCCTCTGAAACCACAACCAGCGCCTCATACAGAATGTAAATGATTGTAGCTTCCCCCGCTCCCTCTCCCTCTCACATTAGACAAAGAGTTATGGCGACCAAATGACTGATTGCCATAAACAATGATCAGAACTCAAAATCCGAAGCAAGCAAAAAAGTGATATTCTTTCGCTAATACAAACAAAAAGAGATAAATGTTAATGTATAGGGATTTTTTTTATCAATTTCCTTTTTTTGAATAATTAATTGAGATAAATGTAAAAAATGTACTTGGTATGATGTTTTTTCTTTCTTTTTTTAAAGAGGAAAAACATTTTGCTTATAGAGAAATAATGGAATAAAAAATTATTCCTTAAATATTTAAACATTTTCCGTTCTGATGAATCAACTTTATTAATCTATTACGAAATTTAATTAAAATGTTGAGCATTTGATGTATGTATAGTTTTGAAGTTTCATAAACCAAATGCCTTTCATTTTTTAATTTTTTTTCCGTCTTATGCAAAATTTTGATTTTGATGGGACTTTAAAAACCTTTCCGCTTCCGCGTTAGGCAAATTCCGGCTTATGGAGCATGAATTAATGTTATTTCCTATGTGTTTGCCAGGACTTGAACATTTTTCCACGTGAGACAAAATTCCGGCTTACACAGAGTCCGCCTTAGACAGAATTTACTGTATTTCTATTCTATGTTATAGAGAGAGGCCTTGACATAACTAAGTTTTAAACAAGTTGGAAATTGTACGTCAAACGTTACAAACGAGGTGCTTTCGTACGCACGTTTTAGAATTAAATTCATTATATCCCGTGCGTAGAACGGGTTAAACAGCTAGTTAAGTATATATTTTATGACACTGTTCATACAAATATCTTAACTAGTTATATAAATATTCAGATACATATGTATCAGCTAGTTATATAAATATTCAGATCTTGATGATTTTTAATTCTGTGAAATGAATTATATCGTCTGCAGATTAATTTCTGTAATAAAATAAGCATCTCGGTCGCTTGACGATTTAACATCCATCGGAAGCTCCTATAACAAAAAAGCACCGATTTAAAAAGAAAAATCAAATTTCTTAATAAATATTTTTATTAATATCTCCTAAAGTTTTGATTAGATTTTAATAAAATTTGAAATGTCTCGACAAAATTCTGCAAAGATAATATATTTTGAATTGCAAACCATTTGGTTGGGTAGTTTTTGCGTTGTTATATGTGGACAGACAGACAGACGGACGGACAGACGGACGGACAGACAGACAGACAGACAGACGGACGGACAGACGGACGGACCAAGCGACGACTATAGGTGCTACGTATTTATATAATTACGAACGCACCTAAAAAGTGAAATTTTTTGACAAATAATCACGAAAAAGAAACTGTAACCAATGAAAAAAGGCGGGCCATATAAAATCGTGGAAATCGGCGAATTATATAAAAACGTATGTCAAGTTTACCTGGTAAACCATTTTACTTTTAACGCCTTTGTGAAACGTTTTAATAGCCATCCTTCAAAGATAATGGAAATAGTATATATTCTTTTTCATTAAATTAAATTCTTGTGAATAGGGAGCAATTATTGTAGACCTAAATGCAAGGAGCTTAAATTTGCCTCCTTGATTTAATCTATAACTGAAAAAAAAAAAAATCTTTATTTCTGAATGAAAATATGTTGACAGATGATTTTTGTTCTCCAGAATAAATTGATTCATGAAGTTTGAATATGTGAAAATACGTTTTTATTTTTCAAAAATTTTACTGTAATCAAGATTTTTTCTTTCACCATCTATTCAAATTGAAAATAAATTCTTTTTTTTTTCAGTTTTAATGAGAAAAAAATATATTAATCCGTTTTATTTCTTCTTTTTTATCCACAAAAATGGAATAATTTAGTTGCCATTTTTAGAGAAACTTAGTTAAAATTTACAAAAAAATAAATAAATAAATAAACAAAATATAATAATAATAATAATAATAATATCTCGGAATTTAAATAATTTTTTAAATTCTGAGAGTTTATGACATCCTCGGATGAATGATAACCGGTATTAAGTAAATCGTGTTGCGTTCGACACTCTAAAAAAAGTAGTTGCGAAATACAAACAGGCGGCAGATTTTAATATAATAGATTCGTATTTATTTTTCTTTCCCGAATAATCATGGTGTGGTTTTTGGCAAAAAACTCTCATCTGTATGTAACTGCTATTCATGTTTAATAATCGGTATAGATAAAAAAACATTCCAATTTTTCGTTTTAAATATCTCGTGAAACTAATCTACTTTCTATACTTACTGCTCCTTGTATTATTAATGTACGGAATTAATTCCCGCTCCTTGTAAAACACATTTGAAAATTCCCGTTTTATTTCAAATATAACGTCACATTTTCCTCAGAGAAATCTTTTTACTGCCATAATTCTTGTTATTCTTTTTCTGGCATTCAGGACGTAAACTTTAGCGGAAAACTCACATTTGTATGTAACTGGTACTCAAGCTAATTATTAATCAGTATCAATAAAAAATATTTTAGTTTTTCATCTTAAATATTATGTCCATTATCTATCTACTTTCATTAAACATTGATATCCATGCTCCTTGTATTATTACGATTACGACTATTTGAAAATACATGTTTTATTTATGACGTCATATTTGTCCAAGCCGAGGAGGATCCTTTTCATAGTTCCATGGTCCAAGCGAAGTCTATTTTTAAGAATATAATTATTGTTCATTTTTCCTTCTAATTATAACGCAGTTTTTTGACAGAAAAAGATCTTTTTAATGTAACCGATATTCATACTTCATGTATAATAACAAATACTCCATATTTTTGCTTCAAATATCACGGAAATTCATCTTCTTTTGAATTCTTTTTCATTTTCATTTTTCACGTGAAAATCGTTCAATTGAAAATTAATTGTTGAGGAAAAATTATTTTTCCGTGTTTTTATTTATTGGCAACGATCAAAGCCCTAGCAACGATAAAGTAAAATGGTTAAATTTTATGGGAAAATGTCCATTTATTCTCTATGAAAATAACGAAATTTTGAATTATTAAGAAAAATATTTGAATAAAAAGGACAAAAACCGGCCTATGTTCATTTCAGGGTTATAATCAACGTATATGCAAAGATACAGGATCATTGAATGCTCCATTTTGACGCTGGCTTCAGCCTAACATTTGCACACAATCAGATTTATAATATTATTAGGATATATTTTTTTTTTGTATCCGAAACACTAGCTTTATTCCAAATTTTAAGTTTCTAAGGCTACGTGATCTACCCAATCTTTTTGATGACGCGAGAGTGAGTGAGTGTGTGAGTGACAAAAAATCGAAACTTTGAGTTCATATATCGTCTGCACTAATTTATGGGTATTTTTCGTATTATTCATATTTTTTAATTTTTCCTTATTTAGTATCTTAAATATTACCTTTAATCCAAATTTCAAGTTTCTAGTGCTATGAAATCGAATTATTTTCAAACTTTCCTTACTTTTCGATTTTTCCGATTTTTTTCGATTTTTTGATTTAATTTCGAATTGTATTGCGTTTTTTATTTTAACTCATTCTGAATCCTAAACACTACCTTTACCGCGAATTTTAAGTTTCTAAGGCTGAAAGATCAAATTATTTTAATTTTTTCAATTTTTTTCGAATTTTTCGAATTTTTGAATTTTTTTTTCGAATTTTCCGGATATTTTAATTTTTTTTTATTTTGCATACTAAATACTACCTTTATTCCGAATTCCAAGTTTCTAGCGCAACAAAATCGGATTATTTGAAAATTTTCGATTTTTTTCGATTTTTTTTAATTTTGCTTTCGATTTTTTTGGTGTTTTTGATGTTTTCTTTTTCTGGATGCTAAACACTACCTTCACACCAAATCTTAAGTTTCTAAGACTACAAGATCGTATTATTTTCAATTTTGATGGAATTTGTTGAATTTTTCGAATGTTTTTTTTTTTTCGATTTTTCCGGATTTTATAATTTTTCCTTTCTTTGTATCCTAAACACTACCTTTTTTCCAAATGTCAAGTTTCTAGGGCTACGGGATCTACCTAATCTTTTTGATGACGCGTGAACGAGAGTGAGTGAGTGAGTGACAAAAAATCGAATGTTTGAGTTCATATATCATCTGAACTAGAAAAGACAGAAAGTTGTAATTTTAAATTTTGGTCCTGTGTGCCAAATAATCTAGAAAAACGAAGTTTCAAATTTTTGGGATACTCCAGCGCGGAGATATGGGGGGGTCAAAAGTGCTCTGAGTTGCTTCCAGAAAAGTATGCTTACGTCCGTGTTTCTCGACTTGGCGGAGGCACTGCCGTGCCTCCAGATAAATCAATGGAAAACGGTAATAAATTGTAAACGTAATAGTGAACTGTATTAAATAAACATAACTTAGTGAAATAAGTATCCGTTTTCATGTTAATTTAGGATATTGCAGGTAAAGGTACAGATTACTTTAAAATACAAGGTTAAATTCACCGATATATTTCATTTGATTCAAGGTTCTTTTGGAGAAACCGACTAGCGAAGCGGGCGTAGTCTGCTAGTAATATCATAAAAACCTTAACTGTAAAATTTTGTTTTGTGTTTTTGGGTGTTAAAATACTTTACATATTTCAACATCTTAGATATGCTGAAGTAAAACTCTTTTTAAAACATTTCTCTACAATTACAGGCGCAATTAGAATATTTTGGAGGATGAGACAAAAAAAATTAAACTAAGGTTGTGCAAATATTGTGTTTTTATTATTATTATTCCTCCCTCTCTCTATGTTACAGGTTGTCACTGTTGAGAGATTACCCCCTCCTTTGTTGTGATGTCACATTTTTTAAATTGAGAGAGTCAATTTTGATTAAAACCACATCGTAATTATTTATTTATATATTTTTTAAAATCATTTACTAATATGTAACAATAAGAAATTAAAATCAAACTTTGCAAAATTCTCATATTGAGTCCATTGACTTTCATTTTAATCTTTGGCATTATTTATCGCTGATAGGTGGCATGAAATTGAACATGATTGTGACATGAAAGGGGCTCAAAAGGTGCTTGTAGCAACATACCAATACCATGAACAAATTTAATCAATCTTTTACATACAAATGTTCCCATATAGAAATAACTATTAAAAAATCATTTAAAAATTAAATTTTATTCATATTAATTACAATGTTTTAATATTATAGTTTGTTTGTTTTGGTTTTTTGGCAGGGGGGGGGGGGGGAGAGACGACAGAAATTATGCTACATTTTTTTTTTTTTTTAATAGTATTAAGATGTTTACTGTCAACATCTTCCTCAACCACAAAGCATTGTCATCATCAATGCTAACAATATCTACCTAGTTTTTTTTTTTATTTTTTTATTTCAGATGTGATGTTACAGCATGTTAGCTCACTCTCTCCCCATGTCACACTATGTTATATTTCGTGTACTTTATTATTTTTAACTCAATCTTGCTGACTGGTAAAGAATTGAAATTTTTCCAACTGAGTGAAAAGGTGTCATAAAATTGAGAATTTTACAAATGAGTGTAAAGGTGTCCAGGTGGAAATTTTTCAATATGCTTTGTGTACCCTTCCCTCTTTAACTCCTTCGAGACCAGCTTCTCATACACTAATTTTATTTAGTTGCCAAGCACAGTTACCTTTACTTATTTAATAACAGAAAATCCCTAATTAAGTAAGGCAAATATTGTTGTGTTGCAAACAGCACATTTTTATTTTACAAAATTTTTTAATTTTAGTTTTAAAATCATATTTTTGCTAATTCTTAAATTGGGGTTTGTTTTTGTTCAAGATCGTTTTTCGATCTCGTTTGTTTACAAATCGCGATTTCGGTTCGGTTTGTTTACATTTTCGCGGCGTCTGTGGTTAGAGTTAGCGGTCACAGTTTATTTTGCAGTTAAACTTAAATTCATTATGCTTTTAAATTGTTTTATTTAATCTTTGGCACAAAATTTTTATGGTTTTTCACACTATCTATCAGGTTTAAATCAAAATAAAGTTTCTGTGTACGCGATGTTTTAATCGGTTGGTTGGTTGGATGTTATGTATTTGGTACTGCGCAGGTTGAAAATAGCGCACTTTCATTCTGTGAACTATCAAATGTTTCACTAATAATTAACTAATTGTGATTTTAATATTGTTTATATAGTTATTTTTTACAAATTATAGATATGCATAATTGTGTAATTATATAGAAGTTAGTTTTGAGCTACTGGAGTGTTTTGTTTCGAATTTGAGCTACAGGAGTTATTATTTTATTTTAGGTATTTTTATTAAATTATTTAACCTTAATTAACATTAAAATTCCTTTTTATATTTTTGCTTTTCTATCCTGACATTTCCCTTTTCTTCAATTTTACACTATTAAGTTATTGTGGCAACGATCGTAACATCGACACGGCATCTCCCGCCAAAATGATCGGAAGGTCACGTGGTGACGCCGCTTAGATAAGTGAACTGACGTCATGCTCCGCGGAAGGTTACGAATTTTCAACGAATAAATTTAAAAATAAAAAAAAATAAAATCAACTAAAGTTATCAAAAAACATCATTATAATGAAACAGTAAACGTCTTGATGTGCAAATTTATGCACATTATAACCTTTTAAAAAGGTGATTTAATTTTATCCTATAGTTTTTAGTTCCGCACTATTTTTAGTGCGGCAGTATACGATTGTGAAAGAGGTGCAGCTGGATTCCGCGGGAGCATTGAATGTGAATTCTATCTTCAGCCAGCTAGAAGGAAGGTCGTCTTTTTATGAGGAGGATAGCCAGAGTGATGGGCCCATCGTGTTCACTACGATAAATTTTTCCTTTTTTTTTTTTTTTTTTTTTTTTTTTTTTTTTTTTTTTTTTTTATATTAGCTGTTCAGCACGATGCAGCTAATTCAATCTTCTTTATTTTTAATTAATCTTGCTTCTTTTATTTTATACTTTTTTTTTTAATGGCCAATTAATTTTTTTTTTTATGTGACACCACGTGTTACTTAACTTTAATCCTCCGTAGCTCAAATCTCAATTCTTATTTTTTTATGATTAAATGGTAAAAATTAACGATAAAAATATATGTGATATTTAGTCATAAGTAATTGGAAGAAAATTAATATCAATTTTAAGATTGCATTGTCAATGATGTCACTGTCATCTCCTTGTAGAGAAATTTTAATTCTGTGAGAAAGAAAAAAATTATAATGTTTGCAATTAATATTTAATATATCTTGCTTCAATGTCTTAATACACAGTAATTTACAACTGTCATCATAATGTTAATATTTAAGAAGTAATAACTTGTAAAAATCATGACAATATTTATAATAAATCCCATTTAATTATATATCCTTTTTGTCATTCCTGCAGTGCCTATCTCTCAGTTATTATTCCTTTTTATTATTTCTTCCCTTAGGGATTTAAGATTATCTTCATGAGGGCTTGCCATTTTCATCTCTTATTCAAAATTCAATTGTTACATTATGTTTGGTAAATTAATCTTTAATTAAATTTGAAACAGTTTTTATTAATTTGGGCCAACATGAAGATGATGTTGGATCAGTAAAGATAATATTCACTGACCATGGCTTGGGTTATTGTAAACTAATTAACTTCCTTATTCTAAATTCAGGAGTTTTTCACAACGCAGCTCCTTCTTCTTCCAGTAAAATCTTTAAATATCTATCCTAAATTTTTAGTATGGTTGTAAATTTCTCTTATTGTATTCTTAAATGTAATATTTTCTTATGTAGGAAGACTTTTTAATAATTTAATTCTTAAGTTATTATTCTAATTTAGGGTAACTTGGATTTCAGTCTTAACTTTTCTTAAGTGGTGTTAATGAATAATTTAATTAATTTTTAATCTTGTTAATACTTTCTTTAGTTGTGGTAAGACACAATATATATCATTTTTGGTGCCGTGCTGGTCAAGTGAATTTCTAAATAGGACTTATGTATATTTTTTTTTTTGCACTGCAGGAAATTTTCTTTACGAATTTTATATGCATATCTTGTAAACTGAGGATAGTGTGAATTTATTTTGGTTAATTTTTTGTTATAATTGTATAAAATAGTGAGAATGATTGCTTTGTTTAAATCTTGTATACATTGACTGTTAAAACTTTGTTTTACTATATATTTATTTTGAAATAAATAAATTTTGGAGAGGGATAGTAGATAGTGATGCAATAAATATGTACGGTTATTTTGTTATATTACTATATGCTGAAGATAGTGAAGGCATAGCAGTAAATTGGTAAAGTTGATTTCTGTAAATAGTTTAACTGAAATTATCACCTGTGATTGTAACATTATGATAGTAGGCATTTTGTTTCAAATTTGAAGATAATGTGTGTTTAAATTATTTATAAATAGTGGGAACTTGTTTTCTAATCTTTTGTGTTGGCCATAGTTAATTTTTTAAATTTTATGTTGCTATAAGAGATTGTACATATTTGCCAACACTTGATTTTGAAGGTTATTGTTTTAAATTTCTCAATTTACTTGAACAGACCTACCAAAATTTGATTTGGAGGCGAATTATAATTAAATTTTTTTAGAATTGTATTTCATGTATTAAAATGTTAAGCTTACTTTTTGACAAATTTGGGTTCTCTCTAAAATATTGTTTTAATTCTAGTTAATTATTTAAACAAGTTTTTGGGATTGTTGAAGAGGCAATTTGGGCATTTTTTTTTTTTTTTTTATAAAACCTTAAATGTGTTATTGACAAGTGTTATTATATTGAACAAAATTCATCCCTAAATTTTATATTATTCTTTTTGATAAATTTCTGTTGACCGAATTTGGAATTCTCAGTGAGCTATTGTTTTAATTTTTTAGAATTACTTTAACAAGCTTTCAGAGATGTCTGACTAGGCGATTATATTAGTTTTGAGAAATGTCTATGTTTATAGCAAAATTTTAATTAAATATTTTAAATTATTTCTCTTGGTAATTTGTGTATGGGGATGACGGGGCGCACCGCGCGTAGACGACCACCGAACCCAAGTCCCGAACAAAAGCTCAATAATTAAAGTTTATCACCTGAAATGTGAGACATAAATTAAAATTTACACACTTTAAAAGACAAGTGAGGACATAACTCAGTGAGTTAACATACTCAGAGCAAAGATACTAAAGTAGAAACCAGATTCCTTTGTTATTTGGTCGAAAAGTCGGTCCCAGGATAAGCTCGGATTTGGCGCTTTAGAGGCTGTCTGTTTTGGCGGTGATCCCTTTTTAGTCCCAGGCATTAGGGGATAAAAAAGAGCAAATAAAGGAAAATTTTGGTGTAGTTTTCTTTTTTGGGGTCCCTTTATGTTTTTTGGGTCGCTGAACACGAATCCGAGGTTTTCCAACAAAATTTTTTCCGGGAAGTACGTTTTTTTTTTTACAAAAAAGTGTAAAAAAACGGACTTTTCTCCGTTTTTTCAAAATAATTCCAAAATTGTTCATTTTACGTGAAAGTCAGCAATATATGAATTAAAGAGAATAAAATTTCCTATATTTTATGTAGTGAAAGTTTTTTTCTCTGATCAATGGTTTAGCCGTGAGAGTGCCGCAAAAAAGGGTGTTAAAAACAAAAAACTGTACAAAAACGGGAATTACGGTAGTGTATGTCGATGTAACATGGAAATTAACCATTTTACGCAAACGGTAACCATTAATGATACTAAAGATTATATGTTTGACTATATTTTATGCATTTGAAGTAGAGGAAAAGTGCGGATCCTGCGCCAGGGGAAGGTGGGAGCAGTGGAGCAGTTCCACCTTCTCTCATGAGTCGAAGGTGCTCCTCCGCCGGAGTGCTCATACTGTAAGAGGCGGTAAAATTGGGAGGTGTAAAAGACAAAAAAGTGTAAAAAACGGAAATTACGACCCTGTACGTCGATGTAACATGTAAATTAACCATTTTAAACAAACGTTGACAGTTAATGATACTTAAAACTAGATAATTGACGACATTTTACAATGAAGTTGCCTGATAATAAGTACGGCGACTTATTGTGAATCATTATTTAATTATAAATTATTATGTACATTAGTAACAAAGATTAGTATATTTACATGAAGTCAAAAAGCAAAATTCTTATTTCCACAATCTTTTATTTGAAGGTCCCTGCCGTTCATCGATATCTACAACATAGAAAATAGACGTATGGAATTGGTGGATTTTTTATTTACTACCAATATTATAAAATAAATGTTTTCTTAATGGTAAATATTTCAAACCTTGTGGCATAGCTTGTTCCTCTTCCATTGGGTCCACAGATTCAATGGGTGAGCAATCCATCTCCAGCTCGGTTTCAGGGTATAACTCGTCTTCCTCATCTTGATTCACCACTGAGATGTTGTTGCAGTTCCTTCGCAGTTGAGGCACATGTTGGAACAACAAAGACCTGCTTTCTTGCACCCACAATTTTGTTGGCAGTTCTTTTTGCACTTACATGACACAAGCTTCAACAACGCAGGGGGAGAAGGGTAAAAGTAGGGGGCAGGGGGTAAAGTAAATACAGGCTCAAGGCCAATATTTGTTTTTTTTCCATCCCCACTCTTCAGCATTTTTTTCAACTCCTAGCCATTGCTGCACCTGGTGATATACTCTTAAAGAACGCTGTCGTGCTGCAGCTGCAGATGGTGGTAAAGCAGCAATATTTGAATTGTATTTAAATGCTGACTTCTTGTACGAAATATACCTTAGGTGGTTCAGCGAAGGCACATTCGTCCCACTATAACCATACAGCAAGACCAGGAAACGTTCCCCAGCAGCTGCAATCATCTCTTGAGTAGCGTTGGAGTCTTTAATTACTTTAACAGCATCAGCAACATCTGAATTCTTCACAAGAGTTTTGAGGAACTTCATTTTTCCTTGCAAAAATGGTTCGGACGTTGTATCACACCCATTCATAGCATGTAGGAAGAGGATGTTTTCCGCAACCGTTGAACTCACAGCATTAATTGGAGAAAATATCACTGAAGAAACAGTGTCCTTTCCAGGTTTTAAAAAGAAAACTTTTTCAGCCCTGCAGAAAGCTATCAAAATGACCAAGAGGTCTACATCCTCCCCAAATATAATTACCATCTCATTTGATGGAGCCAAGGACAAAGCAGTGTTTATAATCAAGATGTCAGCGTCTTCTTTTGCTTGCTTGCATGTAATATCTGCTGATAAGAACTTATCACTCATCATAGATATTAACCGACCCTTGTTTTTTGGGTTAGCAAGAAACTTTTCTTTGCAAATGGTAGGTATCATTGTACCGTCAAACAATATATCCGTTGAAGAATGTTTCCTTGCTCGTCTCATACGCTCAGCAGTTTTTGTATCATCTTGTAAGTCATCAGGGTAGCCATCAAAGACAACTACTGCCTGCGGTTGATACCGTGACTGTACGTACTCACAGTGTTGCCAGTAGGCTACTTTTTTAAAATTCAGATAACTTGATTTCCACCACATTTTTGAAGTAGAAAATTTCGTCTTATTTAACGACTGATTAAATGATGGGAATATAAGGCTAATTAAACTATTTCAAAAAGTGGTGGGAATCAAACAATCTGAATTTAAAACAAGTTGGAAATTGTACGTCAAACGTTACAAACGAGGTGCGTTCGTACGGACGTTTTAGAATTAAATTCATGATATCCCGTGCGTGGAACGGGTTAAACAGCTAGTTAAGTATATATTTTATGACACTGTTCATACAAATATCTTAACTAGTTATATAAATATTCAGATCTTGATGATTTTTAATTCTGTGAAATGAATTATATCGTCTGCAGATTAATTTCTGTCATAAAATAAGTATCTCGGTCGCTTGACGATTAAACATCCATCGGAAGCTCCTCTAACAAAAAAGCACCGATTTAAAAAAAAAATTCAAATTTCTTAATAAATATTTTTATTAATATCTCCTAAAGTTTTGATTCGATTTTAATAAAATTTGAAATGTCTCGACAAAATTCTGCAAAGATAATATATTTTAAATTGCAAACCATTTGGTTGGGTAGTTTTTGCGTTGTTATATGCGGACGGACAGACAGACGGACGGACAGACAGACAGACGGACGGACAGACGGACGGACCAAACGACGACTATAGGTGCTACGTATTTATATAATTACGAACGCACCTAAAAAGTAGCCCACTGGCAACACTGCGTACTCAACATATTTATCGCAGATTGTTGAAAAAGGCTAATTCTTAGACCAAATAACCCTATGCAATAAAAAAAAACCCATCAATGACGAATTGAATTCTGCCGCTGAACCGCTTGTTTGTTAGGGGTTTGAATGCCTTGTAGAGAGTAGATTTGGTTCCTTTTCTTAAACCATTGTCGAATAGGGATAAGGAATAAGGGCCTAGAACGTACGTCAAAAACTCCTCAAGGTCTTCATCCGAATGCTTTGCAACCAAAATTCATTGGAACATTTTAGTATCATTAATAATCAACGTTTGCTTAAAACGGTTAATTTTCATATTACATAGATACAGGGCCCTAATTCCCGTTATTTACAGTTTTTTCTCTTTTATCCACTCCAATGTTACCGCCTCTTAGAATACGAGCTCTCCGGAGGAGTAGCGCCCTCGACTCATAAGAGTAGCTGGATCTGCTCCCACCTTCCCCTGATGTCGGATCCGCACTTTTCCTCTACCTCAAATGCATAAAATATTGTCAAACATATAATCTTTAGTAACATTAATAGTTAACATTTGCGTAAATGTGCATCTATGTTACATTGACATACAGTACCGTAATTCCCGTTTTTTTACAGTTTTTTGTTTTTAACACCCATTTTTGTGGCACTCTCACGGCTAAACTATTGATCAGAGAAAAAAACTTTCAATGCATAAAATGTAGGAAATTTTATTTTCTTTAATTCATATAATGCCGACTTTCACGTAAAATGCATAATTTTGAAATTATTTTGAAAAAACGGAGAAAAGTCCGTTTCTTTACACGTTTTTTGTAAAAAAAAAAAGTATTTCCCGGAAAAAATTTTGTGGAAAACCTCGGATTCGTGTTCAGCGACCCCAAAAACATAAAGGGACCCCCCCCCCAAAAAAAAAAAAAAAAACTACACCAAAACTTTCCTTTATTATCTACCAAATGACTGGACTATTTCTGGCAACTTCGATTTCATTCTTGCAATAAAAATAATTGCCAATGGATTAAACAATCCCTAACAATCCTAATTAAACAATCCTTCCCCTCCACCCCCCCCGGGGGGGGAAGGATTGTTTAATCTTCTAGATGGATTTTCTTTTCCTTTTTTTGCAGCTGTATTTTATTTTAATGTTATAAAATGGCTTTGCCCTTGTAATAAATGTTACTTAAATCATATTTCTTTTATTAGTGACTAGCAAGCTACGCCCGCTACGCTGGTCAATTTCTTTTAACGAACCTTTAATCAAACAAAATATTGACATTTCATAAATAACTTTTATATTTTAACAGAATAATAAGGCTACTATAATTTGTGACTCGTGCTATAGCCAATATACACGTCAGGACACATCGCCCTTATCATTATCTTTTTACGCATGAAGGTTTCGCTATGGTACTCCATTGGAAAATTTGGTAATTTTTGAAATTCAATATTTGAAAAACGGCATAATCATTAGATTTCAAATTTATATCAAGAAAAATACAATTTTTTACCTTTCAAACGCAGTTTGTCTAACAATTTTCTGACAAATACTTTTTGAGCTATTATTTTTTTCAGTAACATCAAATGTTTCATTTTCCGAGATTAATCTGTTGCAACAATTAGCGAAAAACCCAGTCGTCAGCAACGCATAGTTTTTTATTAAAGAGGCTGTTGGAGCAGGGATTGTCACCACCAATTTGCCACCATCACTTTTGAAATCGGTTCCGTGGTTCCAGAGATTCCATAGAAATTGTAATTTAAAATGACTTCAGAACGCTTTTCGCTCATTTCACCCATTTAAATTTCGATTTTTTTAAATTTATTCTTAGAGAGCATTTACATCTTATAAGTAACTACAATGCTAAATTTCAAATTTCTTGCCGCTTCAGTATAAAAAAGTCGCAATTTTCGAACATTTTTCGATCCTGCACCCCATTGATGTTAGTGGCACCGACATAAAATATAGCCTATGTTGGGGTAGGGATTGTCCCCATCAATTTGCCACCATTACTTTTGAAATCGGTTCTGTAGTTCCAGAGATTTCATAGAAATTGTAATTTAGACTGTTTTTAGAACGCTTTCGCCCCTTTTAAATTTCGATTTCTTTTTCATTTTGTTCTTAGAGAGCATTTACATCTTATAAGTAACTACAATGACAAATTTAAAATTTCTAGCTCCTTCAGTATAAAAAATAAAAAGAAAACTGCCCAGTTAAACTGAGGGCATTGAGTTCACAGGCTATTCACACTAATTGTATATTATACTCTTATTTCAAAGAATTTGAAATAAGCCCATCGAAAAATAAAGAAATCAACAATATATTAAGGGGGGTGTCATCCCCCCGTGACCCCCCTCATAGTTAACTAATGAGCCCCTTAACCCTTTCCGGCGCGGAATAAATCTGTTTGTAAAATAATGAAATAATGGGCTGACACCAGATTTTACAAACGATTTCCTTAGAAAAGAATAACTGTCTGATTTTCCCTTACTTTATAAAAGGAACATTTTAATTAAATATTCTTGGTGCCGATTGTCAGTTTTGGAATTAAAATTATGTGTCCTTTTTTGTGACCACCGCCCGCTAAAGGGTTAGACTAATCAGGTAAATCTCTAATTACAATGAATATATATACAAAATTTGAAGAAAATCGGATAATTCTGCATGAAAAACCCATTTATATAAATTAAGGCGGGATTAGTCCCCCCCCGTTCCCCCCTTTTATACTTAATCAATCAATCCCGAAAACTAATCAGGGAAGCGTCTTAACCCAATGAACCTATAAACAAATTTTGAAGCAAATGGGATAATTCTGCATGAAAAACCCATTTATATAAATTAAGGGGGGGGATTAGCCCCCCCGTCCCCCCCCCGCTTTATACTTAACCAATCAATCCCGAAAACGAATCAGGGAAGCGCCTTAACACAATGAACCTATAAACAAAATTTGAAGGAAAACGGAATAATTCTGCATGAAAAACCCATTTATATAAAATAAGGGGGGGATTAGCCCTCCGTTCCCCCCTTTATACTTAACCAATCAATCCCGAAAACTAATCAGGGAAGCGCCTTAACACAGTGTACCTATAAACAAAATTTGAAGGAAAACGGAATAATTCTGCATGAAAAACTCATTTATATAAAATAAGGGGGGATTAGCCCCCCGTTCCCCCCCTTTATACTTAACCAATCAATCCCGAAAACTAATTAGGGAAGCGTCTTAACACAGTGAACCTTTAACCAAAATTTGAAGGAAATGGGATAATTCTGCTTGAAAAAACCCATTTATATAAATTAAGGGGGATTAGCCCCCCCCGTTCCCCCCCTTTATACTTAACCAATCAATCCCGAAAATTATCAGGGAAGCGCCTTAACACAGTGAACCTATAAACAAAATTTGAAGGAAAACGGAATAATTTTGCTTGAAAAACCCATTTATATAAATTAAGGAGGGATTAGCCCCCCATTCCCCCCTTTATACTTAACCAATCAATCCCGAAAACTAATCAGGGAAGCGCCTTAACTCAGTGAACCTATAAACAAAATTTGAAGGAAAACGGAATAATTCTGCATGAAAAACCCATTTATATAAATTATGGGGGGGGGGGAATTAGCCCCTTTATACTTAACCAATCAATCCCGAAAACTAATCAGGAAAGCGCCTTAACACAGTGAACCTATAAACAAAATTTGAAGGAAAACGGATATTTCTATGAAGAGTTATCGCGTTACGTACGTACATACATACATACAGAACAGGCTGGCACATAAGCTCTCAGGGTTTGATAGCCTGTGAGCTAAAAAATCGCAATTTTAGAACGTTTTTCGCTCCTGCACCCCCTGGGGTTAGTGGCACCGACATAAAATATAGCCTATGTTGGAGCAGGGGTTGTCACCATCAATTTGCCACCATCACTTTTGAAATCGGTTCGGTAGTTCCAGAGATTACCCCCTACAAACAAACAAACAATCTTTACTCCTTTATAATATTAGTATAGATATAAGATATTAAGTACGATAACCTAAAATAATTCGAGATTTCTGTTTGGAAAGCTACTCTTTCACACAATCATTTCACGAAAAATAACAAATTAATGTAAGATTTTTTTAATTCTAAAAATGCATTAAATTTTACAGGCATTATTCAAATAACAGAAAATCGAACAATATTTACAGTATCTTTTTTTTTTTTTTTTACAAAAGTGAAGAATTTGGGGAAAGTTAGCACTGACATGTTATAAAATATTACTTGATTTGATAGTAAATTTTATAGTTTTGAAAACTTGAAATCACATACTGTCTGTATTTCTAAATACATTCTATGGAACATATTTTTGCTGCAATCCAGAAATTTTTGTTTTGTTTTTGATATTCCTATTTAAAGGCGTGTCTTTTGCAATCTTTCATACATATATATTTATTTTAATTGAAAGTATAAATGTATTGCAATATTTTTAATCAAAAGGAAAACCTTGATAGATAACATATATGCATGTAAAAAAAAAAAAAAAAAAAAAAAAAAAAAGTTACAAATGCACAATCCTAATCCTAATAATATTATAAATCTGATTGTGTGCAAATGTTAGGCTGAAGCCAGCGCCAAAATGGAGCATTTAATGATCCTGTATCTTTGCATATAGGTTAATTATAACCCTCATTTGAACATAGGCTGGTTTTTGTTTATTTTATTTAAATATTTTTCTTAATAATTCAAAATTTCGTTATTTTCATAGAAAATGAATGGACATTTTTTCGTATAATATTTTAAAATGGTTAAATTTACTTTACCGTTGCTAATACTTTATCGTTGCCAAACTAATTCAAAACCCGGAATAATAATTTTTATTCAACAATTTAGTTTCAATTGAAAATTTTTCACGTGAAAAATGAAAATGAAATAAAAAAATCAACGAATTAAAAAGAAGATTAAATAATATTATTAGAAATAAAACGTACTTTTTTTAGTTTTTGATAATAATACAAGGTTTTAATATGCGTAACCATAGGAAACAGGTGAATATGACGTCAAATATCGAAAATAAAGCGGATATGCTTTGATTGGTGAAATAAAATGATCTTGGGTTTTTTTCTACAATTATTTTTCTTTTTTTTTTCTTTTGTATGGGAACAATACTCGGCGTTTTACCGTCTGCTCACGGCTGATATAACTATACCATATTTTTTATTTAAATTTTTAAAAAGTAAAAAGAAGTTTCAAAAGAAAATGGTTAGCAAATGTCAATAATATGCTCCGCAAAATTATCCATGTCGAAAATGATGTCATGGATAGCGAGAAATAGTTATTTACATTCTTAAAACTAAAAGAAATAATCGATTACCTAAAAAAATGACGAATGTTAATAATTCCATTTTTGTTGATAAAACCTAAAGATTTAATATTATTTCGTTAAAGTAACATAATTTCCCCTATGCCAGTATTGAAATTAATTGCCTGGAAAAGAAAATTAACAAGAATTATGTCATTAAAAAGGGATTTCTCTGGGGAAAAGAGACGTCATATTTGAAATAAAACGGGAATTTTCCAATAAGTTTTAAAATGAGTGTGAATCAATTCCTTACATTAATAATACAAGGATCAGTAAGTATAGAAAGTAGATGAGTTTCACGCCATATTTATAACGAAAAATTTAAATGTTTGTTTTTCTATACTGATTATTGAGCATGAGTATCCGTTATATACAGATGAGAGTTTTCTGCTAAAAATCACATCATAATTTTAAGAAAAGGAAAATGAACACGAATCTATTATATTAAAATCTAACCGCGTGTTTGTATTTCGCAACTACTTCTAGAGTATCGAACGCAACACGATTTACTTAATACCGGTTATCACTGATCCGAGGATGTCACACAAACTCTCAGAACTTAAAAATTAAATTAAATGCCAATTTTTTTTTTTTTTTTTTTTTTTTTGTAAGTTTTAACGAAGTTTCTCTAAAAACGGAAAGTAAATTACTCCATATTTGTGCATAAAAAAGGAGAAATAAAACAGATCAGTATATTTTTTTACACCATTTTCTCATTAAAACTGAAAAACAGAACTTATTTTCACTTTGAACAGATGGTGAAAACAAAATCTTGATTTCATTAAATTATCCGAAAAATAAAAACACATTTTCACATATTCAAACTTCATGAATCAATTTATTCTGGAGAACAAAAATTGCCTGTCAACATACTGTCATTTAGAAAACAACATGTGTTTCAGCTATACGTTGAACTAAGGAGGCAGAATTGAATTTAAAGAAAAAGCATATACTATTTCCAATTAATGTTTTTTTGAAGGATGGCTGTTAAAACGTTTCACAAAGGCCTTAAAAGTAAAATTGTTTATCAGGTACAATTGACATTTATTTTTACCCAATTCGTCTATTTCCACGATTTTATTTGGCCCTCCTTTTTGCATTGGTTGCAGTTTCCTTTTCTCGATTATTTGGCACAAAATTTCCCTTTTTGAAGACTGAGGGTCAAGGTCCCTATAACAAAAAATACTGTATTGTCTCCTATGAAATGTGATAAATAGTTAATTATTAAGGTTTTTAGTTATCGGGAGTGAAATATTTTGCTTAATTAATGTATTTATTCTTCTTTTAATGTTGCGTGAACGAAGTCACGGGTAACAGCTAGTATATATACATATTTTTTTCTTTTTAATGAAAAATGACAATTTTAGGATATTTCTCATATGTACAAAGGGGCCAGGCCGTCCATAAATGATGTCATGCTTGGAAGGGGGGAGGGGGTTCATGAAATTGTGACAGTTTGTGATAAGGGGATGGCAGGGGGTAAGAAGAAGTGTGACATCACACATTTTGATTTAAATAAAATCATTTAAAATCAGCAGATTAAATTTTGAAATTATTTTGAAATTACCAGAATTTGAGGGCATTTTTTAATCGGTGCTAAATCAACTTTCATGTGATTTGTTTTTACTAATATTCCTTTCTTTAAAAAAAAAAAATCAATTGTTCCTTCATATTAATATTTTATTACTAATTGTATATTAATTATATTTTTTGTTGTAAACCTTAATCTTATTTCATACAAAATAAGTGCACGAATCATTTTTATTGTTTTGCTCACAAATGTCATTAAAACACATAATTAAAGTTTAAAAATAAAATTTGAAATATGATCTATAACGTAGTGCTTTGTTTCTGAACTGCAAGTATATGCTTATGTAATATAGTGTGACATGTGACAAGAGGGGGGAGGGGGTGTGGTGAAGTGTGACACTTTGTGACAAAGGGGAGGGAGGGGGGTCGAAAATATTGAAAAAAAGTAGGACATCATTTATGGACAGCCCCAAAGTTAGATTTTGTGTAATTGTTTCTCTGTTAAGATAAATATTATTTTGCATAAGTTTCTGAGAAAAATTAATTTGCAACTTTTGAATTCTATAAAAAATTAAGTTTAACTCTCCAGTGTTTTTTTTTCTTTAGATTTATGAAAACAATAACCACAGGCAACTACTGAAGATGTTGACTTCTAAACAATATTTTCAGTCATAATTAGATGCTATAAGATATTCTCAAATCAAAAATGGCTACTTTATGATTTTAGGTAGATTTCGTAAGAAATACTACCTATTACATTATCCCCTATGTTGGAATTTCTGAAAAATTTTTGCAGATCTACGCCGACCATGACTTCCAGAACCCAAACTTCAAAACTTTATCTATCTATCTCACTTTTTTAAAGTAACGATAACTTCAATAATTCTGCACAAATCTCTTCCAAACTGATACATAACATCAAGGGACATAAAATCTCGGTCAAGTGCGTTAATGGGCAAAATCGAACCAAATTGGGGGGTGGGGGTCGGGTCTTTTTGTGAAAACAGAAAAATCCCCATAACTTCTTAATTATGATACTTATTGAATCCGTTATTATTAATTAAAGTTATTATTTCTAGGAAAAGGCCCGAAAATTTTTATGTATGACAGATTTTTTATAACATTAAAAATGGCCTCAAGGGGGGAGGGGCATAGGCGTACGCCCCCTCCCCCCCCCCCCCCCAACATTCTGAGTACCACACTTTTAGAAAATGATGCAGTCACTTAAGAAATGTCTATAATACAATGCTCGAAAATCGTAAGTGAAAATATTTTTGTTCTAGACGAAGTGTTTACGGGAGGATTTGATATTTGACGACCCTTATATCACACTCGAAACATCTTTCTATTTGGATCTTCAACCGAAAAAAGGTGCTTGCAGGCATCTATTTGTCTGTGAAAATTTTTAAACTGTTATTTACAATTACTATTGTTTTGGTAACAGAGAAGAAAAGTTTGTGTATGAAAGAAATGTTTTAGCAGTCCCAGTTACTCTGCTAGAAAGAAATGAACACCACAAAAGAAATTCTTTTTCCTGTCACTTTAATATTCGTAACAACATTCTTTGAATGCTGATGAAAAGAACTGCGAAAAACACAAAACATCCCATGACCGTTTTTCTACAACTTTTAAGTATTAGCCATAACAATAGCAAGTATTTTTCGAAATAACATAAACTACAATAAAATTAAATTAGTATTTTAAGATTTTTTTCTTTCTTTATTTTTATCCTTCTCTTCTTTACTCATCATTCATGGGCCCTTTTTTATAGGTAGAAGCGCAGGCATGACCATTGAAATGATTTGAAATAGCATACCGTTTTTCATTTTTCGATTAATGTATTACGTCTTGAATTATGAGCCGATTACTGCTTATGACGACCTTTTTTGGACTATCGTGTCAGGAAAATCGATTCAAAATGCAAACTTTGACAGTATTTTTAAAACATCATTTTTCTTTATTGAAAAATGGAAAACCTATTCGATTTTCTAGTTTCTTAATAAGAATACCTGCCAGTTTTATGTGTTGCCAAATAAAGTTAAATTCAGAAATGTGTCAGAAAGTTCGCCCGTTTGGATTCGAGAACAGCCTTAATTAATACTAGCGGAGCTTCGCCCGCTACGCTGGTCGGTTTATTCCAAATGGTCCTCGAATTAAACGAACTTAGGATTGGGCGCCCTATTGTCTTCGGATCCGTTCAGCTCGGATTTAAATTTAAAAAAAAAACAAAAAAAAAATGTCATTGAATATCCTGCAGAAACTGCATCAACGTATTTTTAAAAACTGTGATTGTTGATTTATTTTTTGTCCGAAGGGGGAAGAACGAATATTGACCCAGCTGCCATTTCAAAGAAAGAAATTTTTTTTCTCCCCGTTGGAAGTGGGGAGAAGGCTGAATAGGTTTCTCATTGTGTGTGTTTGAACCTTTACCTTTCTCTTTGGTTCAGACGCCCTCCACTCGCAAACTATAGAAAGGGAGAATCCCCGTGGTATTCTATTCTTGCTTTGAAAAAAAGTTAGAGCATGCGCACTGAGATCAATTTCATGTGGTGGAATTGGAATTTGACAAAATGCTCTTTTAGCTTTAAATATATAGATTTACCTTGAAATAACCTAATAGAACATCGCTCCAGTTAAAATTTATAGTAAACTCTCCAGTTTTATATCCCTTATACATTTTTGTACAGCTTATAATTGTCAGAAATGTGTCAGTAAGTAGCCAGTATGTTTCAGAAATGTGTCACTAATATGCAGTTTGGATTTGTAAACGTTAGGCCCGTGTTTATTCGTTTCTAGAAATCATGTTAAAATGGCTGTAGAAAAAAATATTTTCAACAAAATTCTGTTTTGAACCGTATATAGAATGAGGAGAAATAAAATATATTATAGCATCAAACTGTGATAAAAAAAATATATATATATATTCTGGGATTTATAAGCATACTTATGAAAATGCAGGAAAACCCTCAGACGGTGAAAAGGTTTGAGGTTTTCCCAAAAATATTTTCCACCGCCTAACAACATGAAACTTTCTGACATTTTCAGACATAAAAGCATGCAATTGGGAGGCACAACTATTGAAATGATTTCAAATCAAATAGCAATTTCTTTTTTTCTTTTTCTTTTTTGATAAATGTATTTCATATTGAATGATAAGCGATTGCTGTCTCATGACGGCATTTTTCGGGCTCTTGATAGAAATTTCGTTTAGTAATCCATCCCAAACTGCCAAATTTGACAGTATTTTTTAAATATATTTTTCCTTTATCGAATGATGAAAAATGCCATTGAATTTCATAGCTTCTTAATAAAAACATCTGTACATTTTACACGTTAACGAACAAAAATTAACCAGGATTGTGTCAGAAAGTAGCCAATTTAGTTTTGAGAATTAGCCTTAAATAGCTATATAGTAATTATATTCAAATTATGTTAAGAAAAAGAATTCCCTGAAAGTGGGAAATTCTGTCCATATATTAGAGGTTTTAGCTGAATCTTAATGTAGGTAATTTGAATTAGGTCTATGAAACTTTTGAAATGCATTATTAATTACAGGGCTGATAATTTCAGATAAGACGGAATTGGCGAAAGAGCATATGAAACGAATGATGTAAAATTATCAGTTAATCTTTAGGCAATTATGAGAATTTTTTCACGACAGGGCAACCAGAATAGCAGTCTTGAAAAATGAGCAAAGAAGAATTCGAACGCCAAATGTACATTGAGAGTTTTTGTTTTGAGAATGTGGTTTTGAGAATCTAGCTGTGTTTGTGATTTACCCAGCAGACAAAGATATTTCTAATGAACGTTGAACGGAATGAGAATAAAATGCAGACCGAATACAAAGTCCATCTCTTTTCTTTTTCTTTTTGTTGTTGTTGTTGTTGGATATCTAGTGAGAGTGAAAAATAATTTAAATGAATTATATCTATGTGAGACCAGTTTTATTGTTAAAGGGCATATGTTTAAATATATTTTCTTTCAATGGAGGAAAATTGCGGCGAGAACTGAAACAAAAGTTAGGATAAATTAAATAAGTAATTAATTGTTTTAGTTTAAACTGAAAATTAGAGAAAAGGATTAATTTAAGAAAAATATATGTGATTCCACATCACACCCTGCCTTTTTGGACTTGTCATATGTTACAATGGCAGCATCAGCCTTTCAAAATGCAGCAAGTTACTGATTTCAGAATCTAAGGAAATCTAGGGATAATTCGCTCTGTAATTTAGGAGAAAAAATAAAATACATCTGAGAACAAAGACTGTTTGACACTGTCTCAGACTGCCATTTTTTTAATTGTGTGCACATGATACGAAAATATGAAACGAACCAAAATGCAACCCAAGATTACCACATTATTTAATAAGAAGACCAAAAGTAACTTTGGGGAAACTGGTAAGTTATGTTTTATTATTAATACTATTTTTAAAAAACCCTACTAATTTTTATTTTTTAATATTGCTAATACGTATTATAAAAAAAAAAAATGTTTTCAAATCCAAACTGTACTTTCTGGCACAATTTTTAATTCCTTTTTGTTTACAAACACATGAGATTGACAGGTGTTTTTATTCGGAAACTATGTATAATTGAAAGTTTCTGTAAGAAATTGAATGATATTTTAGAAAATTGAATTTATAATTTCTGTAAGCATTGAACTTTTCAGTAAGTCAGAAAATCTTTCAGCAATATCTGTCAAAGTTTGTGTTTTAAGCTGAATCACATTATCGAGCGTCAGATAATCCGGAATCTACTGTAGCATCGTTATGTTTTAAGAAAAGTGTTTCTAGTGTGATATTTGCTTTCAATTCCTTTTAAACGTCAATAAAAAATATTGAAACTTAATATTTTTTTATTGTTATTAAAGATGCTATATAATGTCGTGATGCTAAAACAATTTTGTTATTATAAGATGGATTGATATATCCATTATTATAGAGATTTAAAAATCATCATATATGTATTATTTCTGTTGTCAACATCCTTTTTTTAAGCAAACACAGAACGATACATGAGATATCAAATGAAAGGATTTTGAACAGGCTCCTGACATAGTACACTCACATTTCGTTGAAACATGTTTTTTGATTAAAAATTGCTGTTCATGAAAAATTAAATCGGCATTGTTTTCATAATTGAAATGAAAAGTTTTCCTCAAATAAGTGTTGCTACAAAAGTAAAATACCGCATTATGTGATGCTCAATAATGATTGTAAAAAAAAAAAAAAAAAATAGTTACAACCGTGGCATACGTAGTAACAGTACATTATTTACATAATACATAATGCGTAGAAGCGTAGAATACGTAATAAGTACAACAAGTATAAAATGTGATGCCAACGCACGGGTTTATTTTATATTTATGATTAAAACGGAAAATTAAAATGTTTAGAAAAAAAGCACCATTGATCGACAGAAGTAAAATTATAGTTAATTAAAATTTAAACATTGTTTTCATAAAAAAATTAAAGGTTTTTCTCAGTTTTCCCGAAACGAGTAATGCCATCCTCTAAATGCAGTTAAAATACTATTGTTAATTTTCTTTCTCGCGCATGCCTTTCGCTAACTTTGATTAGTTTTTACTGTAACTTTGATGGAATAAATGAGATGATATTCTGGCTTCACTAATGTTGTTTGCAGATATTTTTATTCTTAATTTTTCTTAAATTTTAAACCTGTATCTAAAAACTATTAGATATTGCTAAAAAAAAAAAATATTAGACTGCAGTGCGAAATCCTCGCACGGGTCCTCTGGTCATATATATTATTTCTGTTGTCAACATCCCTTTTTCTAAGCAAATACAAAACACACAAGACACAAAAAAGAATGAGCTATCATTTAAAAGGTTTTTCAATCGGCTTCTGACATAATATACTCCTATTTCGTTAAAACATGATTTTTTAATTAAAAATTTCAGTTAATTAAAAATTAAATCAGCATTGTTTTCATAAATGAAATGAAATTTTTTTTCTCAAATCAATGTTGCCACAAAAATAAAATATCGCATTATATCATGCTACAACAATGATTATGAAAAAAATAGAAATAAATAGTACAAAAAAATAAAGTGGGACGTTTCTGCACGGGCTTTTTTTATATTTATGATTAAAAAACAAAAATCAAATTCAAATGCTAGGAGAAAAAAATACCATCGATCGATCAAAGCAGCGGTATTTCACGTGTAGCCTAAAATGTATGCTTTGTTACGTTAAATTAAATTGTATTTTATATGTATTCATTTATTATTTTTTTTTTTTTTTGCCTCGTGTTTTTCCCGAAGCGAATGTCGTCATCCTCTAATACAATTAAAATACGATTGTTATTTTTTTTCCCCTCGCGCGTGCCTTTTGCTATCTTCAATCAGTTTTTTCTGTAACTTTGATAGAATAAATGAGACGATATTCTGTCTTGACTAATGTTGTTTACACATATTTTTATCCGTAATTTTTCTTTAAAAGTTTAAACCTGCCTCTACAAAATATTAGATATTGCAAAAAATTATTAGGCGGCAGTGCAAAATCCTCTCATGGGTCCACGGGTAAAACATTATTTGATTTAAGCTTATTAAAATATCATTCATTTCATTGTAATCGCTCACAATTTAATGAAGAACCTTTCCTTATAACCTTCTTAGCATAAGGTAAAATGTTTTGTAAAATTTCAGTTGAAAGTAATAAACAAAATTAACGAAAACTTCTTTCAAACGTTGGTCATCATAAATTATGTAAACAGAAAAAATAAAATAAAATGATGATGATAATAATAAGGACTTAAAACATGCGTGCCCCCCCCCCCCCCCCAAAAAAAAAAAAAAAAAAATTTCTGGCCACGCTACGCCTATGGGAGGGGGACAGGGTTTAAGAAGAAAAAAAGTTATAACTTCGTCCATTCACACGATATCAAATCCACTTAAATTTATTATAAATCCTCTTAATATTATTTACAACTTTTACATTGACATGTTCTTTATAAAACCATCCCTTATAGCAAAAAAAAAAAAAAAAAAAAAAAAAAAAAAAAATCCCCGCCGGCTTCGCTTACACACACTGGTAGATTTCGAAGTGGGTGGTATCAACTGCCGTATCATGGCAAACAGGTCATTTCTTCTGCAATTCCCAATAAATAGGCGCCCCACGGTCTGTGTCTTCGAAATCTACCTGTGTCTGTAGGCCGCGCCGTCAGGGATTTTTTTCATTCATTTTTGATCGGAAATGCATGAAATTGGCAGGTGTTCTTATTTAGAAAGTTTGTAATCAAAAGATGTTTTCAATAAAGGCAGAAGATATTTCAGAAAATAAAATCAGTCAGCATTTTGAACCATTCCGCAGCACTTGAAAGGAGAAAAATGTCGTCACAGGACAGGAATCCCTTATTGTACTGTCCTCTAAAAAATACCCATTTTTTGAAATCTTCTCTACATAAAGTATAATAAAGAATTTTAAAACTTAAACATAGCTAAATTTTTACAGCTTGTTCGAAGATTTTAATGTTGAGTATTTTACATTTTATCACTTTATTACAAAATGCCAGACAATTAAGCCCTTGCTTAGTTGCTCAATTACAAATTCTTATTTGAAAAAAAACTCACTTTTCTAAAAATTAACCCATGTTACACCCCCCCCCCCCCCCAAAAAAAAAAAAAAAAAAAAAAGAAAAAAAAAAAAAAAACCACTTGACGTAATTAACTGAAAATGATGCATTTTATTACCTATTAATGGTTTAGCATAAAAACAATTAAAAATTGATGTAGATATTTTAAAATTTGATTATAACAAGAAAATCTGTAAAAATAAAGCTCATGTTTTGCCAGAATACTGCAATTGTTAGTTTGAATTATATTAAAACTAAATATGCACTACTTACGTATTTTTAACTATTTTTATTATTCAAAATGGTGCAGAAAAACAGAACAATACAAAAAAAAAAATACTTTAGTGAAATATTTGACGTAGTACTAGAGTGGGTTTTTTTAGAGGACAGAACAATAGAACTGAATAAGAAATTTATTGATCAAAAAATTCCAAATCGCTTCAATAGTCAGGCCAGCTAATTTTATGCCTTTGCTTTTAAAAATGAGTCAGAAAGTTTCGCGGGAATAGAGAAATTCCAAGCAGATTTTTGGCGGGCGAAAAGCCGCTTTTGCACACTACACCTTCCACCAGATGATGTCGGAGCACAGAAAGGCATACCTGCCAACTTTTGAAAATGGCAAAGTGTAAAATGACGCGGGAAGACTATTTCACACATTTTTTTTTTTTAAACATAAAACCCATGTAACCCATTTTTAAGTAACACATACACGGCCTTTTTCAAAAAAATTTAAGTACATAATAGATGAATAGTATTAAATAATACAATGCTGACCATTATAAAGATAGTTTGATGAGAAAAATATGAAAAACATTACAACACTCATTGAGAAACTGATTTTAAAAACATATACACAGTTTTTCTTATCTAATCTTTGCTTTACGTCTGAGCAAATTTATTTAAAACACGACTTCTTACAAGCAATACAAATTTAAAAAAATCTTCCTGATGATTTTTGTCAATGAAACCTGAACTCATTCTTTGACAATACTAAATATTCCCCTGACATTCATCATTTACCGTTACTATAAGCAACTAGAAAGTTATTCATAAATTAAGGGATGAATAATGAAACTTGGAAGAAACTTTGCAAAAAAGTGTAAAAATATGTGCCCTAGGTGTAAAAGTGTAAAAAATGCTCCAAAAGTGTAAAAGTGGGCAAGTATGGAAAGGGTTACCAATTTGGTGTCTAGTTTATTAGAAGGTCAATGAAAAAATATGAATAATGAAATTATTTTTTTAATCATTATTTAATTACTAGCTGGCTTCGCCCGCCAGCGGACCCCTAATTTACATCGGTAACTAAAATCGATAAAATCCCTAATTTACATCGGTGCCTCGAATCTTTTGTATTCTCCGGCTCGCACCACCCTCGAACCGAACGAACTTCCCACACGGGTCCCCGCTGCCTTCGGCACCGGATAATCCCTTAATTTGTACATTGAGTAGTATAAACCTCTAACCGAACGAACCTCCGACCCTGGTCCCCGCTGCCTTCGGCACCGGATAATCCCTTAATTTGCACATCGAATAGTATAAACCTCTAACTGAACGAATCTCCGACCCTGGTCCCCGCTGCCTTCGGCACCGTAAACCGGTCGTGCTACGCACGCACCGGCACATAGTATAGTATATACCTCTAACTGAACGAACCTCTGGTTCTGGTCCCCGCTGCCTGCGGGACCGTATAGCAGTCGTGCTGCGCACGCGCTGCAATATATGTTAGTTCCACCTTCCACCACCAGGTGGCACAATCTGTTTATACGATCATAACTGAAATCGTTAAGGCTTTCGATGTCGAGTCGAATGAGCCCTACCCCGTCGTTTTCATGCCCGTAGAGCCGGAGATATGAAAGCGACCCCCTGGTGGTGAGACTCGGAGCAAAAATCGATAAGTTCTAGTATCCTCTATCGACGTTGAGTCGATTGAGCCAAACCGCGTCGTGATGTGACCCATAGAACCCGAGTTGGATGAAAAATCCTTTAATTACACCTTCCACCACCAGGGGGCGCAATCTGTTCTATACGAACATGACCGAAATCTGTAAAGCTATCGAAATCCAGTCGAAAGAGCCAAACCACGTCGTAATCGGGCCCATAGAACCCGATTTCCGCAAGCGCCCCTTGGCGGTGATGTTCCTGTGTTGACTCTCTGGTTTATTTTACTACGATCGAAATGAAGTTGATTCTTTACATAGAGTATAATCTCTGATCCATCGAATAGAAAGTTTCTGTAACTCAAATGGCAACATTTCTTTCCGACGAAATGAAAAAAGGATGCGTTTTAAAACGACAAATTTAAATATATCGCACCCCCACACAAACACAAAATCATAAACCGGGTGTTAAATAAACTATATAGAATCCGATGTATAAAAAATAGAAATAAAAAAAAATTATTTTGATATCTTTTGGAGCTTCCGAAAAAGTAAACAAAGCAAGTATTTGGAGTGCAATCGGCTGCTTGAGAATACAAATATCCTAGTAGAATAGAATTTTAACTATGAAAATATAATTATTTCTCAAAATAAATCATATATTCGGAAAGCCCATTCAATTCTCTACGCTAAATGAACAACGATTTTTTAAATAAAATCGTTAATAAATTAGATAATTACTTCCAAAGCAAAGTCACTTATTACACTTTGATTAATCTGTGCTTGCGCCGAAAGACGCTTATTTCTAGAAACGGGTTTCACAAAAGAATTTTTTTGAAATTGATAATACTCGAATTTTTTTAACTGAAAGGTGTCTTTCTAGAGCTGAATGTATGCACTTTTAGCTTCTTCTCTAGGAATTTATGTAATTCGATAAAAAATAGCTGCGGCGGGGGGGTATACATTGGCAAATTAGAGGAAACACGAAAGTGACGTACGGGAACGATCGGTTTCTAAAGGGTTAATGTACATATTTTTTAAAACTGAAATATATGTTTCGAAGAATAAGAACGTCGCTATGATCTGGTGTATTTTATTTGTCTCTATTCACATTTTCCGAGTCGATGCGGATTTTTAAACATGGGCCGAAAAACGAAAATTCATGCGAGTGAGTCTCGGAAACCATTTTTTTAGAAGGGTTAAAAAACGAATTTTTCGAAACTGATACCTGATTTTAAAAGGAAAAAGAACGTAGATTAGGCTCGGTATTTTTATTTTTTCGTATCTTGTTTAGAAGCCCAGAAATGAATTTTTAAAGATTGCAGAAATAGCTGAAAAACCGAAAGAGACTTACGGAAAAAAACGATTTCGAAAGGGTTAACTGATATATTTTTTAAAACTAAAGGTTTTATAGTGATCTCGAAAGGAGGGAAATGTACATGAGTGTGTTTGTTTGTTTTTTTATTCTTTCAGAGAGCCGATGCGCGATTTTAAAAATCGCAGGGTATCGAAATTTGCAAAAGTGAGTCTGCGGGCGAATTTTTTTCGAAGGGTTAATATTTGTATTTTTCAAAACGATCGCATATTTCGAAAGGATAAAGAATGTAGATCTCGTCTGGTATTTTTAGTTTTCTCTAACTTGTTTGGAACGGCCTCTGCGAATTTTTGAAAATCGTCGCAATTGCCGAAATCGCGAAACTGTGTACGGAAAATATACATTTTCGAAGGGTTAACTGACGTATTTTTTTTAATGGAAGGGGGAATTGGAGAGGACAAAGACCGATCTTTTATTTGGTGAAATCCGTTTATCCGAATCTTTCTTAGTCCGGCGGATGCGAGGTTCGGAAGAAGGGAGAATATAAAAAACACGAATTCGACCCTTTTTGATTATTTTTTTTGAAAGGGTTAATATCGAAATTTTTTCGAACCGACCGGATCGTTAGAGACGTAAAAGTACGTTCTTTGAGAATATGTTGACAGTTTTTTCGTATTTCTGTCGGTTCGCCGTCGGCGAGTTTAGACAGTCGTAAAACGAAACCGGCCGAAGCGATTTTTCCTTCTTCTTTTTGCGGAAGATGAGAATTGAGCTCTTCTGGGCATGCGCGGAATAATTTCCAGGTAGGTTTCTTTTTAGTAATTAAAACAGTTTTGTTCGTTAATAACTCCCTTAATTATGGGCCGATTTTTTCGAAACTGCAATTCCTGGAGGTCCGGATTTTTCTGAATTTTTTTATACCGAAAGCGCTTCGCTACTCGCTGCGCTCGCAGAGTTTATCCGGGTACAGATACACACACAGACAGACACACAGACGTATACGAACATTAATAATAAGGACTAGCTGGCTTCGCCCGCCAGCGGGCCCCTAATTGTAAAACCTCTAATCTTGTAAAATCTCGAATCTTGTAAAACCTCCAATAAGATAAACCTCGAACCGAACGAACCTCCGACCCGGGTCTTCGCTGCCTTCGGCACCGTATACCGGTCGTGCTAAGCACGCACCGGATAATCCCTTAATTTTTACATTGAATAGTATAAACCTCTAACCGAACGAACTTCCGACCCTGGTCCCCGCTGCCTTCAGCACCGTATACCGGTCGTGCTGCGCACGCACCGGATAATCCCTTAAATTGCACATCGAATAGTATAAACCTCTAACTGAACGAACCTCCAGCTCGGGTTCCCGCTGCCCCTAATTGTAAAATCTCGAAAAGCTATTGATGTCGAGTCGAATGAGCCATACCCCGTCGTCATCCGGCCCATAGAAAGAGTTCGGAAAGCGCCCCCTAGTGGTGAAATGCAGAACTAAAATCGATAATCTCTAGTAAGCTCTATCGGTGTCGAGTCGAATGAGCTATACCCCGTCGTGATTCGTCCCATAGAAACAGAGATAGGAAAGCGCACCCTGGTGGGGAAACTCGGAACTAAATTCGGTAAGCTCTATCTATGTCGAGTTGAATGAGCCAAACCAGGTCGCGATGGGAGATTATTTGAAAAAAAATAGCAAATTCCTTAGCTTTTTCTTTTTTTTTTCTATACAAAAATGACCATTATTTAAAAAATTCTAAAACTTTTAAAAATAAATGTTCCTGCGTTGAATCATAAACCGCGAGTTCAACAAACTATATAGAATCCGATATATAAAAAATAGAAAAAAAAATATTTTGATATCTTTTGGAGCTTTCGAAAAAAGTAAAAGCAAGTATATTCGGAGTGCAATCGGCTGCTTCAGAATACAAATATCCTAGTAGAATAGAATTTTAACTATGAAAATATAATTATTTCTCAAAATAAATCATATATTCGGAAAGCCCATTCAATTCTGTACACAAAATGAACAACGATTTTTGATTCAAAATCGTTAATAAATTAGATAATTACGACCAAATCAAAGTCACTTATTACAGTTTGATTAAACTGTGCTTGCGCCGAAAAACGCTCATTTCTAGAAACGGGTTTCACAAAAGAGTTGTTTTTTAATTGATAATAATCGAATTTTTTAAAGTCGAAGGCATCTTTCTATAGATGAATGTATGCACTTTTAGCTTCTTCTCTCGGAATTTGTGTACTTCGGTAAAAAAGTCCTGCGGCGGGGGGGGGGGGGGGTTTACATTGGCAAATTAGAGGAAATCGTGAAAGTGAGGTACGGGAACAACCGGTTTCTAAAGGGTTAATGTACATATTTTTTAAAACTGAAATATGTGTTTCGAAGAATAAGAAGGTGGCTATGATCTGGTTTATTTTATTTCTCTATTCACATTTTCCGAGTCGATGCGGATTTTTAAACACGGGCCGAAAAAGAAAATTCACGCGAGTGAGTTTCGGAAACCATTTTTTTCGAAGGGTTAAAAAACGAATTTTTCGAAACTGATACCTGATTTTTAAAGGAAAAAGAACGTAGATTAGGCTCGGTATTTTTATTTTTTCGTATCTTGTTAAGAAGCCCAGAATTGAATTTTTAAAGATTGCAGAAATCGCTGAAAAACCGAAAGAGACTTACGGAAAAAAACGATTTCGAAAGGGTTAACTGAAATATTTTTTAAAACTAAAGGTTTTACAGTGATTTCGAAAGGAGGAAAATGTACTTGGGTGTGTTTGTTTGTGTTTTTGTTCTTTCAGAGAGCCGATGCGCGATTTTAAAAATCGCAGAGAATCGGAATTTGGAAAAGTGAGTCTGCGCGCGAATTTTTTTCGAAGGGTTAATATTTGTATTTTTCAAAAACGATCGCAGATTTCGAAAGGATAAAGAATGTAGATCTCGTCTGGTATTTTTAGTTTTCCCTGACTCGTTTGGAACCGCCGCAGCGAATTTTTCAAAATAGTCGAAATTGCCGAAATCGCGAAACGGTGTACGGAAAATATACGTTTTCGAAGGGTTAACTGACGTATTTTTTTTAATGGAAGGTGTTATTGGAGAGGACAGAGACCGGTCTTTTATTTGGTGAAATCCGTTTATCCGAATCTTTCTTAGTCCGGCGGATGCGAGGTTCGGACGAAGGGAGAAAATCAAAAACACGAATTCGACCCTTTTTGATTATTTTTTTTGAAAGGGTTAATATCGAAATTTTTTTGAACCAACCATATCGTTAGAGAAGTAAAAGTACGTTCTTTGAGAATATGTTGACGGTTTTTTCGTATTTCTGTCGGTCCGCCGTCGGCGAGTTTAGACAGTCGTCAAACGAAACCGGCCGAAGCGATCTTTCCTTCTTCTTTTTGCGGAAGATGAGGATTGAGCTCTTCTGGGCATGCGCGGAGTACTTTCCACATAGGTTTCTTTTGAAGCAATTAAAACAGCTTTGTTCGTTAATAACTCCCTTAATTAAGGGCCGATTTTTTCGAAACTGCAATTCCTGAAGGCCCGGATTTTTCTGAATTTTTTGACACCAAAAGCGCTTCGCTACTCGCTACGCTCGCAGAGTTTATCCGGGTACAGATACAAACACACACAGACAGACACACAGACGGATACGAACATTAATAATAAGGACTAGCTGGCTTCGCCCGCCAGCGGGCCCCTAATTTACATCGGTAACTAAAATCGATAAAATCCCTAATTTACATCGGTGCCTCGAATCTTTTGTATTCTCCGGCTCGCACCCCCCTCGAACCGAACGAACTTCCGACACGGGTCCCCGCTGCCTTCGGCACCGAATAATCCCTTAATTTGCACATTGAGTAGTATAAACCTGTAACCGAACGAACCTCCGACCCTGGTCCCCGCTGCCTTCGGCACCGTAAACCGGTCTACTCACGCACCGGCACATAGAATAGTATAAACCTCTAACTAAACGAACCTCCGGTTCGGGTCCCCGCTGCCTGCGGCACCGTATAGCAGTCGTGCTGCACACGCGCTGCAGTATACGTTAGTTCCACCTTCCACCACCAGGTGGCGCAATCTGTTTATACGATCATAACTGAAATCGTTAAGGCTTTCGATGTCGAGTCGAATGAGCCATACCCCGTCGTTTTCATGCCCGCAGAACCGGAGATAGGAAAGCGCCCCCTGGTGGTGAGACTCGGAGCAAAAATCGATAAGCTCTAGTATCCTCTATCGACGTTGAGTCGATTGAGCCAAACCGCGTCGTGATGTGACCCATAGAACCCGATTTGGATGAAAAATCCTTTAATTGCACCTTCCACCACCAGGGGGCGCAATCTGTTCTATACGAACATGACCGAAATCTGTAACGCTATCGAAATCCAGTCGAAAGAGCCAAACCACGTTGTAATCGGGCCCATAGAACCCGATTTCCGAAAGCGCCCCCTGGCGGTGATGTTCCTGTGTTGACTCTTTGGTTTATTTTACTACGATCGAAATGAAGTTGATTCTTTACATAGTGTATAATCTCTGATCCATCGAATAGAAAGTTTCTATAACTCAAATGGCAACATTTCTTTCCGACGAAATGAAAAAAGGATGCGTTTTAAAACGACAAATTTAAGTATATCGCATCCCCACACAAACACAAAATCATAAACCGGGTGTTAAATAAACTATATAGAATCCGATACATAAAAAATAGAAAAAAAATATATATATTGATATCTTTTGGAGCTATCGAAATAGGTAAACAAAGCAAGTATTTAGCTGCTTCAGAATACAAATATCCTAGTAGAATAGAATTTTAACTATGAAAAAATAATTATTTCTCAAAATAAATCATATAGTCGGAAAGCCCATTCAATTCTGTACGCAAAATGAACAACGATTTTTTAAATAAAATCGTTAATAAATTAGATAATTACTTCCAAATCAAAGTCACTTATTACACTTTGATTAATCTGTGCTTGCGCCGAAAAACGCTTATTTCTAGAAACGGGTTTCACAAAAGAATTTTTTTGAAATTGATAATACTCGAATTTTTTTAACTGAAAGGTGTCTTTCTAGAGCTGAATGTATGCACTTTTAGCTTCTTCTCTAGGAATTTATGTAATTCGATAAAAAATAGCTGCGGCGGGGGGTATACATTGGCAAATTAGAGGAAACACGAAAGTGACGTACGGGAACAATCGGTTTCTAAAGGGTTAATGTACATATTTTTTAAAACTGAAATATATGTTTCGAAGAATAAGAACGTGGCTATGATCTGGTGTATTTTATTTGTCTCTATTCACATTTTCCGAGTCGATGCGGATTTTTAAACATGGGCCGAAAAACGAAAATTCATGCGAGTGAGTCTCGGAAACCATTTTTTTAGAAGGGTTAAAAAACGAATTTTTCGAAACTGATACCTGATTTTAAAAGGAAAAAGAACGTAGATTAGGCTCGGTATTTTTATTTTTTCGTATCTTGTTTAGAAGCCCAGAAATGAATTTTTAAAGATTGCAGAAATCGCTGAAAAACCGAAAGAGATTTACGGAAAAAAACGATTTCGAAAGGGTTAACTGAAATATTTTTTTAAACTAAAGGTTTTATAGTGATCTCGAAAGAACGGAAATGTACCTGGGTGTCTTTGTTTGTTTTTTTGTTCTCCCAGAGAGCCGATGCGCGATTTTAAAAATCGCAGAGAATCGGAATTCGCAAAAGTGAGTCTGCGCGCGAATTTTTTTCGAGGGGTTAATATTTGTATTTTTCAAAAAGGATCGCAGATTTCGAAAGGAAAAAGAATGTAGATCTCGTCTGGTATTTTTAGTTTTCTCTCACTTGTTTGGAACCGCCGCTGCGATTTTTTTAAAATCGTCCAAATTGCCGAAATCGCGAAACTGTGTACGGAAAATATACATTTTCGAAGGGTTAACTGACGTATTTTTTTTAATGCAAGCTGGCGTTGGAGAGGACAAAGACCGATCTTTTATTTGGTGAAATCCGTTTATCCGAATCTTTCTTAGTCCGCCGGATGCGAGGTTCGGAAGAAGGGAGACAATAAAAAACACGAATTCGACCCTTTTTGATTATTTTTTTTGAAAGGGTTAATATCGAAATTTTTTCGAACCGACAGGATCGTTAGAGACGTAAAAGTACGTTCTTTGAGAATATGTTGACGGTTTTTTCGTATTTCTGTCGGTTCGCCGTCGGCGAGTTTAGACAGTCGTAAAACGAAACCGGCCGAAGCGATTTTTCCTTCTTCTTTTTGCGGAAGATGAGAATTGAGCTCTTCTGGGCATGCGCGGAATAATTTCCAGGTAGGTTTCTTTTTAGTAATTAAAACAGTTTTGTTCGTTAATAACTCCCTTAATTATGGGCCGATTTTTTCGAAACTGCAATTCCTGGAGGTCCGGATTTTTCTGAATTTTTTGATACCAAAAGCGCTTCGCTACTCGCTGCGCTCGCAGAGTTTATCCGGGTACAGATACACACACAGACAGACACACAGACGTATACGAACATTAATAATAAGGACTAGCTGGCTTCGCCCGCCAGCGGGCCCCTAATTTACATCGGTAACTAAAATCGATAAAATCCCTAATTTACATCGGTGCCTCGAATCTTTTGTATTCTCCGTCTCGCACCCCCCTCGAACCGAACGAACTTCCGACACGGGTCCTTGCTGCCTTCGGCACCGGATAATCCCTTAATTTACACATTGAGTAGTATAAACCTCTAACCGAACGAACCTCCGATCCTGGTCCCCGCTGCCTTCGGCACCGGATAATACCTTAATTTGCACATCGAATAGTATAAACCTCTAACTGAACGAAACTACGACCCTGGTCCCCGCTGCCTTCGGCACCGTAAACCGGTCGTGCTACGCACGCACCGGCACATAGAATAGTATAAACCTCTAACTAAACGAACCTCCGGTTCTGGTCCCCGCTGCCTGCGGCACAGTATAGCAGTCGTGCTGCGCACGCGCTGCAAAATACGTTAGTTCCAACTTCCACCACCAGGTGGCGCAATCTGTTTATACGATCATAACTGAAATCGTTAAGGCTTTCGATGTCGAGTCGAATTAACCATACCCCGTCGTTTTCATGCCCGTAGAACCGGAGATAGGAAAGCGCCCCCTGGTGGTGAGACTCGGAGCAAAAATCGATAAGCTCTAGTATCCTCTATCGACGTTGAGTCGATTGAGCCAAACCGCGTCGTGATGTGACCCATAGAACCCGAGTTGGATGAAAAATCCTTTAATTACACCTTCCACCACCAGGGGACGCAATCTGTTCTATACGAACATGACCGAAATCTGTAAAGCTATCGAAATCCAGTCGAAAGAGCCAAACCACGTTGTAATCGGGCCCATAGAACCCGATTTCCGAAAGCGCACCCTGGCGGTGATGTTCCTGTGTTGACTCTCTGGTTTATTTTACTACGATCGAAATGAAGTTGATTCTTTACATAGTGTATAATCTCTGATCCATCGAATAGAAAGTTTCTATAACTCAAATGGCAACATTTCTTTCCGACGAAATGAAAAAAGGATGCGTTTTAAAACGACAAATTTAAATATATCGCATCCCCACACAAACACAAAATCATAAACCGGGTGTTAAATAAACTATATAAAATCCGATATATAAAAAATAGAAATAAAAAAAAATTATTTTGATATATTTTGGAGCTTCCGAAAAATGTAAACAAAGCAAGTATTTGGAGTGCAATCGGCTGCTTGAGAATACAAATATCCTAGTAGAATAGAATTTTAACTATGAAAATATAATTATTTCTCAAAATAAATCATATATTCGGAAAGCCCATTCAATTCTGTACGCAAAATGAACAACGATTTTTTAAATAAAATCGTTAATAAATTAGATAATTACTTCCAAAGCAAAGTCACTTATTACACTTTGATTAATCTGTGGTTGCGCCGAAAAACGCTTATTTCTAGAAACGGGTTTCACAAAAGAATTTTTTTGAAATTGATAATACTCGAATTTTTTTAACTGAAAGGTGTCTTTCTAGAGCTGAATGTATGCACTTTTAGCTTCTTCTCTAGGAATTTATGTAATTCGATAAAAAATAGCTGCGGCGGGGGGTATACATTGGCAAATTAGAGGAAAACACGAAAGTGACGTACGGGAACGATCGGTTTCTAAAGGGTTAATGTACATATTTTTAAAAACTGAAATATGTGTTTCGAAGAATAAGAAGGTGGCTATGATCTGGTGTATTTTATTTGTCTCTATTCACATTTTCCAAGTCGATGCGGATTTTTAAACATGGGCCGAAAAACGAAAATTCACGCGAGTGAGTTTCGGAAACCATTTTTTTAGAAGGGTTAAAAAACGAATATTTCGAAACTGATACCTTATTTTAAAAGGAAAAAGAACGTAGATTAGGCTCGGTATTTTTATTTTTTCGTATCTTGTTTAGAAGCCCAGAAATGAATTTTTAAAGATTGCAGAAATCGCTGAAAAACCGAAAGAGACTTACGGAAAAAAACGATTTCGAAAGGGTTAACTGAAATATTTTTTTAAACTAAAGATTTTATAGTGATCTCGAAAGGTAGAAAATGTACATGAGTCTGTTTGTTTGTTTTTTTATTCTTCGAGAGAGCCGATGCGCGATTTTAAAAATCGCAGAGAATCGGAATTTGCAAAAGTGAGTCTGCGCGCGAATTTTTTTTGAGGGTTTAATATTTGCATTTTTCAAAAAGGATCGCAGATTTCGAAAGGAAAAAGAATGTAGATCTCGTCTGGTATTTTTAGTTTTCTCTAACTTGTTTCGAACCGCCGCTGCGATTTTTTTAAAATCGTCCAAATTGCCGAAATCGCGAAACTGTGTACGGAAAATATACATTTTCGAAGGGTTAACTGACGTATTTTTTTAATGCAAGCTGGCATTGGAGAGGACAAAGACCGATCTTTTATTTGGTGAAATCCGTTTATCCGAATCTTTCTTAGTCCGGCGGATGCGAGGTTCGGAAGAAGGGAGACAATAAAAAACACGAATTCGACCCTTTTTGATTATTTTTTTTGAAAGGGTTAATATCGAATTTTTTTCGAACCGACAGGATCGTTAGAGACGTAAAAGTACGTTCTTTGAGAATATGTTGACGGTTTTTTCGTATTTCTGTCGGTTCGCCGTCGGCGAGTTTAGGCAGTCATAAAACGTAACCGGCCGAAGCGATCTTTCCTTCTTCTTTTTGCGGAAGATGATGATTGAGCTCTTCTGCGCATGCACGGAGGACTTTCCACATAGGTTTCTTTTGAAGCAATTAAAACAGCTTTGTTCGTTAGTAACTCCTTTAATTAATGG
The DNA here is from genome assembly GCA_963931845.1 of Maratus michaelseni. Classification (NCBI taxonomy): domain Eukaryota; kingdom Metazoa; phylum Arthropoda; class Arachnida; order Araneae; family Salticidae; genus Maratus; species Maratus michaelseni. The sequence continues at coordinate 59,255,100 of OZ007600.1, read as the reverse complement.
CCGATTTTTTCGAAACTGCAATTCCTGGAGGACCGGATTTTTCTGAATTTTTTGACACAAAAAGCGCGTCGCTACTCTCTACGCTCGCAGAGTTTATCCGGGTACAGATACACACACACACACACACACACACAGACACACAGACGGATACGAACATTAATAATAAGGACTAGCTGGCTTCGCCCGCCAGCGGGCCCCTAATTGTAAAACCTCTAATCTTGTAAAATCTCGAATCTTGTAAAACCTCCAATAAGATAAACCTCGAACCGAACGAACCTCCGACCCGGGTCTTCGCTGCCTTCGGCACCGTATACCGGTCGTGCTAAGCACGCACCGGATAATCCCTTAATTTTTACATTGAATAGTATAAACCTCTAACCGAACGAACTTCCGACCCTGGTCCCCGCTGCCTTCAGCACCGTATACCGGTCGTGCTGCGCACGCACCGGATAATCCCTTAAATTGCACATCGAATAGTATAAACCTCTAACTGAACGAACCTCCAGCTCGGGTTCCCGCTGCCCCTAATTGTAAAATCTCGAAAAGCTATTGATGTCGAGTCGAATGAGCCATACCCCGTCGTCATCCGGCCCATAGAAAGAGTTCGGAAAGCGCCCCCTAGTGGTGAAATGCAGAACTAAAATCGATAATCTCTAGTAAGCTCTATCGGTGTCGAGTCGAATGAGCTATACCCCGTCGTGATTCGTCCCATAGAAACAGAGATAGGAAAGCGCACCCTGGTGGGGAAACTCGGAACTAAATTCGGTAAGCTCTATCTATGTCGAGTCGAATGAGCCAAACCAGGTCGCGATGGGACCCATACGAAGGGAGATTATTTGAAAAAAAATAGCAAATTCCTTAGCTTTTTCTTTTTTTTTTCTATAAAAAATGACCATTATTTAAAAAATTCTAAAACTTTTAAAAATAAATGTTCCTGCGTTGAATCATAAACCGCGAGTTCAACAAACTATATAGAATCCGATATATAAAAAATAGAAAAAAAATATTTTGATATCTTTTGGAGCTTTCGAAAAAAGTAAAAGCAAGTATATTCGGCGTGCAATCGGCTGCTTCAGAATACAAATATCCTAGTAGAATAGAATTTTAACTATGAAAATATAATTATTTCTCAAAATAAATCATATATTCGGAAAGCCCATTCAATTCTGTACACAAAATGAACAACGATTTTTGATTCAAAATCGTTAATAAATTAGATAATTACGACCAAATCAAAGTCACTTATTACAGTTTGATTAAACTGTGCTTGCGCCGAAAAACGCTCATTTCTAGAAACGGGTTTCACAAAAGAGTTGTTTTTTAATTGATAATAATCGAATTTTTTAAAGTCGAAGGCATCTTTCTATAGATGAATGTATGCACTTTTAGCTTCTTCTCTCGGAATTTGTGTACTTCGATAAAAAAGTCCTGCGGCGGGGGGGGGGGGGGGTATACATTGGCAAATTAGAGGAAACACGAAAGTGACGTACGGGAACGATCGGTTTCTAAAGGGTTAATGTACATATTTTTTAAAACTGAAATATATGTTTCGAAGAATAAGAACGTGGCTATGATCTGGTGTATTTTATTTGTCTCTATTCACTTTTTCCGAGTCGATGCGGATTTTTAAACATGGGCCGAAAAACGAAAATTCACGCGAGTGAGTCTCGGAAACCATTTTTTTAGAAGGGTTAAAAAACGAATTTTTCGAAACTGATACCTGATTTTTAAAGGAAAAAGAACGTAGATTAGGCTCGGTATTTTTATTTTTTCGTATCTTGTTAAGAAGCCCAGAATTGAATTTTTAAAGATTGCAGAAATCGCTGAAAAACCGAAAGAGACTTACGGAAAAAAACGATTTCGAAAGGGTTAACTGAAATATTTTTTAAAACTAAAGGTTTTACAGTGATTTCGAAAGGAGGAAAATGTACTTGGGTGTGTTTGTTTGTGTTTTTGTTCTTTCAGAGAGCCGATGCGCGATTTTAAAAATCGCAGAGAATCGGAATTTGGAAAAGTGAGTCTGCGCGCGAATTTTTTTCGAAGGGTTAATGTTTGTATTTTTCAAAAACGATCGCAGATTTCGAAAGGATAAAGAATGTAGATCTCGTCTGGTATTTTTAGTTTTCCCTGACTCGTTTGGAACCGCCGCAGCGAATTTTTCAAAATAGTCGAAATTGCCGAAATCGCGAAACGGTGTACGGAAAATATACGTTTTCGAAGGGTTAACTGACGTATTTTTTTTAATGGAAGGTGTTATTGGAGAGGACAGAGACCGGTCTTTTATTTAGTGAAATCCGTTTATCCGAATCTTTCTTAGTCCGGCGGATGCGAGGTTCGGACGAAGGGAGAAAATCAAAAACACGAATTCGACCCTTTTTGATTATTTTTTTTGAAAGGGTTAATATCGAAATTTTTTTGAACCAACCGTATCGTTAGAGAAGTAAAAGTACGTTCTTTGAGAATATGTTGACGGTTTTTTCGTATTTCTGTCGGTTCGCCGTCGGCGAGTTTAGACAGTCGTCAAACGAAACCGGCCGAAGCGATCTTTCCTTCTTCTTTTTGCGGAAGATGAGGATTGAGCTCTTCTGGGCATGCGCGGAGTACTTTCCACATAGGTTTCTTTTGAAGCAATTAAAACAGCTTTGTTCGTTAATAACTCCCTTAATTAAGGGCCGATTTTTTCGAAACTGCAATTCCTGAAGGCCCGGATTTTTCTGAATTTTTTGACACCAAAAGCGCTCCGCTACTCGCTACGCTCGCAGAGTTTATCCGGGTACAGATACACACACACACAGACAGACACACAGACGGATACGAACATTAATAATAAGGACTAGCTGGCTTCGCCCGCCAGCGGGCCCCTAATTGTAAAACCCCTAATTTACATCGGTGAGCCATACACCGTCGTGATCCAGGCCATAGAAACAGAGATAAGAAAACGCCCCCTGGTGGTGAAAAGCGAACTAAAACCGATAAGGTCTAGTATCCTCTATCGATGTCGAGTCGATTGAGCCAAACCGCGTCGTGATGTGACCCATAGAACCAGAGTTGGCTGAAAAATGCTTTAATTACACCTTCCACCACCAGGTGGCGCAATCTGTTCTATACGAACCTCGGGCACTGAAACCGTTAAAGCTATCGATGTCGAGTCGAATAAGCCATGCCCCGTCGTGATCCGGACCATAGAAACAGAGTTCGGAAAGCGCCCCCTAGTGGTGAAATGCGGAACTAAAGTCGATAATCTCTACTAAGCTCTATCGGTGTCGAGTCGAATGAGCTATACCCCGTCGTGATGGGACCCATACGAAGGGAGATATTTTCAAAGAAATAGCAAATTCTTTAGCTTTTTTTTTTTTCCTATGCAAAAATAACAATTATTTAAAAAATATTAAAACTTTTAAAAATAAATGTTCCTGTGTTGACTCTCTAGTTTATTTGACTGCGATCGAACATGAAGTTGACTCTTTACATATCGTATAATTTCTGATCCATCGAAGAGAAATATTGTATAGTAAGTTAGTCAGGTATTGTAGAGCAAGTATTTGCAGTGCAATTGGCTGTTTCAGAATACAAATATCCTAGTAGAATAGAATTTTAACTATGAAAATATAATTATTTCTCAAAATAAATCATATATTCGGAAAGCCCATTAAATTCTGTACGCAAAATGAACAACGATTTTTGATTTAAAATCGTTAATAAATAAGATAATTACGGCGAAAGCAAAGTCACTTATTACACTTTGATTAAACTGTGCTTGCGCCGAAAAACGCTCATTTCTAGAAACGGGTTTCACAAAAGAGTTTTTTTTTAATTGATAATAATCGAATTTTTTAAAGTCGAAGGCATCTTTCTATAGATGAATGTATGCACTTTTAGATTCTTCTCTCGGAATTTGTGTAATTCGATAAAAAATTGCTGCGCGGTGTATACATTGGCAAATTAGAGGAAACACGAAAGTGACGTACGGGAACGATCGGTTTCTAAAAGGTTAATGTACATATTTTTTAAAACTGAAATATATGTTTCGAAGAAGAAGAACGTGGCTATGATCTGGTGTATTTTATTTGTCTCTATTCGCATTTTCCGAGTCGATGCGGATTTTTAAACATGGGCCGAACAACGAAAATTCACGCGAGTGAGTTTCGGAAACCATTTTTTTAGAAGGGTTAAAAAATGATTTTTTCGAAACTGATACCTGATTTTAAAAGAAAAAAGAACGTAGATTAGGCTCGGTATTTTTATTTTTTCGTATCTTGTTTAGAAGCCCAGAATTGAATTTTTGAAGATTGCAGAAATCGGTGAAAAACCAAAAGAGACTTACGGAAAAAAACGTTTTCGAAAGGGTTAACTGAAATATTTTTTAAAACTAAAGGTTTTATATTGATCTCGAAAGGAGGGAAATGTACTTGGGTGTGTTTGTTTGTTTTTTTGTTCTTCAGAGAGCCGATGCGCGATTTTAAAAATCGCAGAGAATCGGAATTTGCAAAAGTGAGTCTGCGCGCGAATTTTTTTCGAAGGGTTAATATTTGTATTTTTCAAAAACGATCGCAGATTTCGAAAGGATAAAGAATTTAGATCTCGTCTGGTACTTTTAGTTTTCATTGACTCGTTTGGAACCGCCGCAGCGAATTTTTCAAAATAGTCGAAATTGCCGAAATCGGGAAACGGTGTACGGAAAATATACATTTTCGAAGGGTTAACTGACGTATTTTTTTTAATGGGAGGTGCCATTGGAGAGGACAAAGACCGATCTTTTATTTGGTGAAATCCGTTTATCCGAATCTTTCTTAGTCCGGCGGATGCGAGGCTCGGACGAAGGGAGAAAATCAAAAACACGAATTCGACGCTTTTTGATTATTTTTTTTGAAAGGGTTAATATCGAAATTTTTTCGAACCGACCGGATCGTTAGAGACGTAAAAGTACGTTCTTTGAGAATATGTTGACGTTTTTTTCGTATTTCAGTCGGTTCGCCGTCGGCGAGTTTAGACACTCGTAAAACGAAACCGGCAGAAGCGATCTTTCCTTCTTCTTTTTGCGGAAGATGAGGATTGAGCTCTTCTGGGCATGCGCGGAGGACTTTTCACATAGGTTTCTTTTGAAGCAATTAAAACAGCTTTGTTCGTTAATAACTCCCTTAATTAAGGGCCGATTTTTTCGAAACTGCAATTCCTGAAGGCCCGGATTTTTCTGAATTTTTTGACACGAAAAGCGCTTCGCTACTCGCTACGCTCGCAGAGCTTATCCGGGTACAGATACACACACAGACAGACACACAGACGGATACGAACATTAATAATAATGACTAGCTGGCTTCGCCCGCCAGCGGGCCCCTAATTGTAAAACCTCTAATCTTGTAAAATCTCGAATCTTGTAAAACCTCCAATAAGATAAACCTCGAACCGAACGAACCTCCGACCCGGGTCTTCGCTGCCTTCGGCACCGTATACCGGTCGTGCTAAGCACGCACCGGATAATCCCTTAATTTTTACATTGAATAGTATAAACCTCTAACCGAACGAACTTCCGACCCTGGTCCCCGCTGCCTTCAGCACCGTATACCGGTCGTGCTGCAGAACCCGAGTTGGATGAAAAATCCTTTAATTGCACCTTCCACCACCAGGGGGCGCAATCTGTTCTATACGAACATGACCGAAATCTGTAACGCTATCGAAATCCAGTCGAAAGAGCCAAACCACGTTGTAATCGGGCCCATAGAACCCGATTTCCGAAAGCGGCCCCTGGCGGTGATGTTCCTGTGTTGACTCTTTGGTTTATTTTACTACGATCGAAATGAAGTTGATTCTTTACATAGTGTATAATCTCTGATCCATCGAATAGAAAGTTTCTATAACTCAAATGGCAACATTTCTTTCCGACGAAATGAAAAAAGGATGCGTTTTAAAACGACAAATTTAAATATATCGCATCCCCACACAAACACAAAATCATAAACCGGGTGTTAAATAAACTATATAGAATCCGATACATAAAAAATAGAAAAAAAAAAATATTTTGATATCTTTTGGAGCTATCGAAAAAGGTAAACAAAGCAAGTATTTAGCTGCTTCAGAATACAAATATCCTAGTAGAATAGAATTTTAACTATGAAAATATAATTATTTCTCAAAATAAATCATATATTCGGAAAGCCCATTCAATTCTGTACGCAAAATGAACAACGATTTTTTAAATAAAATCGTTAATAAATTAGATAATTACTTCCAAATCAAAGTCACTTATTACACTTTGATTAATCTGTGCTTGCGCCGAAAAACGCTTATTTCTAGAAACGGGTTTCACAAAAGAATTTTTTTGAAATTGATAATACTCGAATTTTTTTAACTGAAAGGTGTCTTTCTAGAGCTGAATGTATGCACTTTTAGCTTCTTCTCTAGGAATTTATGTAATTCGATAAAAAATAGCTGCGGCGGGGGGATATAAATTGGCAAATTAGAGGAAACACGAAAGTGACGTACGGGAACAATCGGTTTCTAAAGGGTTAATGTACATATTTTTTAAAACTGAAATATATGTTTCGAAGAATAAGAACGTGGCTATGATCTGGTGTATTTTATTTGTCTCTATTCACATTTACCGAGTCGATGCGGATTTTTAAACATGGGCCGAAAAACGAAAATTCACGCGAGTGAGTTTCGGAAACCATTTTTTTAGAAGGGTTAAAAAACGAATTTTTCGAAACTGATACCTGATTTTAAAAGGAAAAAGAACGTAGATTAGGCTCGGTATTTTTATTTTTTCGTATCTTGTTTAGAAGCCGAGAAATGTATTTTTAAACATTGCAGAAATCGCTGAAAAACCGAAAGAGACTTACGGAAAAAAACGATTTCGAAAGGGTTAACTGAAATATTTTTTTAAACTAAAGGTTTTATAGTGATATCGAGAGAACGGAAATGTACCTGGGTGTCTTTGTTTGTTTTTTTGTTCTTCCAGAGAGCCGATGCGCGATTTTAAAAATCGCAGAGAATCGGAATTTGCAAAAGTGAGTCTGCGCGCGAATTTTTTTCGAGGGGTTAATATTTGTATTTTTAAAAAAAGATCGCAGATTTCGAAAGGAAAAAGAATGTAGATCTCGTCTGGTATTTTTAGTTTTCTCTCACTTGTTTGGAACCGCCGCTGCGATTTTTTTAATATCGTCCAAATTGCCGAAATCGCGAAACTGTGTACGGAAAATATACATTTTCGAAGGGTTAACTGACGTATTTTTTTAATGCAAGCTGGCGTTGGAGAGGACAAAGACCGATCTTTTATTTGGTGAAATCCGTTTATCCGAATCTTTCTTAGTCCGGCGGATGCGAGGTTCGGAAGAAGGGAGACAATAAAAAACACGAATTCGACCCTTTTTGATTATTTTTTTTGAAAGGGTTAATATCGAAATTTTTTCGAACCGACAGGATCGTTAGAGACGTAAAAGTACGTTCTTTGAGAATATGTTGACGGTTTTTTCGTATTTCTGTCGGTTCGCCGTCGGCGAGTTTAGACAGTCGTAAAACGAAACCGGCCGAAGCAATTTTTCCTTCTTCTTTTTGCGGAAGATGAGAATTGAGCTCTTCTGGGCATGCGCGGAATAATTTCCAGGTAGGTTTCTTTTTAGTAATTAAAACAGTTTTGTTCGTTAATAACTCCCTTAATTATGGGCCGATTTTTTCGAAACTGCAATTCCTGGAGGTCCGGATTTTTCTGAATTTTTTGATACCAAAAGCGCTTCGCTACTCGCTGCGCTCGCAGAGTTTATCCGGGTACAGATACACACACAGACAGACACACAGACGTATACGAACATTAATAATAAGGACTAGCTGGCTTCGCCCGCCAGCGGGCCCCTAATTTACATCGGTGCCTCGAATTGTAGAAAATCTCGAATCTTGTAAAACCTCAATCCGGACGAACCGCCGACCCGGGTCCCCGCTGCCTTCGGCACCGTATACCGGTCGTGCTACGCACGCACCGGGTAATTGTAGAAAATCTCGAATCTTGTAAAACCTCAAACATGACGAACCGCCGACCCGGGTCCCCGCTGCCTTCGGCACCGTATACCGGTCGTGCTACGCACGCACCGGGTAATCCCTTAATTAGCACATTGAATTGTACAAACCTCTAACCGAACGAACCTCCGACCGTATACCGGTCGTGCTGCGCACGCACCGGATAATCCCTTAAATTGCACATAGAATAGTATAAACCTCTAACTGAACGAACCTCCGGCTCGGGTCCCCGCTGCCTGCGGCACCGTATAGCAGTCGTTCCGACCCTGGTCCCCGCTGCCTTCGGCACCGTATGACGGTCGTGCTACGCATGCACCGGATAATCCCTTAAATTGCACATGGAATAGTATAAACCTCTAACTGAACGAAAACCTGCGGCTCGGGTCCCCGCTGCCTGCGGCACCGTATAGCAGTCGTGCTGCGCACGCGCTGCAGTATACGTTAGTTCCACCTTCCGCCACCAGGTGGCGCAATCTGTTTATATGATCATAACTGAAATCGTTAAGACTTTCGATGTCGAGTCGAATGAGCCATACCCCGTCGTTTTCATGCCCGTAGAACCGAAGATAGGAAAGCGCCCCCTAGTGGTGAAAAAACGAAATAAAATCGGTAAGCTGTATCGATGTCGAGTCGAATTTATTTAGACTACCTGAGTTCTAGTTCAAAGACAGGGACCTGTAGAAAAACTTAAAACTTAAAAAAAAAAAAAATCGATAACGGGCGAAGCCCGCTTTTCCCTATCATAATATCTGGATAGGGGGTCCTTATTACTTTAATTATGATGTTTGGAATCAGTTTGGTGGACATCCGTAACACAGTTTCTTAGTTATAGAAACGGACCACAGTTAAAAGAAAAAAGCGGGGGGGGGGGGGGTTTGGCGATGACACTGCTTTTCCTCAAACAACTTATGTAGACTACCTGTGTTCTAGTTCAAAGACAGTGAGCTGTAGAAAAACTTAAAACTAAAAAAAAAAAAAAAAAAAAAAAAATCGATAACGGGCGAAGCCCACTTTTTCCTATCATAATATCTGGTTTCCACTCTAAAACAAAAACTTAAGATACTCGTTATGGCAGTTTTTAGACGCGGCCTACTTCTTAAAATCGTAATATCTAGCCGGCACTGTAATAGAAATCTTTCTTTTGCTTTAATTATACAAATAACGATGATTAATTATACAATAAAATAATATATCGGCTCCTAATGAAGATATGAGAATAATTTTTAGATATTCTGAAAGCAGAATCCATTTTGAGTCGCCCTGTCAAAGTTTGAAATTAATGCGCCCCTTAGATTCGGAAATGAGTCCCCCCTCTGAAAAAACGCAGTTGAACGTCACGTGACCACGTCCTCCTTGCCTCTTGAAAATCGATCCAGACAATCGTCTGCCTTCTGGCATTCGCAGCGCTGAAAGAAATGAAAAATAATTTTTTATAGATCGATTTTTAAAGAATTTTTTCGGTTCTAATGGTCGTACGGGAATGATTTTTCGATTTTCTGAAAGCAAATGCTCTCGTGAATCTGTCTGTACGATTTTCGAATTTCTGGTCCCCCGACTTCATTGTTTTTCGAAAGCGCACTGGAGCGATGAATACAGGCCGGTCACGTGAAAATCCTCCGGAACACCTGCGGTGGCGGAGAATGAAATCGTTTTGCAGCCGTGTCTCCGGCTGTCTGCTGTCTGACATTCCCAGCGGTGAAAAAGAATTCGAAAATTACATTTTATCGATCGATTTTTAAAGGATTTTTTCGGTTCTAATCGTCGTACGGAAAAGATTTTTCGAATTTATCAAACCTGACGACGTCCCGGTTCCGTACGTACGACTTTCGAATTTCTGGCCCTCCGACTTACGGAGATACGGGTCGGACCTGCACTGCGGTTTGGGGCTTAAATCGCTCCCTGGGAACCCCGCCGTCTTTTCCTTCCCGGACCCGACGGAGACTGGCAACCCCGGAAGGCGAACTTTTCGCTGTTTTGACTTCTCTTCCAACTTCGGTTTCGGTCGGTAATTAAAACACTTTCGCTCATTAATAACGCCCCAGGTCCGGGTCGGAGGCCCGACCCGATCGAAACTTGAGCGTCGCGCCTTTTTTGCGAATTTTTCGGTACGCGTCCGCCGTCGGTGCGTCGATTAGTCCAGGAGCCTTTGCGGGTACAAAGGCGGAGTGCACAGACAGACACACACACACACACAGACGTTTACCGCGCTTAATATTAGGGACTAGCTGGCTTCGCCCGCCAGCGGGCCCCTAATTTACATCGGTGCCTCGAAACTTTTGTATTCTCCGGCTCGCATCCCCCTCGAACCGAACGAACCTCCGACCCGGGTCCCCGCTGCCTTCGGCACCGTACACCGGTCGTGCTACGCACGCACCGGATAATCCCATAATTTGCATAATCACTTAATTTGCACATCGAATAGTATAAACCTCTAACTGAACTAATCTCCGACCCTGGTCCCCGCTGCCTTCGGCACCGTATACCGGTCGTGCTACGCACGCACCGGATAATCCCTTAAATTGCACATAGAATACTATAAACCTGTCAGTGAACGAACCTCCGGCTCTGGACCCCGCTGCCTGCGGCACCGTATAGCAGTCGTTCCGACCCTGGTCCCCGCTGCCTTCGGCACCGTATACCGGTCGTGCTACGCACGCACCGGATAATCCCTTAAATTGCACATAGAATAGTATAAACCTGTCACTGGCTTCGCCCGCCAGCGGGCCCCTAATTTACATCGGTGCCTCGAATTGTAGAAAATCTCGAATCTTGTAAAACCTCAAACATGACGAACCGCAGACCCGGGTCCCCGCTGCCTTCGGCACCGTATACCGGTCGTGCTACGCACGCACCGGGTAATCCCTTAATTAGCACATTGAATTGTACAAACCTCTAACCGAACGAACCTCCGACCGTATACCGGTCGTGCTGCGCACGCACCGGATAATCCCTTAAATTGCACATAGAATAGTATAAACCTCTAACTGAACGAACCTCCGGCTCGGGTCCCCGCTGCCTGCGGCACCGTATAGCAGTCGTTCCGACCCTGGTCCCCGCTGCCTTCGGCACCGTATGACGGTCGTGCTACGCATGCACCGGATAATCCCTTAAATTGCACATGGAATAGTATAAACCTCTAACTGAACGAAAACCTGCGGCTCGGGTCCCCGCTGCCTGCGGCACCGTATAGCAGTCGTGCTGCGCACGCGCTGCAGTATACGTTAGTTCCACCTTCCGCCACCAGGTGGCGCAATCTGTTTATATGATCATAACTGAAATCGTTAAGACTTTCGATGTCGAGTCGAATGAGCCATACCCCGTCGTTTTCATGCCCGTAGAACCGAAGATAGGAAAGCGCCCCCTAGTGGTGAAAAAACGAAATAAAATCGGTAAGCTGTATCGATGTCGAGTCGAATTTATTTAGACTACCTGAGTTCTAGTTCAAAGACAGGGACCTGTAGAAAAACTTAAAACTTAAAAAAAAAAAAAATCGATAACGGGCGAAGCCCGCTTTTCCCTATCATAATATCTGGATAGGGGGTCCTTATTACTTTAATTATGATGTTTGGAATCAGTTTGGTGGACATCCGTAACACAGTTTCTTAGTTATAGAAACGGACCACAGTTAAAAGAAAAAAGAGGGGGGGGGGGGGGGGGTTGGCGATGACACTGCTTTTCCTCAAACAACTTATGTAGACTACCTGTGTTCTAGTTCAAAGACAGTGAGCTGTAGAAAAACTTAAAACTAAAAAAAAAAAAAAAAAAAAAAAAAATCGATAACGGGCGAAGCCCGCTTTTTCCTATCATAATATCTGGTTTCCACTCTAAAACAAAAACTTAAGATACTCGTTATGGCAGTTTTTAGACGCGGCCTACTTCTTAAAATCGTAATATCTAGCCGGCACTGTAATAGAAATCTTTCTTTTGCTTTAATTATACAAATAACGATGATTAATTATACAATAAAATAATATATCGGCTCCTAATGAAGATATGAGAATAATTTTTAGATATTCTGAAAGCAGAATCCATTTTGAGTCGCCCTGTCAAAGTTTGAAATTAATGCGCCCCTTAGATTCGGAAATGAGTCCCCCCTCTGAAAAAACGCAGTTGAACGTCACGTGACCACGTCCTCCTTGCCTCTTGAAAATCGATCCAGACAATCGTCTGCCTTCTGGCATTCGCAGCGCCGAAAGAAATGAAAAATAATTTTTTATAGATCGATTTTTAAAGAATTTTTTCGGTTCTAATGGTCGTACGGGAATGATTTTTCGATTTTCTGAAAGCAAATGCTCTCGTGAATCTGTCTGTACGATTTTCGAATTTCTGGTCCCCCGACTTCATTGTTTTTCGAAAGCGCACTGGAGCGATGAATACAGGCCGGTCACGTGAAAATCCTCCGGAACACCTGCGGTGGCGGAGAATGAAATCGTTTTGCAGCCGTGTCTCCGGCTGTCTGCTGTCTGACATTCCCAGCGGTGAAAAAGAATTCGAAAATTACATTTTATCGATCGATTTTTAAAGGATTTTTTCGGTTCTAATCGTCGTACGGAAAAGATTTTTCGAATTTATCAAACCTGACGACGTCCCGGTTCCGTACGTACGACTTTCGAATTTCTGGCCCTCCGACTTACGGAGATACGGGTCGGACCTGCACTGCGGTTTGGGGCTTAAATCGCTCCCTGGGAACCCCGCCGTCTTTTCCTTCCCGGACCCGACGGAGACTGGCAACCCTGTTCGGAGGCGAAAATGTTTGCTGTTTTGACTTCTCTTCCAACTTCGGTTTCGGTCGGTAATTAAAACACTTTCGCTCATTAATAACGCCCCGGGTCCGGGTCGGAGGCCCGACCCGATCGAAACTTGAGCGTCGCGCCTTTTTTGCGAATTTTTCGGTACGCGTCCGCCGTCGGTGCGTCGATTAGTCCGGGAGCCTTTGCGGGTACAAAGGCGGAGTGCACAGACACACACACACACACACACACACACACACACACAGACGTTTACCGTGCTTAATATTAGTGACTAGCTGGCTTCGCCCGCCAGCGGGCCCCTAATTTACATCGGTGCCTCGAATTGTAGAAAATCTCGAATCTTGTAAAACCTCAAACCGGACGAACCGCCTACCCGGGTCCCCGCTGCCTTCGGCACCGTATACCGGTCGTGCTACGCACGCACCGGGTAATCCCTTAATTAGCACATTGACGTGTACAAACCTCTAACCGAACGAACCTCCGACTCAAAATTCATTAAAGTCGGATCACAATATTCAAAACCGAGTGGAAATCTTGATGAAGACTTCCGAGAATGGACCAGAGTCATAGAAGATACATCGAACCTTATCCTTGGGGGTGATTTCAATGCACACCTCCAGGCGTGGGGTTATAAAAGAAATAATGCTAGAGGATATATCCTACTTGACTATCTAGCAATGAGCAGATTAACTATTATTAATGATCCTGATTCAGAATGTTCTTTTGCGCGAGACAAGTTTAAAGGCAAACCAGATTTGACCCTCTGCGGTGAACATTCAAAAAATATTATAGATTCATGGAAAATAGACTCGACATTTAAATCACTAAGTGACCATCGATATATTACTTTTACTCTGAATGTCACACCCACAATAAGAAATTTATACCGTTTCAAAACCAAATATGAAACTTTTAAAAAATTCAATAAACTGTTTCAAAAACATGAAGAAACATTACTTTCAACACTTAAAGCAGTCAATTCTGTTCCAGAGTTAGAGAAGTGGACAGAGGAATTTAATGTTATCCTTTTAAACATCATGCAAAAATCACTTAAAAAGAAAAAGTTGTCTCATGAAATTAATGTATCCTGGTATACTGACAAACTTAAAGTACAGCGAAGCCACCTAAATGCTATATATAAACTACATAAAAGAAATCCAGATTCTGTAGAACTCAAGATTAAATATAAAAAAGCCAAAGCAAAATACAAATTAGATATTAAAAAAGCTAAAATTGATTCTTGGATAACATTTTGTTCGGAAACAAACAGTAAGTATGGTACTGCTTTTAAAATTCTGAAGCAGAAATATTTAAAAAATACAGATCTCATCCACTCTGTCATGGAATCTTCAACTCAAAATGATACATACAAAGAGATTCAAGAAACGTTACTTCATTACCATTACAATACAAGCCCAGAATTCGAATCATCATTTCAAAACACAAACACACTATCAATAAAAGAATATAACAATTTTAAATTTACCCATAGAGAAATTCAATATGCAATTAACCAACAAAATAAAAAGAAAGCCCCAGGATATGATCGGGTAGATGGCAGAATTTTAGAAAATTTGATAAAAAATAATATGAAGCTTATAAAGTTATTATATAACAAATGTCTCTACCTTGGACACTTTCCTGAAACGTGGAAGAAAGGAGTAGTCATCTATTTTAGAAAGAAAAACAAAGATCCATCAAAACCTGATTCATACCGTCCAATTACACTACTACCCATGATTGGTAAAATCCTAGAAAGATTAATAAAAAATAGAACTTTAACTTATCTTGAAGCAATAAACTATCTAAAAGATGAACAGTTCGGCTTCCGTGAAAACAGAAGCACTATATCAGCTCTGGAGAGACTTAAAGAGAAAATTGCACAATTATTACAAAAACATACTTATGTGGGCATCATATCATTTGATATTACAGGTGCTTTCGATTCAATAAACTGGCACCAATTATCAGAAATAATTGATGACTCACCGTTACCCAGATACCTCAAAACCTTACTAAAAAATTATATAAGCAAAAGAAGTATAGGCTTAAATCAATATGAATATATAGAGTGGTTCAGGGTATTTAAAGGATGCCCTCAGGGATCCTGTCTTGGACCACTCTTATGGCTTCTTATAGCTAACTACATAATAAAAAATTATAAAAATCTATATGAAGATATTATTGTTTACGCAGATGATTTTTTGATTCCAATAGAGGGAAATACCGTAATAGACCTGGAAGTTACAACCAACAACAAAATAGTCCATTTTAAGAATATCTGTGATGAACTCGGTTTAAAAATATCAACTCAGAAAACGCAATCAATGCTTTTCGGTAGCAATCTCCTCGAAAGAAGACTTCCGAGATTTAAATTAGAAAATATAAAAATAAAAGTAGTAAAAAATATTAAATATCTTGGCGTATTGTTAGATTCTAAATTCAATTTTACAGATCACATGAAAGACCTTCGAACAAAGATTGCAAACTTTGTAAACGGATTTAGTGGATTTCGATTCTTTAATAAAGGTATCAAACCAGACATCCTGAAAATATGGTATCAAACAGTCATAGAACGCCAAATACTATATGCTTACGAAATTTGGTATCCAAACTTGAATACTGATGGCCGAAAATTACTACGTTCAACTCAGCGTTTGGCATTATTAAACTTAATACGGACCTATAGGACTGTCTCTCACGAAGCTCTGTATCTTCTTACAGGAACTCCACCAATCCTAATAAAAATACAGAATGAATTTCAGTACTACCAACTGAAAATAGGAAATAGAAATTTGTTAATCAATAACACACAGCTAAACATTAACAATATAATGCAGAAAGAAAAATCGTATCGATTCCTCAATTACTACAGAGTCCAAAATATCAGAATTATAGAAGATAGAAAATCCATCCATCCAAAAGAATACGATGTGGAAGCCTACACAGATGGTTCTGTCATGCCAGGGGGTGTAGCCAGTGCTTTCACCATATATAAAGATGGAAATAATATACATGATGAAGCAATACGACATCATCCACTGAATAACATATATCAAGCAGAATTAATGGCAATTTATAAAGCAATAAAATGGTTCTCTACCTCCGACTACAATAAACTACTAATTATTACAGATAGTTACTCTTCTATGGAAGTATTAAAAGTTGCTTTTCCTAGAAACTACATTATCAAAAACATTTACAATCAATTACTTCAAATTCCTGATAAATCCATTATAATAACATGGACTAAATCTCATGTGGGTGATACTGGCAACGAAAGAGCTGATCTCCTAGCAAAGCAAGCCATCTTACAAGACCAATATCAATCAAGAAAAGATCTGTTGTTCCCCATTTCAATAGCAAAATTGTATTTTAAAAAGAAAACCATCTCTGACTGGCAAGCCATTTGGGACTCATGTAATAAGGGCAGAGATACCTATAAAATTATAAATAAAGTCGATCCAAATTATCTCTGCAAACAGCCAACACTGCCGTATTATCTGAGTAACCATGGCAGTTTCCCACAATACTTACATAAAATAAGAAAAAGAGCCTCACCTAGATGTCCATGCGATAAAGCAGAAGGAGATGCAGTTCACTACATATTCGGATGCTGCCCTCTTATGATCCATCACTTCCCTTTTGATAAGAACGAAACTCTCAGATATAACCTTCGTAATATCATTTTCAATCCTTCAAACTCTCAAAAGTTAATAGAGAATTATAATATTCTCAATAAAAATTTCTCTTTCATTACGAAAGAATTTAAAAAAAAAAAAAATTGACTGAACTGACCATTGACTTTCTGAACTAAAATACCATAAATTTAGGACATTATGAACTTATAGTACTTCAAAAATATTTTATATTTAACTTTCAATTTGCAAAAAATTGTTATTTTTTACCTTTTATATTTTATTATTGTTATGTAATTATATTCATTGTTTCAAATCTAATAAACAGGCGCCTCCTGCGGTGGGGGTTGGAACGGATGGGTGCTATCGGTGCCGGGTAGCGTTTATTTTTCCCCTCGTGGACTTATTGTTCCTATACCTCACGGGTGGCTGTCCACGAGTGGGTGATTTCGGTCCCCGCTGCCTACTCTCAAAAGTTAAAAGAGAATTATAATATTCTCAATAAAAATTTCTCTTTCATAACGAAAGAATTTTAAAAAAAAAAAATTGACTGAACTGACCATTGACTTTCTGAACTAAAATACCATAAATTTAGGACATTATGAACTTATAGTACTTCGAAAATATTTTATATTTAACTTTCAATTTGCAAAAAATTGTTATTTTTTACCTTTTATATTTTATTATTGTTATGTAATTATATTCATTGTTTCAAATCTAATAAACAGGCGCCTCCTGCGGTGGGGGTTGGAACGGATGGGTGCTATCGGTGCCGGGTAGCGTTTATTTTTCCCCTCGTGGACTTATTGTTCCTATACCTCACGGGTGGCTGTCCACGAGTGGGTGATTTCGGTCCCCGCTGCCTTCGGCACCGTATACCGGTCGTGCTGCGCACGCACCGGATAATCCCTTAAATTGCACATAGAATAGTATAAACCTCTAACTGAATGAACCTCCGGCTCGGAGGATTTCGATTCTTTAATAAAGGTATCAAACCAGACATCCTGAAAATATGGTATCAAACAGTCATAGAACGCCAAATACTATATGCTTACGAAATTTGGTATCCAAACTTGAATACTGATGGCCGCAAATTACTACGTTCAACTCAGCGTTTGGCATTATTAAACTTAATACGGACCTATAGGACTATCTCTCACGAAGCTCTGTATCTTCTTACAGGAACTCCACCAATCCTAATAAAAATACAGAATGAATTTCAGTACTACCAACTGAAAATAGGAAATAGAAATTTGTTAATCAATAATACACAGCTAAACATTAACAATATAATGCAGAAAGAAAAATCGTATCGATTCCTCAATTACTACAGAGTCCAAAATATCAGAATTATAGAAGATAGAAAATCCATCCATCCAAAAGAATACGATGTGGAAGCCTACACAGATGGTTCTGTCATGCCAGGGGGTGTAGCCAGTGCTTTCACCATATATAAAGATGGAAATAATATACATGATGAAGCAATACGACATCATCCACTGAATAACATATATCAAGCAGAATTAATGGCAATTTATAAAGCAATAAAATAGTTCTCTACCTCCGACTACAATAAACTACTAATTATTACAGATAGTTACTCTTCTATGGAAGTATTAAAAGTTGCTTTTCCTAGAAACTACATTATCAAAAACATTTACAATCAATTACTTCAAATTCCTGATAAATCCATTATAATAACATGGACTAAATCTCATGTGGGTGATACTGGCAACGAAAGAGCTGATCTCCTAGCAAAGCAAGCCATCTTACAAGACCAATATCAATCAAGAAAAGATCTGTTGTTCCCCATTTCAATAGCAAAATTGTATTTTAAAAAGAAAACCATCTCTGACTGGCAAGCCATTTGGGACTCATGTAATAAGGGCAGAGATACCTATAAAATTATAAATAAAGTCGATCCAAATTATCTCTGCAAACAGCCAACACTGCCGTATTATCTGAGTAACCATGGCAGTTTCCCACAATACTTACATAAAATAAGAAAAAGAGCCTCACCTAGATGTCCATGCGATAAAGCAGAAGGAGATGCAGTTCACTACATATTCGGATGCTGCCCTCTTATGATCCATCACTTCCCTTTTGATAAGAACGAAACTCTCAGATATAACCTTCGTAATATCATTTTCAATCCTTCAAACTCTCAAAAGTTAAAAGAGAATTATAATATTCTCAATAAAAATTTCTCTTTCATTACGAAAGAAATTTAAAAAAAAAAAATTGACTGAACTGACCATTGACTTTCTGAACTAAAATACCATAAATTTAGGACATTATGAACTTATAGTACTTCGAATATATTTTATATTTAACTTTCAATTTGCAAAAAATTGTTATTTTTTACCTTTTATATTTTATTATTGTTATGTAATTATATTCATTGTTTCAAATCTAATAAACAGGCGCCTCCTGCGGTGGGGGTTGGAACGGATGGGTGCTATCGGTGCCGGGTAGCGTTTATTTTTCCCCTCGTGGACTTATTGTTCCTATACCTCACGGGTGGCTGTCCAAGAGTGGGTGATTTCGGTCCCCGCTGCCTGCGGCACCGTATAGCAGTCGTTCCGACCCTGGTCCCCGCTGCCTTCGGCACCGTATGACGGTCGTGCTACGCATGCACCGGATAATCCCTTAAATTGCACATGGAATAGTATAAACCTCTAACTGAACGAACCTGCGGCTCGGGTCCCCGCTGCCTGCGGCACCGTATAGCAGTCGTGCTGCGCACGCGCTGCAGTATACGTTAGTTCCACCTTCCGCCACCAGGTGGCGCAATCTGTTTATATGATCATAACTGAAATCGTTAAGACTTTCGATGTCGAGTCGAATGAGCCATACCCCGTCGTTTTCATGCCCGTAGAACCGAAGATAGGAAAGCGCCCCCTAGTGGTGAAAAAACGAAATAAAATCGGTAAGCTCTATCGATGTCGAGTCGAATTGATTTAGACTACCTGAGTTCTAGTTCAAAGACAGGGACCTGTAGAAAAACTTAAAACTTAAAAAAAAAAAAATCGATAACGGGCGAAGCCCGCTTTTCCCTATCATAATATCTGGATAGGGGGTCCTTATTACTTTAATTATGATGTTTGGAATCAGTTTGGTGGACATCCGTAACATAGTTTCTTAGTTATAGAAACGGACCACAGTTAAAAGAGAAAAGCGGGGGGGGGGGAGGGGGGTTGGCGATGACACTGCTTTTCCTGAAACAACTTATGTAGACTACCTGAGTTCTAGTTCAAAGACAGTGAGCTGTAGAAAAACTTAAAACTAAAAAAAAAAAAAAAAAAAAAAAAAATCGATAACGGGCGAAGCCCGCTTTTTCCTATCATAATATGTGGTTGTCACTCTAAAACAAAAACTGAAAATACTCGTAATGCAGTTTTTAGACGCGGCCTACTTCTTAAAATCGTAATATCTAGCCGGCACTGTAATGGAAATCTTTCTTTTGCTTTAATTATACAAATAACGATGATTAATTATACAATAAAATAATATATCGGCTCGTAATGAAGATATGACAATAATTTTTAGATATTCTGAAAGCAGAATCCATTTAGCGTCGCCCTGTCAAAGTTTGGAATTTCTGCGCCTCTTAGAATCAGAGATTGGGACCCCTCTGAAAAAAACCCAATTGAACGTCACGTGACCACCGTAAAAAAATTGCGACTCTACTCTTGAAAATATTCCTCTTGTCTGAAAATATCCGGTCACGTGTCGTTTTTCTGCATTGGTTACAAATGATTAGAAATAGATTGCTTCATTAACCGGTTTTTAATTCATATCTTCCGATTTTGCTGGTCGAATTGTACAATCTTTTTTTTGTTGAAATCAGGATTTTTTTTTACGTGTGATGGCCGATTTTGGGGTCCAGAGATTAATTCTTTCATTGTTTTTCGAAAACGGACTTGAGCATTACATGAAAGCTGTCAGGCAGGGACCGATTTAGAAATTTGGGGGCCCTGGGCACAGATGCGTATGGGGGGCCCCCCTCTCTCACATATTCTTTTAATTAAAAAATTTGATATCGAAAGCAGTATTTATTAAGATAACCACTATTGACATTGATAATTTCTTCAAAATATTAATTAAAACAATTAAATTTGATAATCATTAATTTACTTTTAGATAATTAATTGATAATTAGAAATTTTTAATTGAATTTTATAATAAACTGTGTGGTGCTGATTACCTTTCTCTATGCACGTCCATATAGCTGGAATGATAAAGTAGGCAACAACTAATAATAAATTTACCGCAGTACCAAGCTATAATTATTTAAAATTTTAGCATATCCTATTAATCAAACAACTTTTTCTTTCAAACACAAACTTTGTACGAAAAAAAAAAACACTACTAAATTTACACAAGTAACTAGCAGAACCACACGGCTTTGTCCATGTTAACCAAGGGAGGCCTTACATGTAAAATAAATAAAAATGAAATAATATGGTGCTCCCAAAAATGGAGTTCTGTACATTACTGCACATAAATTGTTAAAAAACAATCAACAAAAAGTGAAGTTACTTTGACATATAGACAATCTCTGACAAACAGATTTTTCCATTTTAATTTTGTTTTTTGACAGTTAAAATGTTTTGGCCAATAATTGAAAAATCTTGTATAGCATTTGGGGGCCCCTGAAAATTGGGGGCCCTGGGCCCGTGCCCCAAATGCCCTGCCGTAAATCAGGCACTGCTGTCAGGTGAATTTGCTCTTTCTTCCTTCCAAACATCTGCGTTCCAGGCGGTCTGCGGTCTCGACATGCCGCGCCGAAAGAATTAAAAAATTATTTTTTATTGATCGATTTTTAAAGGATTTTTTAAGTTCTAATGGTCGTACGGGAATGATTTTTCGAATTTCTGAAAGCAAATGCTCTCCTGAATCTGTCTGTCCCGTTTCCGAATTTCTGACCCCCCGACTTCCGTAGATCCGGGTCGGTTTAAAAACCCGCACTGCGGTTTGGGGCTTAATTTGCTCCTGGCAACCCTGCCTTTTTCGAGAATCGTCTCCACCGGCAAACCTTTTCGGAGGCGAAACTTTGTGGTTTTTTCGATTCTTTTTCCAGTTCGGTTTCGGTCGGTAATTAAAACACTTTCGCTCATTAATAACTCCCCGGGTCCGGGTCGGAATCCCGACCCGATCGAAACTTGAGCGTCGCGCCTTTTTTGCGAATTTTTCGGTACGCGTCCGCCGTCGGTGCGTCGATTAGTCCGGGAGCCTTTGCGGGTACAAAGGCGGAGTGCACAGACAGACACACACACACACACACACACAGACGTTTACGGCGCTTAATATTAGGGATGATTAAAGTAACACTGAATTATGAAAAACAAATATGCATATTCATAAGATTTTCTGTTTCAAAGGAAAGATGTAAGAAAGCGATTAATTGGTACAAAAATAAAATGTGGCGTTGCAGAAGATTCAGAGTGTCATTTAGGAAGAGCAGTTTAGGACAATTGCACCCTCTCCCTTTCCAAATATACAATTTTATCTTTTACCATCATATGTTTCTTTCTTTTTCATTATTTTTTTTAACTCTCATTTGTTTTTACCAATATATTAATATTTTTAGGCAAATAATTTATAACAGTAAAAATATTCCTTTGAAAATAGGCATAAAAAATTATTCCATTCAAGTCGAGAGAACATTTGGATTTACCAGGCTTAGAAAGATGTATTTAATTGAGGTAATAAAAGTATCGAGTTAAAAAAAT
The DNA here is from genome assembly GCA_963931845.1 of Maratus michaelseni. NCBI lineage: Eukaryota > Metazoa > Arthropoda > Arachnida > Araneae > Salticidae > Maratus > Maratus michaelseni. Next base: position 59,232,969 of record OZ007600.1, on the reverse strand, counting down.
ATTTTAAAATATGCAAGAATTAATAAACATATAAACCAATCTTCATGAAAAATACAATTTATTACGAAAAACAAAGACTCGCCTGAAATAACTTTCAAAATACTTCAGGTAAAAAAACACTTGGTCCAGAAAATACTGCTTACCGCATTAACAGTAAAAATATTCTTCTAAAAATATGCATAAAAAAATCATTCCTATCAAGTAGACAGAACATATGGATTTACTAGGCTCAGAGAGATTTATTTATTTGAGGTAATAAAGGTATCGAGTTAAAAAATATTTTAAAATATGCCAGAATTAATAAACATATAATCCAATCTTCATGAAAAGTACAATTTATTACGAAAATCAAAGACTCACCGGAAATAACTTTCAAAATACTTCAGGGAAAAAAAAAAAAAAAAAAAAAAAAAAAAACACGTGATCCAGAAAACACTGCTTACTGCATTAACTTGACCAGTTATAAGCCACGAACACTCAGTAACAAGCACAAACAGTGAATAATATGAAAGGTCAGAAATGTGGCAGAGAGGTCTGTCAGTTTCCTGTTATTCTTAATTTGGGGGGGGGGGGGGGGGGAACTGGAAAGAATCAGAAGAGAGCTACCACCCCTGCATCGATTCGATTCTTCTTTTATTAAAGAATGGGTAAAACATTCTTCCTATTGTACTGTTATACTCACAGATTTCTTATTATTCTTGCTGTGAGGTTATACTGCTGAAGGCTGGAGGTCAATATCACATAATAGATATATAAACAGTAAAATCATAATCACCAGAGCCTGAGAACATCTAACTTAATCTAACCGGCAAAGGATTGCAAGCAGAATCGTTAGCCCTACCCGATTTTCAATTTTAATTAGCTGTTTGTGTTTTTTGTTTGCTTTGTTTTGTTTTACTAATGCTTTTCAAAAATTAAAATAAAATCTAGATACATTTATGTCATCCGGGCATAAATGATAAATATCCAAATAATGTTCCCGTCGCCCTCATGCATATTGCATTCATTTCATATAAAAATATAAACCATTCTCTCATTTTATTTACAATATGTATATTTTATATATTTAAAATACATTTCATTTAAACGCAAAAATAAATATATAAATAAAAAAATATATATAAAAATAAATAAGAAATAATACCATAAACTAATACATTTTATTTCAAAATAAAAGTATTATTTCTAGTTTACACGGGCGAAAAAAAAAAGCCTGAGGGGGGAAAAAAGCTATTGGAGATATTTACACCGTACCAACCAAAATTTATTCTTTCCAAGTGACTTAAAATAAACCAACACTAAGAAAAAAGGATACGACGAATTTTTTATCATGGAGGGAGGGGGGAGGCGGGCTCTGCTATTTAAAAATATTTTCATCTGTTACATACTGACACAAAAAGAAAAGAAAGTATCTCTTATAAAATAATAACATTATTTTTTAAGGTATATGCGAAAGACCACTCAAAATCACACTGACAGATGTTCAGTCCATACCATGTGTAGCATGTTTTGTTATAAAAACAGAATTTTAGTTTTGAGTACTATGTAGTTTGTATGGAAATTCCCAATGAAGAGTATCTAGAATACGAGAGAAAAGATTAAACTTTAAAAATGTAGTAACGCATCAATTAATATTTCCATTTGTATTAGCATTGTCCTCATTTTTATATTTATTACCTCTTAAGCAAAATACATCCCCTTTCAAAAGTACATTGGTGTCCTTACATTCCCTTTAGCCGAACCTTCATATACATCATGGTGGAGCATAGATCTAATATATCTTCTAGTATCTTTGCTGTGAGTGGTGAAGGCAAAGTGGATCCAATCACCACTAAAAATGCTTAATCCCCCTCCTGCCCCCAAAAGTTGTCCTTTTTTATAAGTTGACATTTTAACAGGTGTTGATTAGTTTAAGTGTGTTGATAAGTAAGATCTGAAATTCCCCTCTCTAATGTTAAACCATAATGGCGTGTGATGCATTCGTATTTTTAAAATATCTCCTTAGGAAGTTGATATTTTTAACTTTTTTTTCTATATACTTTTAATAAAAAGTTTGATTTTTTTTTTTTTTGTCAAAATATTTCTAAAACATATATACCTAATGTATATCCAGTAATAGTAATATATACCTAGTGTATATGTAGTAATAGTAATGTATATCTAACATAATATATACTATTTTATTTGTTAAAATCTTAGCGAAATTAAGTAAGAGTTTAACAATTCAAACAAAATTAAGAATATAATTTAGAGCTATTTTGACAACTCACAAAATAAGACGACACCCTTGAAAGAGATTACATACAAAAAAAAAGTGAGGTGAATTTGAAATCTCACTGAGCAACACCCTTACAATATTGTTTTTCACGGGATAATAAAAAATCGGTGAACAATTCTAATTTATTGTCAAAATAATCAAATGAAAAGAAATATTTAAGTAATATGAGTTAAATAAAATTAAGACTATAAGATTGTATTTTATACATAGTATAAGCAAGTATTGTTGCAATAGTTAAATAATAAAGGGAAGGATCCTTGTTTAAAAAATTGCAAAATAAATGGGTGTCAGGTGTGGATCCAGAGTGTCCTTTTTTGGGGAGAGGGGGGGGGGGGGCGATACATTGTTACACATAATGGACATAGTATAGTATTATAGTAAAATCTTTGAAAATGGAACCTGTCTGTAACGGAAAAATTGCATGGTTCCGAAAGAAGAAACACCATACAAATATACTAGCAAAACAAAAACCTGTCTAAAACAGAATTATAGTCTGATCCCTAGCGATTTCGTTTTTACAGGATTTATGTATGTAAAAGAATATGTTGATTTAATGTTTACAATTATTTATTAGTCATAATTCCTGTTGGTTAATACATACAGTAAAAACTCTAAGAACGGAACCTGCCTGTATCGGAATTCTATCTTAAATGAAAAAACTTTATAGTCTAGGTGGAAAGAATACTATACAAATCTATCTTCTAAAACGGAAACCTGTATAAAATAATTTATTTCCAGCTCATAACAAAATCGTTTTCATGATGTTTTTACTATAATTTGTAGTTTATTATTAACTAGCTCACCCGCCCGGGCCCGTGATAATAAATTAAACAAATCTCAAGTTTGTATGATTTTATATCTTTAACCCGATTTGGAGGAGAGGGGTGGGGGTTAAGGAAAATTTTAGTAGTTTATAAAGTAGCTGGAGCTATGTTTAAGAAAATTGAAAGGGAATCGGATCATTTTTAAAGAAGCTGCGCCAAGGGCCCCAAAAAGGAAATTAATATTCAAAATTGATGGTAGCTAAGGTCCGATAAAGTTTTTTGTCGTTCATTGTAGCACCTGGACGACTTAAGAAGTTGTTAGGAAAAAAAAGCTAGTGAATTTGACGATTTTTAAGGGAATTATAATAGGAGGCACAAAAGGTTCAAAATTGGTGGTAGCCGAGGTCCGAGAAATTTTTTTGTCGTTCATATATAGTAGCTGGATGACCTAAGAAGTTGTTAGTAAGAAAAAGCTAGTGAATCGGACGATTTTTAAGGGAGCCATAGTTGAGGGCCAAAAAGAAGTACAATTGATAGTTTTGAGCAGGGCTCTAAGATCAAACATCTTAAGAGGTCCTAGTAATTAGCGTTTTAGATCTTCAATTAGTCGAAATTAAGCAATAGGGTATGAATTAATTGTTTTAACAATATTTTAAAGAAAGACATAAAAAGATCCTTAAGGCTTCAATAAAAATATAAGGGGTCAGTTTTTGGTCAAAATTTTTAAAAAGTTACCGTCGGATTTTTGCAAAATTTGCATTTTCGGAATCAGAAACATAAACTGTGAGTTTCTATTCAAATTATCCAATACTTTTCTTAATTCTCGAGGATGAGTGAAAATGAAACTTTTTCGTTTTCTGGGATTATCAAATCGGTAACTTTCTTTTGCGGTTTCAATAAAAATAGCCATTTTTGGCGCACGCGCAGGAAAATCTTTTAGTTTTACCGCTAAGGGGTGTATTTTGTTCTAAGCAAATTTACGGCAAGTGTCCCCGCTGCCAACGGTACCGTATAGCAGGCGTGCTGCGCACACACTGCAAAATGTTTTAGTTCCAGTTTCCACCACTAGGTGGTGCATTATGTTCTGAAATACATCTTTCCAAACGAAACTTCGGCACTCGTCCCCGCTGCTTACGGCGCCGTATGGAAGGTGTGCTGTGCACGCGTTGAAAATCTGTTAGTTTCACTTCCCACCGTCAGGGAGCACCAAATATATGTCTTAAATAATTATCTATATCTTTATTAGTTGTTGTTAAGTTGAATGAACCTATTTCCGATGAAATTGGGCCCATAGAACCCGAGAAAAGAAATCCCCCCTGGAGATTAATGTTAATAAATGTTGATAACCAAGAGATAAAAAAATTATACCGAAGTTCATTTAATATCTGGAAAACCTGGGAAAAATGTTAGAAAAGATTTAGTTTGAATTGCACCAGTAATAAATGCAAAATATTTTAGTTCCATTCTCCACCGCCAGGGGGGCACTCTGTTCTAAACAAACATCTTTCGGATCGAAACTTCGGCACATGTCCCCGCTGCTTATGGCACCGTATAGAAGCACGCAATGAAAATTTTGTTCTACTTCCCACCGCCGGGGGTACAAAATCTGTCTTAATTAGTTATCTACATCTTAATTAGTTCATGTTAATTTGAATGAACTAAGTCTGGCCATAGAACCAATAACATCCCCCCTGGGTTATTACTGTGCTGAAATAGAGGTAACCAAGGGCTGAAAAATGATACCGAAGTTTACTTAGTACCTGGGGGATCTGAGAAAAATGTTAGAAAAGGTTTCGTTTGAATGGGATCAATAATAAAAAATCCCTGACGGCTCGGCCTACAGGCACAGCTAGATTTCGAAGACGCAAACCGTGGGGCGCCTGTTTTTTGGGAATTGCAGAAGAAATGACCTTCATGCAATGATGCGGCAGTTGGAACCGCCCACTTCGAAACCTAAGTTGATCGCAAGCGGAGCCGGCAGAGATTTTTTTTTTCTTTAGCGTAAGAGTTGGTCCTATAAAAAACTTGTCAATATAAAAGTTGTAGATAATATTAAGATGATTTATAATAAATTTAAACGGATTTGATATCTTGGGAATTGACGAAGTTATGAATTTTTTTCTTCTGAAACCCCTATTCCCCCCCCCCCCCCTCTTTGGAGGCATTTTTAATGAAATCAAAAATCTGTCATACAAAATTTTGGCCCTTTTTCTAGAAGTAATAATAACTTTAAACGGATTTGATATGTCTAAAAATTAAGAAGTTATGGTTTTTTTTCTGTTTTCCCGCCTGCTTGTAGACGGGGCCAGCAGGGAATTTTTTGTTTTTTTTTTTTGCCGTAAGAGTTCGTCCTATAAAAAACTTGTAGATAATTTTAAGAAGATTTGATATCTTGGGAATTGACTGAGTTATGAATTTTTTTTCTTCTAAACCCCCCCCTACCCCTTGGGGCCATATTTAATGATATCAAAAATCTGTCATACATAACTTTTCGGCCCTTTTCCTAGAAGTAATAATAACTTTAAACATATTCAATTCGTATCATAACTAAGAAATTATGGTTTTTTCTTCTGTTTTCACAAAAAGCCCCCCATTCCCCCCCCCCCCCCCCTTGGTTCGATTTTGCCCATTAACGAACTTGGCCGAGATTTTATGCCCCTTGATTTTATGTATCAAGGAAGGGATTTTATGTTTGGAAGAGATATGTGCAGAATTATTGCAGTTATCGTGTCCATAAAAATGGACATACGTAGATAGATAGATAAAGTTTTGAACTGGGGGTGGTTTTGGGTTCTGGGAGTCATGATCGGCGTAGATCTGCAAAAATTTTTCAAAAATTCCAACTTAGGGGAGAATGTAATAGGTAGTATTTCTTATGAAATCTACCTAAAAAGTTCTCATTTGGGAGGCAGGGGGAAGGAGGCGAGCTTCGATCAGAGCCTTAACGCGATATTTAAATTATGACCGGGCACTCCCCTTCCCCCTTGAAATTAATGGAACGATCTTTAACATTTGGAATTATTGTTAACTTTTGAAACAGAAAGAAAATGACGCTTTTTTTTTTTTTTGGACATACAGATACAGTAAGTTATCGTTGCCAATTTCTGAAATCAAATACATAAATAACGTCAAGTACATGAAAAACTCAAAACATTGCGTATGATGAAAAATTCACAAATCGCTGTTCGAATGCAGAATAATTGTTACTGAAAAGAGAACAAAATTTACTTATAGGAAGGTTACAATCAGCTGATGACCTTTTCATCCGCCAATCACAATTTCCCGGTTGACTTCCAACTGTGCCTACAATCTTTTCAGTTACCAACCACAATTGCCATCCAACGGTTGAAAAAAAAAAACGCTGCAAAAGATGAAAAAACGTTAAAAAACTCATAAAAAGTCAATTTTAAAACATCTAATTAAAAAAATCCAAATCGGACTAATTAATAACCTACCCTTCCCATCTAAAATCATGATTTTTTATCTTTAATGAAGTACCAACTCTCTCAAAGCTAAAAAGAGAAAGAAAAAATGACGATTTTGAGCATAACTGTGGCAAAACTGAAGGTAACCAACGTACCAATCAAACATTCTGGGAAAAATTTCTTAATGTCGAAGGAAAAAATCGCCAAAAATTCAAAAATACAGTGGTGGCCAAAAGTTTGGATATTTTTTGAAAGTTTCATGTTTTTCAACTCTGTGTGCTTGTAGAATATATTATTTTTCACTTAAATACAAACGTTTATATATCAAATTGAAGGTAATTTAATGTAAAATTTAATAATAAAAACTATTACAATATCTGTATTACAAAAAATGCTCATTTTAGTAGAACAAACAAACACAAATCCTTTTGAATAAGGACGTGTTTTGTAATAAAAGCATACTAGCCAATCACAAACACTGTTCTGAGGACCAATCAAATGTCTGTAACTATAGTTTAGGTTATTTGGATGGTAAAAGAGTTATTGTTGTGGAAATATTTTGCGGAATGATGCATACTAGTACAATTAAATAGAGTATTGCTGTTTTTGAATATTTAAAGTCCTTTTTTTAATTAAACTAATTTTAAACAAAGTCATCAACAAGAAGAACTAATTGGACATCTACAAAAAGAAGCCGAATTGTCTTATTGAGAGAAAATGGCTTCTCTTATGCTGAAATTGCAAGACAAGTTGGTGGTTCAATGACTTGTTCTGGTGTACGAAAGTTCTGTTTACGTTATGAAAAAACGAAATCAGTGGAAAATAAGGCCAAATGAGGCCGAAAAAAATGCACAAGTGCTACTGCCGATAGAAAAATTAAACGGCTTATGCCTTCTTAAACAGAAAGAAAAACCGGCCTTCAAGATAGAAAAATTTCATCAGATGCCATTAGATGTGAAATGAATGCAGCGGGTATTGCAGTTAGTTCAAGAACAATAAGAAGAAGTTTATCAGGATTTGGACTACAAGCTAGAATTCCAAGGAAAAAACCATATTTAAATCAAAAGCAACACGAAAAACGAGTTAAGTGGGCAAAAGAACACATTAAATGGTCAGAAAATCAATGGAAGCAAGTAATCTGGAGCGATGAGAGTAAAATATCGCTCTTTGGTAGTGATGGCAGAAAATACGTGAGACGTAGAGTAGGAGAAGCATTTCATCCTGATTGGACTGAAGCAACTACAAAAAACCCAACAAATGTCATGATTTGGAAAGGTATGTCTGCAGATGGTGTGGGCCGAATTCAAGTGATTGATGGCATCCTGAATGCCCAAAAATACATCGAAACTGTCCTGGAACCAAAATTGATACCTTCCATCAGGGATCTCTTCCCCAACAACGCACCATTTATTTTTCAGCAAGATTCAGCTCCATGCCACACAGCAAAAGCATGCAAAGCATGGGTTCAAAATAAAGGCATAGATATATTACCATGGCCAGGAAATAGCCCTGATCTCAATCCAATTGAAAATTTGTGGCGACGTTTGAAAATTCTTGTACGAGAAAAAACGTCTATCCAATAAAAGACAACTTATTGAAGCTATAATTGATTCTTGGCACCATGTGATTACGAAAGATGAACTCCAAACACTCGTTCACTCGATGAAAAGACGCTGTGAACCTGTCTTAAAAAATAAGGGTTATCCTACTAAGTATTGATTGTGTAAGTATCACTTTAAAAAAATGTAAATCTAAGATAGATCTTACTATTAGTTGCATAACTTTTTTTTTGTAATACAGATATTGTAATGCTGTTTTTATTATTAAATTCTACATTAAATTACCTTCAATTTGATATATAAACCTTTGTATTTAAGTGAAAATTAATATATTCTACAAGCACACAAAGTTGAAAAACATGAAACTTTCAAAAAATGTCCACACTTTTGGCCACCACTGTAGCTGTACGAATTCCGAATAAATTTTATTGAAAAGGGGCTAAAATTTATTAATTAGGGCTGAAAGATTGAAATCGGATTCATGTTACTAATATGGAAAAACTGCAGCAAAGCGTGAAAAAACGTTAAAAATCGCATAAAAAATTTAAAAAAAAAATCTGAAAAAAAATTCCAAAATCGGGCTTCGAGGTACAAAACTGCATACATAGAGGTACTTTCCCACCAAATTTTGTAGCTCTGCGTGCAGCGGTCTTTTCAGAACACAGCCGACAGACAGGCATACACACAAATTTCTATCTTTATTATTATAGATTAAATGAATTAGTAGAAATGCATTAATGCTTCTTTAGGTCCATTTAATCTGTCGTTAAGAATTGGAATTTTATTGTGTGTATTTTTTTTACTTTTCACGAAATTTGACTGGTATTTTTATATGAGTTGCTCTATAGAATTGTCTAGTAATTCATGACAAAAAAATCTTTACTGTATTTCGCGCATGCGCAGTTAAAATTTATTTCATACAAATATCCATATCTCATCAAATATTCAATATATAAATATATTAATTGCAGTACATAATTTCTACAGTTCTTCTTCAAGTTTTCGGAAAGTGGTGTTAAATTCGGTTGAAAACTCTGAATGCTATAAAGAAAAAACCTTTGAATATTTCACAGAAACGTTAACAACTTCACGAATATGCGTGCTATGCTTACACAATTGCACACAAATGTTTAACAAGACATACATATTCATATGCTACAGTGAAAGACCATGTTGATCATTTTCTGTTACATGGGTGATCGCAAATATTATTTTATTATTAAAATTATTATTGCTATTTTTGAGTTTTCACGATAAACACAATTCACTGGTCTTTTCATATGAGTTGCTCTATAGTATTGTCAACCAGTTCATGACAAACAAAAAAAACCTTTATTGTAGTTCGCGCATGCGCAGTTAAAATTTATTTCATACAAATACCCATATCTCATCAAATGTTCAATATATTAGTATATTATTTGCACTATACTATTTCTACAATTTTTTGTCAAGTTTCTTGAAAGTGGTGTAAAATTCGGTTGTAAACTCTGTATGCTATAAACAAAAAACTTTCGAGTATTTCACAGAAACGTTAACAACTTCACGCATATGCGTTCTATGCTTACACAAATGTTGAACAAGACCTACATAATCATATGCTACAGTGACAGACCATTTTGAGCATTTTCTGTTACATGGGTGATCGCAAATATTACTTTATTATTAAAATTATTATTGCCCCCGAAATTTTCCTCGCGACAAAATCTTTACAGAAAATTATGAAGTCAAACGTGCGCTTTGTATTCTTGAAGTTCAATGACAATTCGTAAAGGATTTCAGTAATATTCGACAAAACGACTAAAATCGAAAAAATCAGTCAATGCCCTTAATTTTTGGACATCAGTGAACATTAACATTCTTTCACCCAAATAAATATGCAAACATGGGAGAATTTATTTTCGTTTAGGTTTTAGATATTAATACAATAAATTCTGACAGTCATATTATGAATGGAGAGAGGTCGAACACTGTTAAACTTGTTACAGCTTTTGTTGACAAAATACCATTAATAATCTTTTTCGTCCTTATGGAGAAAAAAAACTGCACATTACGTGACTGATTGAGTAAATTTTCGACTGCTTGCCGAATTTCACGATTTTTTATGTGACTTGACGAAATTCGCTATTTTTCTGTGATCGTTCGACAAAATTCGGAATTATTTTCAGCAACCGCCAGATGAAATCTCGATTGTTTCCTCGACCGATTGACAAAATTTGCAATTTTATTCCGCGATTATTTTCTACAATTGTTCGACAAAATTCTCAACTTTCTTTCGCGACCGAATGACGTAATTCACGAATTTTTTCTGCCATGGTTTGATGAAATTCGCTATTTTTTTCGTGACCGATTGACTAAATTTGCGATTTTATTACCCGACCTCTTGATGAAATTCGTGATTGTCTCTCCGATAGCTTGAAGTAATTTGTGATTTTTTTACGAGATCGTTCAACTATATTGCCGATTTCTTTTTCCGCGACCGTAGCAAAATTCGCGTTTATTTATTTTTCCTTTGTGATTTTTGCAGAAAATTGTAGCTTTAGACCAATTTTCGTATCATCGTAGTTTGTAGCTCCAAATCTGACAGTTCTGCCGTCCGCAACCCGGCTCAAATCCGACGCACTATAGCCCGAATCCGAAAGGATATGAATTTTTTAGTTCATTTAAATATCCTTAAAGAAAACTTTATTTATTTTAAATTAAATGAATTAGTAGAAATGCATTAATACTTCTTTAGATCCACTTAATCTGTCGTTAAGAATTGGAAACATTTTTTAATAATTTAAAAGCATCTACTATTATATACGACTAAAATTAATATTTGATTTATAGCAAATGTTTTAAAAAATCAACACATTAATCTGAATTCGTCTGAAATATAATTCTGCTTATTTTCATTAATTATTATCTTTTTTTTAATGCCAACAACCCGACATAGGAAAATTTAAATCTGACCGTCAAGAAATATACTAGAGTGAACTCGAAGCACAGATAGAATATTACTGGCATTACGACCCGGAAAAAAAAAACTAGTCGTTGGGGGCCACCGTAATACTTACCCATCATGGATATGCATAATGTAAAATATTAAAATAAAAATGTGTAAACTACTTATAAAATGCATTGCAATTCAAATAAAATCCGGGCTTGATGACGTCACAAACTTTAAAGGCTCGATTACTGAATTGCTTGAAAGAAACATCCTTATAACTCCAAAAATAATAATCCTATTAACTAGCGGTTTATTGCATCTGATTAAGCGTCAAATTTCCAATTAAAATATGTCTTTGAAGTGAAATTTGCATGAAATACAGGGTCATGAAAAATCGAAGAGTGTGGGAAATAGGATTCAAAATATCTCGGCAACTCATTATCCGATCGACTTCATGCTGTATGCAAAATTTATGTTTTTTTATTGTCTTTTATATTCATTTCTTTAAATAACCAATTTCGAAAATTTTTATATACCTTTTATCAGAACTAATATTTCGAGAGTCCGAAAAAAATTGTTCCGGTTAATCGAGGTTATTGAAATGAAATAGGCTTCTTCCCATTATGACAGACTAAGTACATACCAAATTGCAAGGCTCTATCTCAATTTTTTCGGGAGATAGAGCGTTTACAGACACACAGACAGACGGACGGCAATTTTTTTTTTTTTTCTAAAAATATGTTTTTCGGAATCTCCAGTGTCTGAAACGTGTAAATCCGTCAAAATTTTTTTTTCGATTTTCAAAACGATTACAAGACTTACCCTATACTACGTATGATGGGTAAGTAATTAAAGACTAGATGCAGGACACTATTCAACGATCCAGATCTATTCTGGTCTTATCAGATTATAACTACATGTCGGAACCGGAATCTCCATTTCATAACGACAGCGATGGACAAGAGCTATTCTGGTCTTACGTCGTTATCCTACAGTAGAGGATGAAAAATAGAAAATCCCCTGCTTGCAGTCGGACATGTTTGTAGCCAATCAGATGCAATTACGCACGTGTTTTCGTTTATTTGGGAGAAGGGATGTCAGCTGTTTTGCTTTGGGCTATTGTCCAGTGCGAAAAAATTTTCGGGTTATTTACAAAAGGGTTAAAAGGGGGAATGCGATTGTTTAATATTAACGTGTCCGTTCCTGCAATCTGTGTAATATTTCCAGGCCGAAGTGAAAAATAAAAAAATGTCTATTTGCATTTTTAATTGTGCATAAAACACTATTTATTATTATTATTCTTGAACCAAATTTTTTGGAAAGTAACTTTGCTCTATTTTGATCTCAGAAAAAGATTAGCAAATTTCCAGTGAAATTGTCAGATTTTTTTTTCTTTTTTTTTTTTTAATACACTGGGTTGGGTTGGGTTGGGTTGATTATTGACGGCCAATTATCTACACTAGGGATATAGGCCCGGTGGAAGTGCCCTTCGTGGGGGTCTTTCTAAGGGAACCTAACCCGTATTTACGCATGGATAAATCCACGGCTCGAAGAAAACCACGAAAACTCCGAAAGATTAGGCCGACGGGCGCGATTGGGATCGAACCCAGCACCTCCCGTCTACCAGCTTCGAGAGCACAACCTCTCAGCCACTGGTGGGGCTTTTTATACACTGCAAAATATTTTTTAAATAGGGGTGAGGAGGACTTTTGTAGATTCTACCAAGCTCTATATGAATATTTAAGAATATAATCGAATTTTTTTTTAAATAAATATAAAATAGTTCATAACTTTTTTATTTATTTGTATCTTTAGACCATTTAGTATAAACTAAACCAGAATTAATTATGCGACTGATATTAAAATTGTTAACTTATATTTCCAGTTTCGATAATTTTGTTTATTTTAAATTGATTATAACTGTGACACCCCCCAGTTCTGAAAAAATGTAAATTAGACCGAATATTTAAATATAATTTAGTTGTATCTTTACTGGATTAATATAGATTTATTAATCAAATTTGTAAGTAAATTAGTTGCACATTTTTTACCGATAAGAAAAAAATAATATACAGATATCTGAAAAATTTCAAAGGATCTGTAAAGAAGCTTCTTGTAAGAAAATAACATTTTGTAATTAACACGATTCATTGATATTGATATATATCCGATATTTTAAAAATATTATTATGTTTGTTAATTTCGATATTTGATATCAAATATAATATATACTCGGATTTTTTTATACTTCCAGCATAAATAAATTGTTCAAAACCTGTGCACATGATAATTTCATTAACTGTACCGTTTTGTAGACAAAGAACTTTTGCTCTGGCAGTGACTTAAGCGCCCCCCCCCCCCTTCCCAATATATAATAAAAACCTTTACGTTTGAAGCTGAATTTGTAAATGTAGAACACCCACTGAAAGATACACTGTCAAATTTAGATAAGTTATTTAAATCTTCATAAGAAAGAATCTTTTCAGGCTTTAGCTTAGTACTATACAATAGGTTAAGGAATGAAAAAGCAGACAAACTTACATTTACTTTCCAATTTTTCAATTACAAAAACTATTTTATATTTCAAATTTTATTGTATTAAACAACATTTCCTTAATATTAAATCCTACAAGTGTTCATGCTAAGTGTAATACATTTTAATTTCTAATTATATTAAGTATGGAAAAATTTCTAAACATCAATAAGTTGACTATTTAGAAAATATCGAATATATATCAAAATGTCAGATTTGTTTATGTTGTCGAAAATGTCACGATATTTACGAACCCTGGTAATTAAGACTCTGCCCTCTTTCTATTTTTTAATGTTAAACAAGCGCCCCCCCCCCCCCCCAAAGTAAAACAAAAAATCTTTCCAAGCCTTGCCGCTGCGATCTCGACACCCTTGAAGCACTCGGCGAAACGCCGACGAAAAACAACCGACTCCGATAGGCGAAATTTCGACTCTACTACACCAGCAAATTGTCGCTTAGAGGACTTTTTCCGACCCGTTTCAGCGTTCCGATAACACCAGAATACACTCCATGTTTCCTCTATTTTCCTATACGCCAGCGAAGTGTGACGTCACTGTAATGGCTGCTGGAGACAAGAAGTTTCGGTTTCCCATTAAACGTTAATGTAAGCAAAAAATAAAGTCGTGTTAACAGTATTAATAAATTTTTTTAAGAAATTTCTGTTACAGTTTTGCTAAATCTTAGGTAAGGCATTCATAATGCATTCAACAAACTTCTGATTAAGTGAGTCATTTTTTTTAATTCATCAAAAAAAAAAGGATAAACCTTCATGGAGAGCATCAATGGCGGATGTTATGAACATTTGAATGTAATTTTAAAATGTTTTTAAGGTTTTAATTTCTTTTAGTAGATATTTCTATTACTCAGGCGTACTCTATGTTAAGTTTCATCTGAGTTAAAATGTGTTTCTGCTGTATTTGTTTTCTTTTTTTTTTAAATTTTTCTAACAGTTATAAGATCACTAATGATAATTTTATCAAATGATTCTTTATGGTTACTGGATTATATTTTTTTGCGCGGTCATCGCATAATTAAATGCAGGAAGACTGACTATCTTTATAAAATTTTATTAAATAATAGGAATGTAAACAACTGAATATAGACATTTTCGGTAATCAAGTAAAATAATTAAGAAAAAAACAACACAAATAACATGAAAACGACTGGAAAATACATTTAAACTGCAAGAATATCAAGCCAAATATATTAAAACATCACCCTTGCTTTACGATTCAGCAGAGAAATTTATGTAAATAATACACCAAATGAAGAAAAAAAAAGAAAATAACCCAGCAGAAACACAATTTAACTCAGATGAAACTTAACATAGAGTACGCCTGAGTAATATAAATATCAACTAAAAGAAATTAAAACCTTAAAAACATTTTTAAATAGACGCTTTCAGTGTGACGTCAGTCATGACGTTTTGGTTGGATACTGACTCCAAACAAACGGTTGCTAAGTTTCATTTCTTATGAAATATAAATCGTGGAAAATGTTAGCACTGCATATAAAGTGTTAAACACTTAACTGTGAGATATAGCTATAACAAGTAGCTAAACTATACAAACAAAATTGAAAATACAACATAGCAACCGTTTGTTTGGAGTCAGTTTCCAAGCAAAACGTCATAGCCGACGTCACGACTGAAAGCGTCGAGGCTAACGAAAAAGAAAGGCTACCGCGGTGCTTTACGCATATATTTTTTTACAGATCGCGGGAGTCACGTGATGCTCGAATCCACCAATGCAGGTATACGAAAAGAGAATCACGTCACTCTAGCGGTCTGTAAAAAAAGATAAGTGGAATGCACCGCGGTAGCCTGTCTCTTTCGTTAGCCTCGTGAAAGCGGCTATTACATTCAAATATTCAAAACATCGGCCATTGATGCTCTGCATGAAGGCTTATCTTTTTTGATGAATTAAAAAAAATGACGCACTTAATCAGAAGTTTGTTGAATTCATATGAATGCCTTACATCAGATATAGCAAAACTGTAACAGACATTTCTTAAAAAAATTTATTAATACTGTTAACAAGACTTTATTTTTTGCTAACATTAACGCTCAACGGGAAACCGAAACTTCTTGTCTCCAGCAGCCATTACAGTGACGTCATCACTTCGCTGGCGTATACTCAGGCGATTTACTATGAGCGCGTTCACGGACCGCAACCTGGGCTACGCAGGGTAACCCATGTGTAATCGGATGCGTTCAGAGACCGATATTACTTGACTTGCGGGTTACCCGTAGCGTTTAGAGCCGGAAATTGCCCAGACTTCGGGTAACCCGCATTATCTGCAGAATTTTGTTGGGTAAAGTGATCACCTGGTTGGAAAATCTGATTTGTTAGTTTGCTTTATAGCTAACTGTCATTCTTTATGACTCCTGCTGTACACTTGAGTCCTAACCATTTGATTGGTCTACCTTTAACAGGAATATGATATAATTGGCCAACGTCGGTTAGGATGGTTCCTGCAATGATTCTACGATCAAAATATAGTGGTAGATTGGTTGACGGAAGTGCTTGATTCTAAACTTGCCCAAAAAAGTTCACAGCCGTTTTAACCCAACTTTACCCTATGAAAATCAGATGACGTCCTTCCCCAATTATACGAACTACCCGTGTTTCGATCTCTGAACGTGCTCTATATTTGAATATTAGAGTACAGATATGTCTGCTTGTCAATATAAAAAATAAAATTGGTATTAGAGATATAAATATACGCTACTTTTCATAATGGACTTTACCCATGTGACGTCAGCCGCGGGTATTCAGAAGAAAAACACCAATAGGCGTGCAGAACATTTTAACACTGCTTCCCCTTCATCCAATAAACAGTCTTTTTCGGAGGGTAAATACCCGCTGCGGCATGGGTGTTGCCATTCGTGGGTAAAGTCCATTGCATCAAAATAAATAATTTCCATTAATTTGGTGTTCGTGTCGAAATACGTCGGGTTCGGCTCGACGAAATTTTTCTTGTCGGATTCTGGTTGACATTTCGGTTGACTTGAAATGGAATTTTTGGGTCCCGATCCCTGCAGAACTCTAGACTGGACGTTTAGACAAAGAACTGGTTTCTCCAAATAGCTGGTAGCTTTCTAATTAGTCTAAAACTGCACAGGATCATTGCAATGGAGTAAAAACTGGTCATTTTTAATTAGCCTAACGCCGTATAGGATCTTTGCAACATGAGTGCAAGAAATCCATCCAAGCCAAGACTGAAAATATTTCTGAGTATTAGAAACAACAAAGTAAAAATGGGCTAGAAGAATTCTATGTCTTGCATTATGGCTAAAAATTGATCTCTGGATAGTAAAATTGCTATTATTTAAGCATATAAAGAAGAATTTACTATGAATCAGATATTTCTCCAAGACTGAAATCTGTCCTGAGACTGAAGGTCTTGTACCCATGCTTTGCAATAAGCCTAAAAAATATCAGGCTGATTGAAAAAAGAGATATGATCCTCCAATTAGCCTGGCTCTGTGCAGAAAGTAAGAGACGGATTTTTCAATTAATCTACAACATATATATTGAAATCAAAAGGATCATAAAAAATGTGACATCTGTAATTCGTCATAAAATAAGTCGAGTGATCGTCAATTGATGACTTCAGTGGAAAAACGCTGTGAATTATTTTTTAGTGATCTGCAACGTAAATTGGGACATATGAATAGTTTTTTGTATACAAATAATCTTCCATGTCACGTGACGAAAATGAAAACAATAAGAGTAGTATTGTGATCAAGGCGAATGCTAAATTTTTATTCCCGCTGCTGTAAATGTAAATAGGATTGCCGCAACAACTACGTTTAATATTTTTTCTACCACTGTTTCCAAACAATTATGATCTACAAGAAAGATGGGTAGAAATATAGTCCGTTATTGTTTGCTAAAAGTGGTACACTGAAAATTAAAAAAAAAAAATCGCCGGAGGCATTCTTTTGTAAAGAACTTTAGTGTAGTTCATTAAAATTGATTAATCTGCTAAGATAGAATACAGTTTAAAAATATTTTCCATTGGTTGATTGAAATTCTGTCTTAACATGCTTTACTGCATTTTTCCCCTTGATAATCTTTTTGTTTTCAAGATATTCCGTGAGCTGGTGTGACATTTATAGAAAAAAATTTAACGTCGATGATTTTGGTATATATGACAGTTAAGATCTCTCCGATACTGAAACTAGTAAACTGCCGCACTAGTGCTAGGTAGGGCTCCTTTAATACAGGCTGAATCATCAAGCATTTTGATGCCCACTTACCGTTTGTTGCCCATTGTTGCCTATGAGGCGAGAAATGTTTAAACGATTATCGAGTTACAAAATCACTTAAAATGGGCGGTTGTTTCGCATAAAATTGTTTTAATCTGTCAAGGAGTGGATTTAGAATATTTAAAACCCATATAAATGAAGAAAGGCGGAATAATTTGTCTATAAATGCTAGAAGAAAAGATCAGGATTGAAGAATTTCGCCAAATGCCATGCCAACCAGTTCACTTGTATAGAATAAACCGGTTCTTCGAGTGTTCGAGTCCGATATGGTATATTGCAGGACGGGCGAGAAAAGTCGAATGGGTGGAGTAGGGGGGGTTAGATATTTAAATTCATTTACTGTTGTTAAAAAGTGTAGAAAAAGGACTTTCTTTAATCGAAATTTAAAGATTTTACACTTTACACTTTGAATTTTGTGCGCGCGCGCGGGGGGGGGGGGGTCAAAAGGAAAAAACTGAAAGTTAAGAATAGGTGGGGGGGGGGGCGTGATTGAAATGATTATATATTTCTTGTTTGAAAAAAGTAACAAACACATAAGAAAAAAAATTTAAAAATTTTTAATTTCATCAGCTGCAGAAAGGAGGGGGGGGGGGCAGATTCTTTATTATTTTTTTGGCAGGAAGGGGAAATTTTGACGATTCATTATTTATTTATTGTTATTGTAAAATTACAAATAAGGCAGAAATTTTTTTTTAATTAAAGATTTTTGAAAAAACACAATGCAAACACACTGATAAAAATTTATTTGTTTCTATAATAGGCGCAAATGCTAAAAACTCAGTTTTAAAGCATTAAAACATTTTATGATGTAAAATCAGATGTCAACATATTTAAGCGCTTTTGGCTAAACATTAGCCATCATCAGAGGATAAAAAAACAGTCGAAAATCTATACCTTATTTTTATATAGTAACAAATAAATTTTTATCAATAAGTTTGCATTGTGTTTTTTCAAGTTTAAGAAGGTGAATTTGACGTTTTTACTATATGGAATTTTCTATACATTTTTAATTGAAAGGATTTTGTTTAATGTGGTTTTCAAATTCCCTGCTCAAGAGCGCAAAACTTTTTGACATATTTTCTGGCTCATTTTTAAACGAAAAGGAATAAAATCGGCAGAACTGACTGTTGAAACGATTTGGAATCGAATATCGTTTTCTAGTTTTTGACAAATTATTTATCGAGTAATACGCGATCATTGTCATGTGACGACAAGCTTCTCCCTTTCTCGCGCTGCCGCGTCAGGAATTCGATTCAAACCGTCCACTTTGACAGTATTTTCTGAAAAATCTTAAGAAGACCTGCTCATTTTATGTGTTTTTGAACAAAAATGAATTCAGAAATATGTCAGAAAGTAGTTTCTTTGGATTTGAGAACAGAGGGGAAGAGGCGGAGATCGGTAATTTCGAAAAGGGGGAATTTAAATAATTGGTCATTTGTTGTTGCAATAAAGTAATAAATGAGTATACAGAAAAAATAAGTTTTAAAATTTTTAAACTTTTACGTTCTGGATTGGTTGAAATTTTTGGATTGTAGCGATGTGGGGCGGGGGGGGGGGGGGGGGTAGAGATTGAGATAACATTAAAAGAAAACAGAAATTATTATTCGAAACGCGGAAGGTTCTCATTCTTCATCATTAATTTTTTTAATAAGGATTATTTTACATGCGATTAAATTGTAAAAACTGAATATCTAACAACGAAATTTATTCTCTAGAATATCAGCATTTTAAGACTCTTTTATTAATAAGGATTATTTTACATGCGATTAAATTGTAAAAACGGAATATCTAACAATGAATTTTATTTATTATTAGAATATCAGCATTTTAAGACACTTTTATTAATAACAAATTATATCACAACTTAACTTCATACTGAAAGTAATAAAAATATAAGAGTCCAATGCATGTGAATATATATTTTCACATTAAATAAAATTTAGAATTAATTACATTTATATTGTCATCTATATATTTAAAACGCTAAGCGATTTCTTTCGACAATCCGTGAGAACAAACTACTGCATCAAATTACATCATTCTTTTTTTAAATGAAAGATATTTGGACACAGATTTGTTATCGTGCATTCGTTTGTTCGAAAATTTAATTAATTAGCCGTAATTTTCAATTAAACTTTTTTTCTGTTTATGACGTCATAAAGTCGGCAATCGGATTAACGCCCACTGTTGCGAGGCACATAGTTTATTCTCTGAACTCAATGGTTGCGAGATAATAGAGAAATAATATTAAAAGCACGTGGCTTTTAGACCGAATTTTTTAATTTGCATGTTAAATAAATTTCGGTAAAAATATTTATCCGCGTGTTTTATAAGCGAATTAAAATTCATATTTATTGTGATGTCACGGGAATATTGTTCATTGGGCTTATTTTATTGTTATGCATTATAACTTTGTTGATGCCATTTTTTTCATTACAATTTTAAGCATAAAAGAAACGTGTAGCACTCACTGTAGAATAATTATAGCTTTTAATATCTCGGGGCGAATTGAATAATTCTTTTATAAGACCAGGAACCATACGTTACTGGCATTTTCATAAATTTTATTACAGGTTGACACAAAACACTTAAAACGGCACATTACACGTAATATATGACTTCACTTTCACATTTCCGTAGAACAAAATAACTCATACATTCTATTTACATAATAACACTTCGAAAAACAAAAACTTCTCTCGACAAAGCTCACATGTCAACTGCACGAAAGTATTTCTAGATCACGTGATGCGTGGCGCGTTTCGCCGGGAAGAGTCCATTTTAATGGAAGGGGCTTTCTGCGTTACATCCCCCCTCTCTGTTTCCGACATACGTCTCGGAGAGGAAACAGGATGTTTTCTGGGTCTCCCTCTTTTTCTCAGAGATGCAACTGGAGTAGTTTTAGTTTCTTGGAATGGTGTCAAGGCTGAAACATGATAAGATCCAATTCGCTGAGTAGGATTGTCTAGACTGGCAATGTCATATGTCACCAGTGATTTTTGAGTCAAAACTATATATGGCCCATCTCTCTTAGGCATAAATTTGCTGTTTTCTGGTTACTTGCCTTGCTCACAGGGTGTAAGGCAACCCATACTTTTTCACCAGGTGTAAAATAAACTCTTCTGCGATTTTTATCATAATATTTCTTACGCTGATCTTGTTTTATT
Source organism: Maratus michaelseni (assembly GCA_963931845.1). Taxonomy (NCBI): domain Eukaryota; kingdom Metazoa; phylum Arthropoda; class Arachnida; order Araneae; family Salticidae; genus Maratus; species Maratus michaelseni. Next base: position 59,212,041 of record OZ007600.1, on the reverse strand, counting down.
TCAACTCGCTCTTTTACTCTCTTTGAGACATCTGCAAGACGTTTAAGATATGGAGTTATTTCAGGAACAAAATTGTCATTTTCCACAACTGCTCTAAAATCGTTTACCACATCATCTATTGTTCTTAGTTCTCGACCAAAATGCAGATAGGCGGCAGTTTGGCCTGTTGTATCAGATTTGGCAGAGTTCATAGCAAATCTAATAAAAGGAAGTTTATCAATCCAGGAATCGTGTTCATCCCCAACAAGGATTGCTATTCGAGGTTTCAAGTCTCTATTTTTCCGTTCGACTGGGTTGGCCTGAGGGTGGTACAAAGATGTCAATGATTGGTCAATTCCGAGAATGTAACAAACTTGTTGTAGAACAGCGCTCACGAACTGAGGGCCGTTATCACTTAAGAGTCTTCTTGGGATACCATAACAAAGGAAAATCTCTTCAATCAGGGTAGTTGCACATTCTTGAGTAGTGGCAGTTTTTAAGGCAAACAGTTCTACCCATTTTGTGGCACAATCTTCTACTATAAAAATCCATCGGTGCCCATCTTTACTACGGGGCAATGGTCCAAAGAGATCAATGCTGAGTGTCTCAAACCGCTGAGCATAAGCAGGTGTTCGTAATAAACCGGCTGGTTTCTGATTTGTTGATTTATAACGAGCGCATTCTGGACACTTCTTCACGTATTCAGAAATGTAAGATCTCATGCCTGTCCAATAATAACTCTTAGCAATTCTCTGATAAGTACCTGCTTCACCATAATGTCCGGCTGAGGGGTCGTCATGATGAAGTTTCAAAATATTTTGTCATTCTTTTACTGGAATGACTAGTTGCGCTTCCTCGGCGTCTGATTCAGGAGCATACCGGTAAAGCACACCTTGATTCATCAGGAATCCTCTATCAGTCCAATTGGCGAAGTCTTCACTTTTTTGTTTGTCTTCAAAACAATCTATAATCTTTTTAAGATTTTCATGTTGCAACTGAGCTTCTCTGATATCCTTTGGGATTCTTGTTGGCATGTCTATGCTGACAAAGTTGCATGTCTCACAGAAAGCAGACTGATGACTACAGACAGGACGTGATAGCATGTCAGCCACAACATTAGATTTTCCAGGTTCATATTCTATTTTTAATAAGAACTATTGTACTTGTAGTGCCCAACGGGCTAATCTCCCCGATGGTGACTTAAGGCTCAGAAGCCATTTTAAAGGTTGGTGGTCCGTAGCGACAACTACTTCTTGACCTTCCACATAGCCACGAAATTTTCCTAAGGCCCAGACTACAGCTAATGCCTCGCGTTCCGTAGAGGAATAATTTCTTTCAGCACTTGTAAGAAGACGGCTAGCGTATTCTGTGGGATGTTCAGAGGTCTTGTCATCACCCTGTAGAAGAACAGCGCCAAGAGCATAGTTACTAGCGTCCGTGCGCAAAATAAATGGTTTGGTCCCATCAGCTTGCTTAAGAACAGGAGGTGTTATGAGACATTGTTTTAGAGTTTCAAAGGCTGTTTGTTCTTCGTTTCCCCATTTCCAAATAACTTTCTTTTTCGTTAGATTACTAAGGGGCCTTGAGATATCAGCAAAATTTGGTATAAATCTTCTGTACCAAGAACAGGTCTGTAAGAAAGACTGGATCTCTTTCACATTTTTAGGAGGAGGTATCGCTTTAATTGCAGATACTTTGTCTGGATCTACTTCTAGACCATTTGGTGTTATCCAGTGCCCTAGGTACTTGACCTTTTCGCAAGAGAAATGACATTTTTCACGCTTGGCATCTAATTTAAGTTCTATGAGTCTCTACAACACAGCTGTAAGATCTGAGAGATGTTTCTTAAAGGTGTCTGATAAAACGATGATGTCGTCTAGGTATGACAAAGGAAGGACATCCTTAAGACCACTTCTAAATTGATCTATCATTCTCTGAAACGTAGCAGGAGCGTTCTTGATTCCAAAAGGCATCTTTAAAAAACGAAAAGTACCGAAAGGACAGACAAAGGCAGTTTTATCTTGATCTGGTGGGTAGACTCGGACTTGGTGATATCCTGAACGAAGATCTAAAGTTGACATATAAGAAGTATGCTGGGCTTCATGTAAAAGGTCGTCCATTCGAGGTAATGGATATTTATCTGCCACTGTAACTGCATTTAATTTTCTGTAATCAATGCATAACCTCATACTACCATCCGGCTTTGGTACGAGAACCACCGGTGAAGCATAAGGGGATTCACATTCTTGTATGATTCCCTGAGCTAGAAGATTATCTATTTCTTTCTTAAGAATTTCCTAGCAGGAGTCATCCGATAAGGTGGCACAGCAATAGGAGCACTATCACCTGTATTGATACGATGCTCTACAAACGGAGTTGTCTCTCCCCCTGGTTGAAAGCATTTTTCATACCTTTTTAGAAGACCATTCAGTTTTTCTCTTTCGTCAGAAGTTAAATTTTTTCCTTCATCTTCACGTAAGGCGTATGGACTGACTTCGACCGCACCAGCTGATGAATTATTTTCTTCAACGTATTCATCTACAAAATGAAACTTTTTCTGAGGTTTATTACTGAAATGCCACGTTTTGTTGGCATTATCTAACACCATGTTAGCGTTGTGCAAAAAATCCATGCCTAAAAGCGTTCTATTATTACCCTTAGCATTTGGTAATATAATGAACTCCGTTTTGAAGACTCGACCTTCAATCTCTACTGGAACTGTAGCAGACAAAGTTTCTCTGGCTACTGTAATTCCGTCAGCCAACGTGACATCATGAGTATGAGGTTTCAGTGCAACACCAGTTTTTAAAAATAGCTCATACATACGTTCTCCCGCAATGGAACGATTTGCTCCCGTATCTGCACAGACTAACACTTTCTTATTGCATATCGTGATAGGCACATTTGGAGCTGAAACTGTTGAAGTATTTAAACTATACAACTTAAGACGATGTGCTTGCACATTTTCCTTTTTAACCGAAGGGCTACAATTTGGGCATTTCTTCTTTATAAATCCCACTTTACCACAACCATAGCAAACAATATCCGCTTCTAAGCGTCGATTACCAAACTTAGGAGGAGATCTGTCCTCTTTTGGAGGGTTATTCTGCTTCCAATTATTATCTCGACGAGGAAATTATTTTTTCACTTGGGGTACAACCGGATCTCTTTTTGGGAACGTACTTCGTATAATTTCATAGGCATCTAGTTTTTCGGCGAGGTCGACTGGCGAGTTTAAATTTTCCCACTCATCTAACATATGCTGTTTACATTCAACAGGCACGCGCCTTTTCATTTGATCAGCTATGATCAGATCCTGGAGTGCTTCAAAAGACGTTACAGTTAACTCTTTAAGCCAATTTTCAAAATAATCTCGAAGTTCGAAGTAATAATCTCGCCAAGAAATTTCTTTTACCTTGCGATGAGCAAAGAACAGCTGCCTGAATTTTTCGGCACTAATTTTAAACCGTTTTAGAAGTAAATCTTTAACGTGCGAAAAATTCGAAGCGTTTTCTTCCGATTCACGAGCGATAAGCGTAGAAATAGAACATGGGACAACACTGAGAAAATACGATACCCATAGATGCTCAGGTACCTTCGAGAGCTTTAACTGGCGTTCCAGGAGCACCAAAAACAAAGTTACATATCTGTTTCTGGCCTGAATGTAGGCAACAACCTTTGGACATCTATCTTACTTTCCGCGTGTGATATTATCCCTGTCGCATTACCACCTATCACTCCACTGGATGCACTTTGGCTCTGAACCTGTAACTCAAGCTTCTCAAGCTCAAAATTCATCTCAAGTTTTTTAAACTCCATCTCTTCTGCCCTACGCTTCTCTTCTAATTCCAGCTTATGCTTTTCTAACTCTGCTTCTTTTTGTTTATCCTCTAATTCCCGCCTACGTTGTTCTTCTTCCCGAGTTGCAATTTGATTCCTGACTAATGAATTCACAAAATCAACATCGAACGAGGGGGAGGATTTGATTTTTTCCCGCAATGTGACAACGGTCATAGTGGTTTGCACATCTAAATTCATTTCTAAAGTAACCTGGAACAAATCCTCTTTGCGAGCTTTATTAAGTTCAGACATTTTTAATTTTAGCAAAACAACTAGCCGAAAACCCTATAATTGCCAAAATTTTGTTTAAACCGTACCCCAAATGTGAGCTTAACCGTTACAAATCATATCCTTATTATTAATGTTCGTATCCGTCTGTGTGTGTGTGTGTGTGTGTGTGTGTATCTGTACCCGGATAAACTCTGCGAGCGTAGCGAGTAGCGAAGCGCTTTTTGTGTCAAAAAATTCAGAAAAATCCGGGCCTTCAGGAATTGCAGTTTCGAAAAAATCGGCCCTTAATTAAGGGAGTTATTAACGAACAAAGCTGTTTTAATTGCTTCAAAAGAAACCTATGTGGAAAGTCCTCCGCGCATGCCCAGAAGAGCACAATCCTCATCTTCCGCAAAAAGAAGAAGGAAAGATCGCTTCTGCCGGTTTCGTTTTACGAATGTCTAAACTCGCCGACGGCGAACCGACTGAAATACGAAAAAACAGTCAACATATTCTGAAAGAACGTACTTTTACGTCTCTAACGATTCGGTCGGTTCGAAAAAATTTCGATATTAACCCTTTCAAAAAAAATATTATCAAAAAGCCCCGAATTCGTGTTTTTGATTTTCTCCCTTCGTCCGAGCCTCGCATCCGCCGGACTAAGAAAGATTCGGATAAACGGATTTCACCAAATAAAAGACCGGTCTTTGTCCTCTCCAATGTCATCTTCCATTAAAAAAAATACGTCAGTTAACCCTTCGAAAACGTATATTGCCCGTACACCGTTTCGCGATTTGGGCAATTTCGACTATTTTGAAAAATTCGCTGCGGCGGTTCCAAACGAGTCAATGAAAACTAAAAATACCAGACGAGATCTACATTCATTATCCTTTCGAAATCTGCGATCGTTTTTGAAAAATACAAATATTAACCCTTCGAAAAAAATTCGCGCGCAGACTCACTTTTGCAAATTCCGATTCTCTGCGATTTTTAAAATCGCGCATCGGCTCTATGAAAGAACAAAAACACAAACAAACACACCCAAGTACATTTCCCTCCTTTCGAAATCACTGTAAAACCTTTAGTTTTAAAAAATATTTCACTTAACCCTTTCGAAATCGTTTTTTTCGTAAGTTTCTTTCGGTTTTTCAGCGATTTCTGCAAAATTTAAAAATTCAATTCTGGGCTTCTTAACAAAATACGAAAAAATAAAAATACCGAGCCTAATATACGTTCATTTTCCTTTTAAAATCAGGTATCAGTTTCAAAAAATTCGTTTTTTAACCCTTCTAAAAAAATGGTTTCCGAAACTCACTCGCGTGAATTTTCGTTTTTTGGCCCATGTTTAAAAACCCGCATCGACTCGGAAAATGTGAATAGAGACAAATAAAATACACCAGATCATAGCCACCTTCTTATTCTTCGAAACATATATTTCAGTTTTAAAAAATATGTACATTAACCCTTTAGAAACCGGTAGTTCCCGTACCTCACTTTCACGATTTCCTCTAATTTGCCAATGTAAACTCCCCCGCCGCAGGACTTTTTTATCGAAGTACACAAATTCCGAGAGAAGAAGCTAAAAGTGCATACATTCATCTATAGAAAGATGCCTTCGACTTTAAAAAATTCGATTATTATCAATTAAAAAAAACTCTTTTGTGAAATCCGTTTCTAGAAATGAGCGTTTTTCGGCGCAAGCACAGTTTAATCAAACTGTAATAAGTGACTTTGATTTGGCCGTAATTATCTAATTTATTAACGATTTTGAATCAAAAATCGTTGTTCATTTTGTGTACAGAATTGAATGGGCTTTCCGAATATATGATTTATTTTGAGAAATAATTATATTTTCATAGTTAAAATTCTATTCTACTAGGATATTTTTATTCTGAAGCAGCCGATTGCACTCCGAATACTTGCTTTTACTTTTTTCGAAAGCTCCAAAAGATATCAAAATATTTCTTTTTCTATTTTTTATATATCGGATTCTATATAGTTTGTTGAACATTTATTTTTAAAGGTTTTAGAATTTTTTAAATAATGGTCATTTTTGTATAGAAAAAAAAAAAGAAAAAGCTAAGGAATTTGCTATTTTTTTTCAAATAATCTCCCTTGGTATGGGTCCCATCGCGACCTGGTTTGGCTCATTCGACTCGAGATAGATAGAGCTTACCGAATTTAGTTTCGAGTTTCCCCACCAGGGTGCGCTTTCCTATCTCTGTTTCTATGGGACGAATCACGACGGGGTATAGCTCATTCGACTCGACACCGATAGAGCTTACTAGAGATTATCAATTTTAGTTCTGCATTTCACCACTAGGGGGCACTTTCCGAACTCTGTTTCTATGGGCCGGATCACTACGGGGTATGGCTCATTCGACTTGACATCAATAGCTTTTCGAGATTTTACAATTAGGGGCAGCGGGAACCCGAGCTGGAGGTTCGTTCAGTTAGAGGTTTATACTATTCGATGTGCAATTTAAGGGATTATCCGGTGTGTGCTCAGCACGACCAGTATACGGTGCTGAAGGCAGCGGGGACCAGGGTCAGAAGTTCGTTCGGTTAGAGGTTTATACTATTCAATGTAAAAATTAAGGGATTATCCGGTGCGTGCTTAGCACGACCGGTATACGGTGCCGAAGGCAGCGAAGACCCGGGTCGGAGGTTCGTTCGGTTCGAAGTTTATCTTATTGGAGGTTTTACAAGATTCGAGATTTTACAAGATTAGAGGTTTTACAATTAGGGGCCCGCTGGCGGGCGAAGCCAGCTAGTCCTTATTATTAATGTTCGTATCCGTCTGTGTGTCTGTCTGTGTGTGTATCTGTACCCGGATAAACTCTGCGAGCGTAGCGAGTAGCGAAGCGCTTTTGGTGTCAAAAAATTCAGAAAAATCCGGGCCTTCAGGAATTGCAGTTTCGAAAAAATCGGCCCTTAATTAAGGGAGTTATTAACGAACAAAGTTGTTTTAATAGCTTCAAAAGAAACCTACGTGGAAAGTACTCTGCGCATGCCCAGAAGAGCTCACTCCTCATCTTCCGCAAAAAGAAGAAGGAAAGATCGCTTCGGCCGGTTTCGTTTGACGACTGTCTAAACTCGCCGACGGCGAACCGACAGAAATACGAAAAAACCGTCAACATATTCTCAAAGAACGTACTTTTACGTCTCTAACGATCCGGTCGGTTCGAAAAAATTTCGATATTAACCCTTTCAAAAAAAATAATCAAAAAGGGTCGAATTCGTGTTTTTGATTTTCTCCCTTCGTCCGAACCTCGCATCCGCCGGACTAAGAAAGATTCGGATAAACGGATTTCACCAAATAAAAGATCGGTCTCTGTCCTCTCCAATAACACCTTCCATTAAAAAAAATACGTCAGTTAACCCTTCGAAAATGTATATTTTCCGTACACCGTTTCGCGATTTCGGCAATTTCGACTATATTGAAAAATTCGCTGCGGCGGTTCCAAACGAGTCAGGGAAAACTAAAAATACCAGACGAGATCTACATTCTTTATCCTTTCGAAATCTGCGATCGTTTTTGAAAAATACAAATATTAATCCTTCGAAAAAAATTCGCGCGCAGACTCACTTTTGCAAATTCCGATTCTCTGCGATTTTTAAAATCGCGCATCGGCTCTCTGAAAGAACAAAAAAACAAACAAACACACCCAAGTACATTTACCTCCTTTCGAGATCACTGTAAAACCTTTAGTTTTAAAAAATATTTCAGTTAACCCTTTCGAAAACGTTTTTTTCCGTAAGTCTCTTTCTGTTTTTCAGCGATTTCTGCAATATTTAAAAATTCAATTCTGGGCTTCTAAACAAGATACGAAAAAATAAAAATACCGAGCCTAATCTACGTTCTTTTTCCTTTTAAAATCAGGTATCAGTTTTGAAAAATTCGTTTTTTAACCCTTCTAAAAAAATGGTTTCCGAAACTCACTCGCGTGAATTTTCGTTTTTCGGCCCATGTTTAAAAATCAGCATCGACTCGGAAAATGTGAATAGAGACAAACAAAATACACCAGATCATAGCCACTTTCTTATTCGTCGAAACATATATTTCAGTTTTAAAAAATATGTACATTAACCCTTTAGAAACCGGTCGTTCCCGTACATCACTTTCACGATTTCCTCTAATTTGCCAATGTATACCCCCCCTCCCCCGCGCCGCAGGACTTTTTTATCGAATTACACAAATTCCGAGAGAAGAGGCTAAAAGTGCATACATTCAGCTATAGAAAGATGCCTTCGACTTTAAAAAATTCGATTATTATCAATTAAAAAAAAACTTTTTTGTGAAACCCGTTTCTAGAAATGAGCGTTTTTCGGCGCAAGCACAGTTTAATCAAACTGTAATAAGTGACTTTGCTTTCGCCGTAATTATCTTATTTATTAACGATCTTAAATCAAAAATCGTTGTTCATTTTGCGTACAGAAATGAATGGGCTTTCCGAATATATGTTTTATTTTGAGAAATAATTATATTTTCATAGTTAAATTTCTATTCTACTAGGATGTTTGTATTCTGAAACAGCCAATTGCACTCCGAATATTTGCTATACAATACCTGACTAACTTACTATACAATATTTCTCTTCGATGGATCAGAGATTTTACGATATGTAAAGAGTCAACTTCATGTTCGATCGCAGTCAAATAAACTAAAGAGTCAACACAGGAACATTTATTTTTAAAAGTTTTAATATTTTTTAAATAATTGTCATTTTTGCATAGGGGGAAAAAAAAAGCTAAGGAATTTGCTATTTCTTTTGAAAATTTCTCCCTTCGTATGGGTCCCATCACGACGGGGTATAGCTCATTCGACTCGAAACCGATAAAGCTTAGTAGAGATTATCGACTTTAGTTCCGCATTTCACCACTACGGGTGCTTTCCGAACTCTGTTTCTATGGGCTGGATCACGACGGGGTATGGCTTATTCGACTCGACATCGATAGCTTTAACGGTTTCAGTACCCGAGGTTCGTATAGAACAGATTGCGCCCCCTGGTGGTTGAAGGTGTAATTAAAGGATTTTTCAGCCAACTCGGGTTCTATGGGTCACATCACGACGCGGTTTGGCTCAATCACCTCGACATCGATAGAGGATACTAGAGATAGTCGACTTTAGTTCCGCATTTCACCACTAGGGGGCGCTTTCCGAACTCAGTTTCTATGGGCCGAATCACGACGGCGTATGACTTATTCGACTCGACATCGATAGCTTTAACGGTTTCAGTGCCCGAGGTTCGCATAGAACAGATTGCGCCACCTGGTGGTGGAAGGTGTAATTAAAGGATTTTTCAGCAAACTCGGGTTCTATGGGTCACATCACGACGCGGTTTGGCTCAATCACCTCGACATCGATAGAGGATACTAGAGATAGTCGACTTTAGTTCCGCATTTCACCACTAGGGGGCGCTTTCCGAACTCAGTTTCTATGGGCCGAATCACGACGGCGTATGACTTATTCGACTCGATATCGATAGCTTTAACGGTTTCAGTGCCCGAGGTTCGTATAGAACAGATTGCGCCACCTGGTGGTGGAAGGTGTAATTAAAGGATTTTTCAGCAAACTCGGGTTCTATGGGTCACATCACGACGGGGTATGGCTCATTCGACTCGACATCGATAGCTTTTCGAGATTTTACAATTAGGGGCCCGCTGGCGGGCGAAGCCAGCTAGTCCTTATTATTAATGTTCGTATCCGTCTGTGTGTCTGTCTGTGTGTGTGTGTATCTGTACCCGGATAAACTCTGCGAGCGTAGCGAGTAGCGAAGCGCTTTTGGTGTCAAAAAATTCAGAAAAATCCGGGCCTTCAGGAATTGCAGTTTCGAAAAAATCGGCCCTTAATTAAGGGAGTTATTAACGAACAAAGCTGTTTTAATTGCTTCAAAAGAAACCTATGTGGAAAGTACTCCGCGCATGCCCAGAAGAGCTCAATCCTCATCTTCCGCAAAAAGAAGAAGGAAAGATCGCTTCGGCCGGTTTCGTTTGTCGACTGTCTAAACTCGCCGACAGCGAACCGACAGAAATACGAAAAAAACGTCAACATATTCTCAAAGAACGTACTTTTACGTCTCTAACGATCCGGTCGGTTCGAAAAAATTTCGATAACCCTTTCAAAAAAAATAATCAAAAAGGGTCGAATTCGTGTTTTTGATTTTCTCCCTTCGTCCGAACCTCGCATCCGCCGGACTAAGAAAGATTCGGATAAACGGATTTCACCAAATAAAAGATCGGTCTCTGTCCTCTCCAATAACACCTTCCTTTAAAAAAAATACGTCAATTAACCCTTCGAAAACGTATATTTTCCGTACACCGTTTCGCGATTTCGGCAATTTCGACTATATTGAAAAATTCGCTGCGGCGGTTCCAAACGAGTCAGGGAAAACTAAAAATACCAGACGAGATCTACATTCTTTGTCCTTTCGAAATCTGCGATCGTTTTTGAAAAATACAAATATTGACCCTTCGAAAAAAATTCGCGCGCAGACTCACTTTTGCAAATTCCGATTCTCTGCGATTTTTAAAATCGCGCATCGGCTCTCTGAAAGAACAAAAAATCAAACAAACACACCCAAGTACATTTCCCTCCTTTCGAGATCACTGTAAAACCTTTAGTTTTAAAAAATATTTCAGTTAACCCTTTCGAAATCGTTTTTTTCCGTAAGTCTCTTTCGGTTTTTCAGCGATTTCTGCAATTTTTAAAAATTCAATTCTGGGCTTCTAAACAAGATACGAAAAAATAAAAATACCGAGCCTAATCTACGTTCTTTTTCCTTTTGAAATCAGGTATCAGTTTCGAAAAATTCGTTTTTTAACCCTTCTAAAAAAATGGTTTCCGAAACTCACTCGCGTGAATTTTCGTTTTTCGGCCCATGTTTAAAAATCCGCATCGACTCGGAAAATGTGAATAGAGACAAACAAAATACACCAGATCATAGCCACGTTCTTATTCTTCGAAACATATATTTCAGTTTTAAAAAATATGTACATTAACCCTTTAGAAACCGGTCGTTCCCGTACATCACTTTCACGATTTCCTCTAATTTGCCAATGTATACCCCCCCCCCCCTCCCCGCGCCGCAGGACTTTTTTATCGAATTACACAAATTCCGAGAGAAGAGGCTAAAAGTGCATACATTCAGCTATAGAAAGATGCCTTCGTCTTTAAAAAATTCGTTTATTATCAATTAAAAAAAAATTCTTTTGTGAAACCCGTTTCTAGAAATTAGCGTTTTTCGGCGCAAGCACAGTTTAACCAAAGTGTAATAAGTGACTTTGCTTTCGCCGTAATTATCTTATTTATTAACGATCTTAAATCAAAAATCGTTGTTCATTTTGCGTACAGAATTGAATGGGCTTTCAGAAAATATGATTTATTTTGAGAAATAAATATATTTTCATGGTTAAAATTGTATTCTACTAGGATATTTGTGTTTTGAAGCAGACGATTGCACTGCAAATATACTTGCTGTGTGTACTTTTTCGAAAGCTCCAAAAGATATCACATTAATTTTTTTTTCTATTTTTTATATATCGGATTCTATATAGTTTGTTGAACTCCCGGTTTATGATTTAACGCAGGAACATTTATTTTTAAAAGTTTTAGAATTTTTTAAATAATGGTCATTTTTGTATTAAAAAAAAAAAAAAAAAAAAAAAAAAGCTAAGGAATTTGTTATTTCTTTTCAAAATATCTCCCTTCGTATGGGTCCCATCGCGACCTGGTTTGGCTCATTCGTCTCGACATAGATAGAGCTTACCTAATTTAGTTCCGAGATTCACCACCAGGGTGAGCTTTCCTAGCTCTGTTTCTATGGGACGGATCACGACGGGGTATAGCTCATTCGACTCGACACCGATAGTGCTTACTAGAGATTATCGATTTTATTTCCGCATTTCACCACTAGGGGCGCTTTCCGAACTCTGTTTCTATGGGCCGGATCACGACGGGGTATGGCTCTATCGACTCGACATCGATAGCTTTTCGAGATTTTACAAGATTAGAGGTTTTACAATTAGGGGCCCGCTGGCGGGCGAAGCCAGCTAGTCCTTATTATTAATGTTCGTATACGTCTGTGTGTCTGTCTGTGTGTGTATCTGTACCCGGATAAACTCTGCGATCGTAGCGAGTAGCGAAGCGCTTTTGGTGTCAAAAAATTCAGAAAAATCCGGTCCTCCAGGAATTGCAGTTTCGAAAAAATCGGCCCTTAATTAAGGGAGTTATTAACGAACAAAACTGTTTTAATTACTAAAAAGAAACCTACGTGGAAATTATTCCGCGCATGCCCAGAAGAGCTCAATCCTCATCTTCCGCAAAAAGAAGAAGGTAATATCGCTTCGGCCGGTTTCTTTTGTCGACTGTCTAAACTCGCCGACGGCGAACCGACAGAAATACGAAAAAACCATCAACATAGTCTCAAAGAACGTACTTTTACGTCTCTAACGATCCGGTGGGTTCGAAAAAATTTCGATATTAACCCTTTGAAAAAAAATAATCAAAAAGCGTCGAATTCGTGTTTTTGATTTTCTCCCTTCGTCCGAGCCTCGCATCCGCCGGACTAAGAAAGATTCGGATAAACGGATTTCACCAAATTAAAGATCGGTCTTTGTCCTCTCCAATTCCACCTTCCATTAAAAAAAATACGTCAGTTAATCCTTCGAAAACGCATATTTTCCGTACACCGTTTCGCGATTTCGGCAATTTCGACTATTTTGAAAAATTCGCTGCGGCGGTTCCAAACAAGTCAATGAAAACTAAAAATACCGGACGAGATCTACATTCTTTATCCTTTCGAAATCTGCGATCGTTTTTGAAAAATACAAATATTAACTCTTCAAAAAAAATTCGCGCGCAGACTCACTTTTGCAAATTCCGATTCTCTGCGATTTTTAAAATCGCGCATCGGCTCTCTGAAAGAACAAAAAAACAAACAATCACACCCAAGTACATTTCCCTCCTTTCGAGATCACTGTAAAACCTTTAGTTTTAAAAAATATTTCAGTTAACCCTTTCGAAAACATTTTTTTCCGTAAGTCTCTTTCGGTTTTTCAGCGATTTCTGCAATTTTTAAAAATTCAATTCTAGGCTTCTAAACAAGATACGAAAAAATAAAAATACCGAGCCTAATCTACGTTCTTTTTCCTTTTAAAATCAGGTATCAGTTTCGAAAAATTCGTTTTTTAACCCTTCTAAAAAAATGGTTTCCGAAACTCACTCGCGTGAATTTTCGTTTTTCGGCCCATGTTTAAAAATCCGCATCGACTCGGAAAATGTGAATAGAGACAAATAAAATACACCAGATCGTAGCCACGTTCTTATTCTTCGAAACATATATTTCAGTTTTAAAAAATATGTACATTAACTCTTTAGAAACCGATCGTTCCCGTACGTCACTTTCGTGTTTTCTCTAATTTGCCAATGTATACCCCCCGCCGCAGCAATTTTTTATCGAATTACAGAATTTCCTAGAGAAGAAGCTAAAAGCGCATATATTCAGCTCTAAAAAGACACCTTTCAGTTAAAAAAATTCGAGTATTATCAATTTCAAAAAAATTCTTTTGTGAAACCCGTTTCTAGAAATAAGCGTTTTTCGGCGCAAGCACAGATTAATCAAAGTGTAATAAGTGACTTTGCTTTGGAAGTAATTATCTAATTTATTAACGATTTTATTTAAAAAATCGTTGTTCATTTTGCGTACAGAATTGAATGGGCTTTCCGAATATATGATTTATTTTGAGAAATAATTATATTTTCATAGTTAAAATTCTATTCTACTAGGATATTTGTAATCTCAAGCAGCCGATTACACACCAAATACTTGCTTTGTTTACTTTTTTCGGAAGCTCCAAAAGATATCAAAATAATCTTTTTTTATTTCTATTTTTTATATATCGGATTCTATATAGTTTATTTAACACCCGGTTTATGATTTTGTGTTTGTGTGGGGGTGCGATATATTTAAATTTGTCGTTTTAAAACGCATCCTTTTTTCATTTCGTCGGAAAGAAATGTTGCCATTTGAGTTATAGAAACTTTCTATTCGATGGATCAGAGATTAAACACTGTGTAAAGAATCAACTTCGTTTCGATCGTAGTAAAATAAACCAGAGAGTCAACACAGGAACATCACCGCCAGGGGGCGCTTCCGGAAATCGGGTTCTATGGGCCCGATTACGACGTGGTTTGGCTCTTTCGACTGGATTTCGATAGCTTTACAGATTTCGGTCATGTTCGTATAGAACAGATCGCGCCCCCTGGTGGTGGAAGGTGTAATTAAAGGATTTTTCATCCAACTCGGGTTCTATGGGTCACATCACGACGCGGTTTGGCTCAATCGACTCAACGTCGATAGAGGATACTAGAGCTTATCGATTTTTGCTCCGAGTCTCACCACCAGGGGGCGTTTTCCTATCTCCGGCTCTACGGGCATGAAAACGACGGGGTATGGCTCATTCGACTCGACATCGAAAGCCTTAACGATTTCAGTTATGATCGTATAAACAGATTGTGCCACCTGGTGGTGGAAGGTGGAACTAACGTATACTGCAGCGCGTGCGCAGCACGACTGCTGTACGGTGCCGCAGGCAGCGGGGACCCGAACCAGAGGTTCGTTCAGTTAGAGGTATATACTATACTATGTGCCGGTGCGTGCGTAGCACGACCGGTTTACGGTGCCGAAGGCAGCGGGGACCAGGGTCGGAGATTCGTTCAGTTAGAGATTTATACTATTCGATGTGCAAATTAAGGGATTATCCGGTGCCGAAGGCAGCGGTGACCAGGGTCGGAGGTTCGTTTGGTTAGAGGTTTATACTACTCAATGTACAAATTAAGGGATTATCCGGTGCCGAAGGCAGCGGGGACCCGTGTCGGAAGTTCGTTCGGTTCGAGGGTGGTGCGAGCTGGAGAATACAAAAGATTCGAGGCACCGATGTAAATTAGGGATTTTATCGATTTTAGTTACCGATGTAAATTAGGGGCCCGCTGGCGGGCGAAGCCAGCTAGTCATTATTATTAATGTTCGTATCCGTCTGTGTGTCTGTCTGTGTGTGTGTGCATCTGTACCCGGATAAACTCTGCGAGCGTAGCGAGTAGCGAAGCGCTTTTTGTGTCAAAAAATTCAGAAAAATCCGGGCCTTCAGGAATTGCAGTTTCGAAAAATCGGCCCTTAATTAAGGGAGTTATTAACGAACAAAGCTGTTTTAATTGCTTCAAAAGAAACCTATGTGAAAAGTCCTCCGCGCATGCCCAGAAGAGCTCAATCCTCATCTTCCGCAAAAAGAAGAAGGAAAGATCGCTTCGGCCGGTTTCGTTTGAAAACTGTCTAAACTCGCCGACGGCGAACCGACAGAAATACGAAAAAACCGTCAACATATTCTCAAAGAACGTACATTTACGTCTCTAACGATCCTGTCGGTTCGAAAAAATTTCGATATTAACCCTTTCAAAAAAAATAATCAAAAAGGGTCGAATTCGTGTTTTTGATTTTCTCCCTTCGTCCGAACATCGCATCCGCCGGACTAAGAAAGATTCGGATAAACGGATTTCACCAAATAAAAGATCGGTCTTTGTCCTCTCCAATATCACCTTCCATTAAAAAAAATACGCCAGTTAACCCTTCGAAAATGTATATTTACCGTACACAGTTTCGCGATTTCGGCAATTGCGACGATTTTCAAAAATTCGCAGAGGTGGTTCCAAACGAGTTAGAGAAAACTAAAAATACCAAACGAGATCTACATTCTTTTTTCTTTCGAAATCTGCGATCGGTTTTGAAAAATACACATATTAACCCTTCGAAAAAAATTCGCGCGCAGACTCACTTTTGCAAATTCCGATTCTCTGCGATTTTTAAAATCGCGCATCGGCTCTCTGAAAGAACAAAAAAACAAACAAACACACCCAAGTACATTTCCCTCTTTTCGAGATCACTGTAAAACCTTTAGTTTTAAAAAATATTTCAGTTAACCCTTTCGAAAACGTTTTTTCCGTAAGTCTCTTTCGCTTTTTCAGCGATTTCTGCAATCTTTAAAAATTCAATTCTGGGCTTCTAAACAAGATACGAAAAAATAAAAATACCGAGCCTAATCTACGTTCTTTTTCCTTTTAAAATCAGGTATCAGTTTTGAAAAATTCGTTTTTTAACCCTTCTAAAAAAATGGTTTCCGAAACTCAGTCGCGTGAATTTTCGTTGTTCGGCCCATGTTTAAAAATCCGCATCGACTCGGAAAATGCGAATAGAGACAAATAAAATACACCAGATCATAGCCACGTTCTTCTTCTTCGAAACATATATTTCAGTTTTAAAAAATATGTACATTAACCCTTTAGAAACCGATCGTTCCCGTACGTCACTTTCGTGTTTCCTCTAATTTGCCAATGTATATCCCCCCCCCCCCCCCCGCCACAGCAATTTTTTATCGAATTACATAAATTCCTAGAGAAGAAGCTAAAAGTGCATACATTCATCTATAGAAAGATACCTTCGACTTTAAAAAATTCGATTATTATCAATTAAAAAAAAACTGCTTTGTGAAACCCGTTTCTAGAAATGAGCGTTTTTCGGCGCAAGCACAGTTTAATCAAACTGTAATAAGTGACTTTGCTTTCGCCGTAATCTTATTTATTAACGATCTTAAATCAAAAATCGTTGTTCATTTTGCGTACAGAATTGAATGGGCTTTCCGAATATATGATTTATTTTGAGAAATAATTATATTTTCATAGTTAAAATTCTATTCTACTAGGATATTTGTATTCTGAAACAGCCAATTGCACTGCAAATACTTGCTATACAATACCTGACTAACATACTATACAATATTTCTCTTCGATGCAGGCCCGTAGCTAGGTGGGGGCCAGGTCGGGCAAAGCCCGACCTGCAAAAGATTTTGCCCGACCTAGCGTGAAACTTTACATCCCGATTAAAATAACATTAAATTTCTATTATTTTTTTTAATAAATTTTAGTCTAATCTAGTGTGAGACTGAACATTCCGATCACTTTATCAGCCACTAATTCACTTTAAATTCCCAGTTTTTTCCATCTTCTTGCCAGATCTAAGCAAAGAGAACCCCCCCCCCCCCTCCTCCCAATATCGTTTTTAAAATGGAAACAAAACCAGAAAAAGCTTCATTTATAAACCTTCTTTTTTCTCTCTTTCTTTAACAGACAACAGACCTGTCGGGAATTGTCACGTAGGACATTCCCCGCTTTGTTGCTTTGTAGAAATTACACCGTACCGCAGGATATTCCTGCCCGCACCGGCCCAGCAACAATTCTGTATTGACTGATATCCATAAAGCTTACGTTCTTTGTAGAATTGTCACCATGTGAAATTTATCTTTAGAAAGCGGAGTTGAAACCAAAGGCTTCTGAATCTGGAAATAAAGGGAAACAGCCTAAAATTATATTTTTGAATTTGTCGTACATGACAGTTTGCTGCTTCTTTCATGGGTTCTGGGAACTGGTTCCAATGGGGAAGTTGCACTCATTCTAGATTATGCCTTATTTTATGTTTAATTGATGAAGATGACTTTACATTCCTCAAATCTTAACTCGGAAACACAAAAATAATTTTAAATAACTAGTTATTGGAGTTTTAAACTCCGCTAAAAGCAAAACAAAACCACGTGATCTGAAAACGCGACGAGATTGATTTGACGTCACTACACATGAAACGCGGATTCTGCTTTAGAGTCGAATGCATGCAGGCTGTTTTGCATTACTTTCTACTTATTATAAACGTCTTTTAAAGACGCATTTACACAAAAACAAAAACAAATATTAAAGTCAAAAGATTATTTTAACATATCTAAATATAATGCATTATTTATTTATACATTTGCATTAATTTTCATTTAGAAAAGTGATGAAGTTGGTCGGATTCGAAAAACACAAAGTTATGGCTTTCGGATTTATTTATTTATTTATTTATTTACTTTTAGGGAAGAAAAACTGCATTTCATGTGGGTAAAAATACAGGAAACTAAAGCTATCTTTTACTTACTCTTATTTATATAAACGAATAAAGAATGATAGTTTTATTACAAAAGAAATCATAAGTAAAATCGCATTTATATAGTTCTTGAAATGCATTATTTTCTTAATTCATTTTAATGCTTAATAATTCGTTTTGATATGAATATAATTTCGTATTATGCAGGTTATATTAAGGATAAAAATGTACTCACATTAATTATGAGAAGACGAAATTTTGCGCAATAATGCAGAAAACAAAAACAAAAAATCAGTATTTAATAATGATTGTGTATTCACCGATCAGAAAAACAATTACTGCAACATACGTGAGTAAATTTATCACTATTGTTTTTTTTTTCTCATTTTATGATTGTAATTCATGATTTTTCCAAAAAATGTTCAATATAATACAATAATTTGGCGTGGCCACCGAATCCGATCATAAAAAATTCACCTTTTTTTTTTTTTTTTTTTTTTTTTTGTACGCTTGGTAGAAAATGCGAGCTAGTAAATTCATTAAAATAAATGTATAATGGTTGCTCTATTTCTGTTTTAAGGTATGGAAAGAGAAAAGAATATATATATATATATATAAGAATTAATTAAACTATCTTATTAGGATTTCTAAATTGATTTCTCAACGAATAATCATAATTCAATTAATATGAAACTTTTAATTTATTAAAACGTATTTTTAAAAAATATATATTACACTGTATAGTTTTTATTTATTATTTTCTACTTTTTAGTATGCAAAATAGTTGCAGCTTCACACCCATTTAGCCTTTTTTTAACACCGTAGTTTAATGCATAATAAAATTGTTGTAAGTCGCATACAATTGTAACCACAGATAATATTTTTCGATTTATCAACTGTGGCGGGCTAACGGAAAAACGCGTCAAAATTAATGTATTAATTTATAATTAAGTTCTAAAAATAATAAAATGTTGTACGTCATCGGAAACACACAATTTTGCACTTATTTTTTATATTTCTTAATTTATCAGAAAGTGAGTAAACAACCGATAACAAGATTCCATCCTTATATACAAAAACCAAGTTGCGTTAAATAAAAAAGTGTAAAAATAATTTAATTACTGTTTTATTGTTATTTGCTTATGTATAATTTTTGAATGGATGCAGAACTTTTTGTTTGTTTGAAATATAGTTTCTCAGAATGTCCTATTTTAGATTAATCAGGTTCTAAAAAAATTATATCAGTCTTTTCCTCAATGCTCTAACTTTCGTAAAAAATAAAAATAATGAAAATATAAAAGATATGTGAATACAAAAATAAAAAAGATAATTTATGAACTAAACATCATCTGTAATCTGCAAAGGTCTATGAAGCATAAAACCTTTAGTCCCACATTCTGAAAATTTCACAAAACTGACAGTATTTAAAATAATTACTTGATTTTTTTTGCCTGTGCATAGTCCAGGGACCTGTTTAAGAAGAAATTGGGTCCTTTAAAGGACCTTTCACAAAATTTTTCATATTAAAACAGGATCCTTCACAAAACATTCCACCTTAAAACAGGCCCTTCACAAAACATTCCACCTTAAAACAGGCCCTTCACAAAACATTCCACCTTAAAACAGGCCCTTCACAAAATTCTTTGTCATAGAAATAGGCCTTTCACAATTTTTTTCCATCTCAAAACTAAACCTTTTACAAATTTAATTATTTAAAAGTAAAATCTTACCTGACATAAAACAACTGAAGTCGTCAAAGAATCTATTTATGTAGCTTTTACATATATAAAAGATCTTGTCAAAAATTTATAAACAAGAACCTGAATATAACAGTTATTTCAAACTCACAAAATTATAATTAGTTTTTTCATAAATGTAAAATACTTCTCACAATTTCAGAAAAACAGGACCCTGTCTGTGAGAAAAGTCTTGATAGACACCTGGAAACATTTTTTGGAAAATTATTAAACTTTTTCCGTGTATATTTATATAAAAATTCTGTAAGGCTATCTTAAAGCTACCTCAGCACATTTCGCTCTTTCTAATAAGTTTAACTGTTTTCAAAGATTCAAAACAGTTTATTTAACAATTGAAGAGATAAAACATATAGTGAAGCCAAGCCAAATTCTTAATTCAAGAGTATAAAATATAAATACTAAAACATTTTTATGAGTTAATTCCACCCTCCCTAATGAAATAAATTCTATTTGTATTACTTTATTTTATATTGTGCAATATTAATACAAAAAATAAGTAAATAAAAGTATACATTATTCTATAAAATACAATATTGTAGTACGAGTATTAACTTGTACTGATACTTTATTTCTACATCGAGATCTGGAAATGACAATTCTTAGAAACGCGATGGAATAAAAACCTCACCTGGAATTCACAGTATTATTTATTTATTACAGCAATTTACAATACTTTTAATTTGTTATACTAATCATTTTTAAGAAAAGAAAAAAGCGTAAAGCAAGCCATTCAGCGAAAAGCAAGCCATCCCCATAGGAAATAACAGGGAGAAATACAGCGAGGGTTTGTTTACATGTGTAGTGACGTCAGAACAGCTTTTATCACGTGACGCGGCTTTTTCTCGCCACGACAAAAACTGGGTTTTAAAAGTTGATTTAATGAATTATAAAAGTTTCAAATGTTTGTAAAAATGGTATGAAAATGTTCATATTTTTACACTCTATCAGATGCAAGTTAAATTGAAAAACGTGCAATTTCCCCATTAGAGGAAATCGTGAAAATGAGGTACGGGAACGACCGGTTTCTAAAGGGAGGGTTAATGTACATATTTCTTAAAACTGAAATATATGTTTCGAAGAATGAGAACGTGGCTATGATCTGGTGTATTTTATTTGTCTCTATTTACATTTTCCGAGTCGATGCGGATTTTTAAACATGGGCCGAAAAACGAAAATTCACGCGAGTGAGTTTCGGAAACCATTTTTTAGAAGGGTTAAAAAACGAATTTTTCAAAACTGATACCTGATTTTAAAAGGAAAAAGAACGTAGATTAGGCTCGGTATTTTTATTTTTTCGTATCTTGTTTAGAAGCCCAGAATTGAATTTTTAAATATTGCAGAAATCGCTGAAAAACCGAAAGAGACTTACGGAAAAAAACGTTTTCGAAAGGGTTAACTGAAATATTTTTTAAAACTAAAGGTTTTACAGTGATCTCTCTGGCGGCCTGGTCACCCGACAGCGTGACGGGGGTCGGAACCCCTTCCTATTTTTTTAGTCTATCTGTGTTCACTAACTTAGT
Source organism: Maratus michaelseni (assembly GCA_963931845.1). Lineage (NCBI taxonomy): Eukaryota > Metazoa > Arthropoda > Arachnida > Araneae > Salticidae > Maratus > Maratus michaelseni. The sequence goes on along the minus strand of OZ007600.1, from coordinate 59,190,771 downwards.
TTTTTAAGTTGTGTTTGTCCATTCCCGATAAGAGAGACAAGAGATTACTCGTGTGAGTTATTCTCGATCTCGAGTTGGGCTCCAGGGGTAGGGGCCAGCGGGCCCCTAATTGTAAAATCTCGAAAAGCTATCGATGTCGAGTCGAATGAGCCATACCCCGTCGTGATCCGGCCCATAGAAACAGAGTTCGGAAAGCTCCCCTAGTGGTGAAATGCGGAACTAAAATCGATAATCTCTAGTAAGCTCTATCGGTGTCGAGTCGAATGAGCTATACCCCGTCGTGATCCGTCCCATAGAATAGTCCCATAGATACAGCAAATCATGAGAGGGAGCCCTTGACTAGTCGCTGGGCCCTGGTTTCTCCTGTGAGCTTTCCAGACAAGCCCGGCGTCGATGATGTTACGGACTGTCGCTCATGAACCGAGCCTGTCCGGCCACTCTCGCACCCATGTGTGGGGTTGCGAATCTCACCGATTCAGGCATCCATAGAGTGAAAAGGGGGCAATGTCCATACTTGGATGGGTGCCGCGTTTTTTTTTAAACACCAGAACTAGTCTTACAGTGATCTCAAAAGGAGGGAAATGTACTTGGGTGTGTTTGTTTGTTTTTTTGTTCTTTCAGAGAGCCGATGCGCAATTTTAAAAATCGCAGAGAATCGGAATTTGCAAAAGTGAGTCTGCGCGCGAATTTTTTTCGAAGGGTTAATATTTGTATTTTTCAAAAACGATCGCAGATTTCGAAAGGATAAATAATGTAGATCTCGTCCGGTATTTTTAATTTTCATTGACTTGTTTGGAACCGCCGCAGCGAATTTTTCAAAATAGTCGAAATTGCCGAAATCGCGAAACGGTGTACGGAAAATATATGTTTTCAAAGGGTTAACTGACGTATTTTTTTTTAATGGAAGGAGACATTGGATAGGACAAAGACCGATCTTTTATTTGGTGAAATCCGTTTATCCGAATCTTTCTTAGTCCGGCGGATGCGAGGTTCGGACGAAGGGAGAAAATCAAAAACACGAATTCGACCCTTTTTGATTTTTTTTTTTTGAAAGGGTTAATATCGAAATTTTTTCGAACCGACAGGATCGTTAGAGACGTAAAAGTACCTTCTTTGAGAATATGTTGACGTTTTTTTCGTATTTTTGTCGGTTCGCCGTCGGCGAGTTTAGACAGTCGTCAAACGAAACCCGCCGAAGCGATCTTTCCTTCTTCTTTCTGCGGAAGATGAGGATTGAGCTCTTCTGGGCATGCGCGGAGGACTTTTCACATAGGTTTCTTTTGAAGCAATTAAAACAGCTTTGTTCGTTAATAACTCCCTTAATTATGGGCCGATTTTTTCGAAACTGCAATTCCTGAAGGCCCGGATTTTTCTGAATTTTTTGACACAAAAAGCGCTTCGCTACTCGCAGAGTTTATCCGGGTACAGATGCACTCACACACAGACAGACAGACAGACAGACGGATACGAACATTAATAATAATGACTAGCTGGCTTCGCCCGCCAGCGGGCCCCTAATTGTAAAATCTCGAAAAGCTATCGATGTCGAGTCGAATGAGCCATACCCCGTCGTGATCCGGCCCATAGAAACAGAGTTCGGAAAGCTCCCCTAGTGGTGAAATGCGGAACTAAAATCGATAATCTCTAGTAAGCTCTATCGGTGTCGAGTCGAATGAGCTATACCCCGTCGTGATCCGTCCCATAGAAACAGAGACAGGAAAGCGCACCCTGGTGGTGAAGCTCGGAAATAAATTCGGTAAGCTCTATCTATGTCGAGTCGAATGAGCCAAACCAGGTCGCGATGGGACCCATACGAAGGGAGATATTTTGAAAAGAAATAGCAAATTCCTTAGCTTTTTCTTTTTTTTTTTTTTTTTTTTTTTCTATACAAAAATGACCATTATTTAAAAAATTCTAAAACTTTTAAAAATAAATGTTCCTGCCTTGAATCATAAACCGGGAGTTCAACAAACTATATAGAATCCGATATATAAAAAATAGAAAAAAAATTAATTTGATATCTTTTGGAGCTTCCGAAAAAAGTACACACAGCAAGTATATTTGCAGTGCAATCGGCTGCTTCAAAACACAAATATCCTAGTAGAATAGAATTTTAACCATGAAAATATAATTATTTCTCAAAATAAATCATATTTTTGGAAAGCCCATTCAATTCTGTACGCAAAATGAACAACGATTTTTGATTTAAGATCGTTAATAAATAAGATAATTACGGCGAAAGCAAAGTCACTTATTACACTTTGATTAAACTGTGCTTGCGCCGAAAAACGCTCATTTCTAGAAACGGGTTTCACAAAAGAATTTTTTTTAAATTGATAATAATCGAATTTTTTAAAGTCGAAGGCATCTTTCTATAGCTGAATGTATGTACTTTTAGCCTCTTATCTCGGAATTTGTGTAATTCGATAAAAAAGTCCTGCGGCGGGTATACATTGGCAAATTAGAGGAAATCGTGAAAGTGAGGTACGGGAACGACCGGTTTCTAAAGGGTTAATGTACATATTTTTTAAAACTGAAATATATGTTTCGAAGAATAAGAACGTGGCTATGATCTGGTGTATTTTATTTGTCTCTATTAACATTTTCCGAGTCGATGCGGATTTTTAAACATGGGCTGAAAAACGAAAATTCACGCGAGTGAGTTTCGGAAACCATTTTTTTAGAAGAGTTAAAAAACGAATTTTTCGAAACTGATACCTGATTTTAAAAGGAAAAAGAACGTAGATTAGGCTCGGTATTTTTATTTTTTCGTATCTTGTTTAGAAGCCCAGAATTGAATTTTTAAAAATTGCAGAAATCGCTGAAAAACCGAAAGAGACTTACGGAAAAAACCGATTTCGAAAGGGTTAACTGAAATATTTTTTAAAACTAAAGGTTTTACAGAGATCTCGAAGGGAGGGAAATGTACTTGGGTGTGTTTGTTTGTTTTTTTGTTCTTTCAGAGAGCCGATGCGCGATTTTAAAAATCGCAGAGAATCGGAATTTGCAAAAGTGAGTCTGCGCGCGAATTTTTTTCAAAGGGTTAATATTTGTATTTTTCAAAAACGATCACAGATTTTGAAAGGATAAAGAATGTAGATCTCGTCTGGTATTTTTAGTTTTCATTGACTCGTTTGGAACCGCCGCAGCGAATTTTTCAAAATAGTCAAAAAATCCGAAATCGCGAAACTGTGTACGGAAAATATACGTTTTCGAAGCTTTAACTGACGTATTTTTTTTTAATGGAAGGTGACATTGGGGAGGACAAAGACCGATCTTTTATTTGGTGAAATCCGTTTATCCGAATCTTTCTTAGTCCGGCGGATGCGAGGTTCGGACGAAGGGAGAAAATCCAAAACACGAATTCGATCCTTTTTGATTATTTTTTTTGAAAGGGTTAATATCGACATTTTTTCGAACCGACAGGATCGTTAGAGACGTAAAAGTACCTTCTTTGAGAATATGTTGACGGTTTTTTCGTATTTCTGTCGGTTCGCCGTCGGCGAGTTTAGACAGTCGCCAAACGAAACCGGCCGAAGCGATCTTTCCTTCTTCTTTTTGCGGAAGATGCGGATTGAGCTCTTCTGGGCATGCGCGGAGGACTTTCCACATAGGTTTCTTTTGAAGCAATTAAAACAGCTTTGTTCGTTAATAACTCCCTTAATTATGGGCCGATTTTTCGAAACTGCAATTCCTGAAGGCCCGGATTTTTCTGAATTTTTTGACACAAAAAGCGCTTCGCTACTCGCTACGCTCGCAGAGTTTATCCGGGTACAGATGCATACACACACAGACAGACGTTTACGAACATTAATAATAATGACTAGCTGGCTTCGCCCGCCAGCGGGCCCCTAATTGTGAAATCTCGAAAAGCTATCGATGTCGAGTCGAATGAGCAATACCCCGTCGTGATGTGACCCATAGAACCCGAGTTGGCTGAAAAATCCTTTAATTACACCTTCCACCACAAGGTGACGCAATCAGTTCTATACGAACCTCGGGCACTGAAACCGTTAAAGCTATCGATGTCGAATCGAATAAGCCATACGCCGTCGTGATCTGGCCCATAGAAACAGAGTTCGGTTAGCGCCCCTAGTGGTGAAATGCGGAACTAAAGTCGATAATCTCTAGTATCCTCCATCGATGTCGAGTCGATTGAGCCAAACCGCGTCGTGATGTGACAATTAGAACCCGAGTTGGCTGAAAAACACTTTAATTACACCTTCAACCACCAGGGGGCGCAATCTGTTCTATACGAACCTCGGGCACTGAAACCGTTAAAGCTATCGATGTCGAGTCGAATAAGCCATACCCCGTCGTGATCCGGCCCATAGAAACAGAGTTCGGAAAGCGCCCCTAGTGGTGAAATGCGGAACTAAAGTCGATAATCTCTACTAAGCTCTATCGGTGTCGAGTCGAATGAGCTATACCCCATCGTGATGGGACCCATACGAAGGGAAATATTTTCAAAAGAAATAGCAAATTCCTTAGCTTTTTTTTTTCCCCCTATGCAAAAATGACAATTATTTAAAAAGTATTAAAACTTTTAAAAATAAATGTTCCTGTGTTGACTCTCTAGTTTATTTGACTGCGATCGAACATGAAGTTGACTCTTTACATATCGTATAATCTCTGATCCATCGAAGCAGGCCCGTAGCTAGACCTTACTTCCAGGTGGGGCAGTATTTTTCCAGGGGGGCAGATTGTTTCTTAATTTTTTTCACGTCTCTTATACCTTGAAAAATATGTACTGTACTTTTAGTGTAATTTTTTTCTCATTTAAAACGTAAGATCTCTCCAAAGCCAGAATGAAATTTTTAATGTTTGTTCCAAGACACAATAAAAATATATCAAAGACACATAAATAAAATATTTACATTTACATAACGTAAATAAGTTGTTTCCTTTTAATTAAGTAATTTAAATTTATGTAGGTTTTATGTTCGTTTATATTAATAAATGCATTCAAGTACAATTTATTAAATGATGTTTCGTTATATTTACATCACGCAATAAAGATATCAGAAAGAAAAAAACAGAATGAATAAAATGAATAGAACAAGTAACGAGGATGTCTTTACCGATAATGAAAAAATATTTTTTTAATTTTCATGATGAAAAAAAAAAAAAGAAAAGAAACAGAGTACCAAATTAATTATAAGGCCTTTTAGTTTTTTAGTTTTAGTCTTTTACAAATTTGACAACCTCTATTTGTTGTAAAAATAATTTATTTGAAAGAATTTTGAAGACTAATGGGAATCATGTATTAAAACCCTCTAATATAATTGCAACCTCCTGTCTCTACTTGTATTTAATTTTTTTAGTACTTCTTCTAAATTTATGTTTTCCGTCCGTTTTCTCTCGAAGGCCAAGAAGGCTAGATCTGCCATTCTTTGATGTGACATGGACAGTCTTTGAGGCCGATTAATGGCCGTCAATGTGGAAAAAGAAGATTCACAAGTGGCAGTGCTGCAACCAAATGTAGCTACAGCAGCCAAAAGTTCATAAGTGTCCTTAAATGCTTCTTTGTATTTGAATAAAATTTGTAGCTTGCTTTTTTCTGTTTTGCCATTTCAATTGATCTTCAGAGGCATTTGACTCAGGTGGCACGTCTTCTGCATCTTCATGATTGACAATTTTTTTTTACAACAGTCAACTTTTCAATTGAAGGTATGTTTATTCCTACAAACAAAAGGGAAATAGATGTAATTGCATTTTTAGCGATATACAGTTTGCAAATTTTAAAACGGTTTTGGGAAACAACAAAAAAAAAATCTTGACGGTTTGGCCTACAGGCACAGGTAGATTTCGAAGACGCAGACCGTGGGGCGTCTGTTTGTTGTGAATTGCGGAAGAAATGACCTTTTTGCCATGATACGGTATGTGGAAACGCCCACTTCGAAATCTAACTTGTTTGCAGGCGGAGCCGGCAGGGATTTTATTTATTTATTTATTTTTGCTATAAGGGTTGTCCTATAAAAAACTTGACAATATAAAAGTTTTAGATAATATTAAGAGGAATTATATTAAATTTAAGCGGATTTGATATCTTCTGAATGGACGAAGTTATGATTTTTTTCTTCTAATAACCCCCCCCCCTCTTGGGGCCATTTTTAATTATATCAAAAATATGTCCTACATAAGTTTTCGGCCCTTTTCCTAGAAGTAATACTAACTTTAAACGGATTCGATTTAAGATATTATGAGTTCTGTTCTGTTTTAACAAAGAGCCGGCACAATCACAGGAGCGACAAATTGCACCTATATCGTCCCATTGTAAAATTGTCAAAATCTTTCTTTCAGAAAATAGTTCATGTACAGAGTGATCAGAAAATGAGTATACATTTGAAAAATTAATAATTCACGGAATAATGTAGGTAGAGAGGTAAAAATTGACACACATACTTGAAATGACATGGGGTTTTATTGTGTCCACAAAAAAGTTCATAAAATGGCCGACAGATGGCGCTTCGTGTGATAAGGAAAGCAATAATTAGTATAACAAATTATGACAAAGCAAAGACGATGTTCTTCAGAACGAATGCTCGACATGTCCACCGTCATCCCGAAACAATAGCTGTAGTCGAGGGACAATGTTGTGCACAGCACTGTTCAGCATATCTGTAGTTATGGTGAGAAATTGGCGTTGGATGTTGTCTTTTAGCATGCCTATTGATGTCGGTCGATCGCGGCATATTCCCCATTTTGATAGTAGAGCTTCGCTAACATTGCCTTTTCTGGTAACGTCAACATGCTGCGATTGCTGGTGCATCTGATTCTCTCTCTCATTACAGCTCCTTTTATACACGATTCTCAGGCAGAGTCACTGACGTTTTGCTGTTCAGTGCCATCTGTCGGCTTTTTTTTTAACCTTTTTTGTGTAGTTACAATAAAACCCCATGTCATTCCAAGCATGTGTGTCAATTTTTACTTCTGTACCTACATTATTCCGCGAATTATTAATTCTTCAAATGTATACTCATTTTCTAATCACCCTGTACTTCTCTATTTATATTTCAGAAGACGGGTAACACAATTTCACACCACAGGTGGTCCAATGATGTGTCAGAAAGTCTCTGAATAGCACACTTAAGTATTAAAGGGTGCTGAGCAATTCGGCTGCTTTGATGGCGCTTGTTTGTGACAGGCGATTTAATAGCAGTCTTGAAGCCAAGTTAAAAACTTTTCGTGCAATCCTAACTATAAGCATTACAAATGAAACAAAATGAAGAAATAATAATAATAAAAGGAACTTGTAAGAGGCAGAAAATTCAAAATTGCAAACGGACGCTCTGGTTTTTCAAGCAGATGAAGTCTTAAAATTCTCACGCTTCTGTTGTTATTTGTTATTCTGTGTTGAGTTCTGAAAAAGTCGTAAATTATGGAAAAACTTAGCATAAAAACAATGTATTTTCATATTTTTTTTAAAGGATTTTTATGAGAGAATATTAAAATTAATACAGAATTAATGTAAATATTGCTAACACTGTATGGTAAATTACACTGCATCAACACTTGCTACAATAACACGGAATCATTTATGTTTAAAGTATTAAACATAGATTATTCAAGATATAATTAGCACAACCCAGTTCTTTCTCAGTTTCAGACAAAATAATCCCAGTTTAGGTGCGTTCGTAATTATATAAATGCGTAGCACCTATAGTCGTCGTCTGGTCCGTCCGCAAAAAACAAAAACTACCCAGCCGAATGGTTTGAAATTTAATATATAGAATCGTTAAAAAATTTTGTCGAGTCATTTCAAATTTTGTGAAAATCGAATCACAACTTAAAAATATATTAAAAATGTTTTCCTTATTTTTTCAATCCTATCATACGTAATCTATATAATAAAAGCGCAAGTCATGTGACTGAGGAAAACAAATACGGGCTAACCTGCTAAACACTTCTTTTTTCATATGCCAAGCGGTCATTTTTATTCAACATTATTTCTTCGAATAAAATTGCATAAAAGTTACATTTTTAGAAAGATCATTCCAAAAAAACTGTTTGCTTGAGAGATGAGTTACATTAAAAAATGTATTCTTAGATTCTGAGATAACTTCAGTAGAAATTAGGTTAATAGCCGAATATCTCAATCCATTAAAGTAAATAAACACAAGAGATTCGTTCATCATGAGTCATAGAAATATTAAACCATGGAGGTAATCATTCGCAAAGCAATATCTCTGGTTGAATTTTGCAGCGCTGTCTGGTGTCGAAAAAAAATTCGCATCTGTAATCGTGGCATCCCTAATAAGAAAAAAAAAGGCATGCTCATTTCGCTCGTAACAGACGATATAATTTATTTCAGAGAAATAATAAAGATGATTTTTTTACATTGTAAAACTAGTTATAGTACGGTCGCACCTCATTTGTCACGTTTAACGTACAGTTCCAACTTGTTTGTTTGTTCCGTGCTCCATTAAAATAATAATAAACACTATTTATGCAGAATGTTTAGTGTCGAAGAGTCTGTGCAAATGTAAAATAATTTTTAATTTATTTATTTCACTGTCCATTTCCTATAAAGCATCGCTATTTCTTCAATCGCCGTATATTTTTTGAAAAGAGCTATACATATTGTTTATGCTTAAGACTGTTATGACATTAAGGTCACATTCACCCGTAATTAAATACCATTTCAGATATCCTCCATGAGGTTCCAATATATATAGTAATTCTGTATATATATATATATATATATGTGTGTGTGTGTGTGTGTGTAAACTTAATGTAAAATTTAACCATTGAAACATAAGAAACTGACCATAAACAATGAAATCACAATACCATATAGCAGTGTCGAATTACAAATTAAATTTATATATATACAATTTTTTCCGGCTGAACAACACGGAACTTTTTTGCTATATTCCCACTGTCATTTTTATACATAAAAGCATGAAACTTACAAGTTTTAACTACTAAAGTGATTTAGAATCGAATAACGTTTTTCACTTTTCTATAGATACGTTAAATTTTGAGTTGTGATCGATTTCTCTCTTATGAACTTTATCAGACTGTCATGTCCAGAAAATTGGTTTATATCTTTAACTTTGACGGTCATTTTCTCAAAACTGATTTGTTTTTACAAAAAAATGGAAAACACTATTTAATTTCTTTGTTTTTAATAAGAGGACCTGCAAAATTTTTGAATTTAAGAATAGTGAATGACTTTGTGAATGTGTCAGAAGACAACTAATTTGGATTTGTAAAATCGTAAGTAGCCTGGCATATTTTATTCTTTAAATTTGAAATAATGATTGGTTTATTTCAGAGGCGCCAACTTTTAAAAATTTCAGGGGGGGGGGGGGGAGCGATGGCCCTGTGAAAATTTCCAGAGAATTTCTATGGCCTTGTAGTCGACGCCTATGATGGATTTAATTTGTTATCTTGTTCATTATTATAAATATTTTCAAAATGTAAGCAAAAGTATGAACTTTTTTAAGCTACTTTTATCATATTATTTCGATATCTGCAAATAAATTCCTTTAAAGAATATATTTTATGCGAAATAAAACATTTTATAAAATCTAAATATACTTAACAACTTAACAATATCATATCGTTAAATTTTTCTTTTTGTTCCTTGATTTATTATTGATTGATATAATTTCGTTCCTTGAAGATTTTGTACTTCAAAATGAAAAGTTATTTATGTTATGGTACATGAAAATTATTTAAAGTGAAATACATACAAACGTGTAACGCGGTAATAATTTCCTCTACTAACCACTACTTGTAAAACCCGTGGGGAAAAAAAATATATATATAACTTAAGACACATGTATATTAAAAACAATTCACAGGTAATTCTGTAAATTTCTTATTTATAAATTAAATTTATATCATTTAATTAAAACAAATTTTACATTATATTGGTTAAAGACGAGATTTTCATTGCAATTCCATTTCTTCTTTACACTGGAAAACTCCTCCTATAATTTTCTTATTGTGACATAAGTTTCACAAATTTTTATCATTCAATAATATGTAACGAAAGATCAGAAGAATGAAAGACATTAGTCCCCTTTTCCGAAAGTAAACAAGTAAACATAACAATCCGTTTCATGGAATGGGGAAATTGCACGTTTTTCAATTTAACTTGCATCTGATAGAGTGTAAAAATATGAACATTTTCATACCATTTTTACAAACATTTGAAACTTTTATAATTCATTAAATCAACTTTTAAAACCCAGTTTTTGTCGTGGCGAGAAAAAGCCGCGTCACGTGATAAAAGCTGTTCTGACGTCACTACACATGTAAACAAACCCTCGCTGTATTTCTCCCTGTTATTTCCTATGGGGATGGCTTGCTTTTCGCTGAATGGCTTGCTTTACGCTTTTTTCTTTTCTTAAAAATGATTAGTATAACAAATTAAAAGTATTGTAAATTGCTGTAATAAATAAATAATACTGTGAATTCCAGGTGAGGTTTTTATTCCATCGCGTTTCTAAGAATTGTCATTTCCAGATCTCGATGTAGAAATAAAGTATCAGTACAAGTTAATACTCGTACTACAATATTGTATTTTATAGAATAATGTATACTTTTATTTACTTATTTTTTGTATTAATATTGCACAATATAAAATAAAGTAATACAAATAGAATTTATTTCATTAGGGAGGGTGGAATTAACTCATAAAAATGTTTTAGTATTTATATTTTATACTCTTGAATTAAGAATTTGGCTTGGCTTCACTATATGTTTTATCTCTTCAATTGTTAAATAAACTGTTTTGAATCTTTGAAAACAGTTAAACTTATTAGAAAGAGCGAAATGTGCTGAGGTAGCTTTAAGATAGCCTTACAGAATTTTTATATAAATATACACGGAAAAAGTTTAATAATTTTTCAAAAAATGTTTCCAGGTGTCTATCAAGACTTTTCTCACAGACAGGGTCCTGTTTTTCTGAAATTGTGAGAAGTATTTTACATTTATGAAAAAACTAATTATAATTTTGTGAGTTTGAAATAACTGTTATATTCAGGTTCTTGTTTATAAATTTTTGACAAGATCTTTTATATATGTAAAAGCTACATAAATAGATTCTTTGACGACTTCAGTTGTTTTATGTCAGGTCAGATTTTACTTTTAAATAATTAAATTTGTAAAAGGTTTAGTTTTGAGATGGAAAAAAATTGTGAAAGGCCTATTTCTATGACAAAGAATTTTGTGAAGGGCCTGTTTTAAGGTGGAATGTTTTGTGAAGGGCCTGTTTTAAGGTGGAATGTTTTGTGAAGGGCCTGTTTTAAGGTGGAATGTTTTGTGAAGGATCCTGTTTTAATATGAAAAATTTTGTGAAAGGTCCTTTAAAGGACCCAATTTCTTCTTAAACAGGTCCCTGGACTATGCACAGGCAAAAAAAATCAAGTAATTATTTTAAATACTGTCAGTTTTGTGAAATTTTCAGAATGTGGGACTAAAGGTTTTATGCTTCATAGACCTTTGCAGATTACAGATGATGTTTAGTTCATAAATTATCTTTTTTATTTTTGTATTCACATATCTTTTATATTTTCATTATTTTTATTTTTTACGAAAGTTAGAGCATTGAGGAAAAGACTGATATAATTTTTTTAGAACCTGATTAATCTAAAATAGGACATTCTGAGAAACTATATTTCAAACAAACAAAAAGTTCTGCATCCATTCAAAAATTATACATAAGCAAATAACAATAAAACAGTAATTAAATTATTTTTACACTTTTTTATTTAACGCAACTTGGTTTTTGTATATAAGGATGGAATCTTGTTATCGGTTGTTTACTCACTTTCTGATAAATTAAGAAATATAAAAAATAAGTGCAAAATTGTGTGTTTCCGATGACGTACAACATTTTATTATTTTTAGAACTTAATTATAAATTAATACATTAATTTTGACGCGTTTTTCCGTTAGCCCGCCACAGTTGATAAATCGAAAAATATTATCTGTGGTTACAATTGTATGCGACTTACAACAATTTTATTATGCATTAAACTACGGTGTTAAAAAAAGGCTAAATGGGTGTGAAGCTGCAACTATTTTGCATACTAAAAAGTAGAAAATAATAAATAAAAACTATACAGTGTAATATATTTTTTTAAAAAATACGTTTTAATAAATTAAAAGTTTCATATTAATTGAATTGTGATTATTCGTTGAGAAATCAATTTAGAAATCCTAATAAGATAGTTTAATTAATTCTTATATATATATATATATATATTCTTTTCTCTTTCCATACCTTAAAACAGAAATAGAGCAACCATTATACATTTATTTTAATGAATTTACTAGCTCGCATTTTCTACCAAGCGTACAAAAAAAAAAAAAAAAAAAAAAAAAGGTGAATTTTTTATGATCGAATTCGGTGGCCACGCCAAATTATTGTATTATATTGAACATTTTTTTGGAAAAATCATGAATTACAATCATAAAATGAGAAAAAAACAAACAATAGTGATAAATTTACTCACGTATGTTGCAGTAATTGTTTTTCTGATCGGTGAATACACAATCATTATTAAATACTGATTTTTTGTTTTTGTTTTCTGCATTATTGCTCAAAATTTCGTCTTCTCATAATTAATGTGAGTACATTTTTATCCTTAATATAACCTGCATAATACGAAATTATATTCATATCAAAACGAATTATTAAGCATTAAAATGAATTAAGAAAATAATGCATTTCAAGAACTATATAAATGTGATTTTACTTATGATTTCTTTTGTAATAAAACTATCATTCTTTATTCGTTTATATAAATAAGAGTAAGTAAAAGATAGCTTTAGTTTCCTGTATTTTTACCCACATGAAATGCAGTTTTTCTTCCCTAAAAGTAAATAAATAAATAAATAAATAAATCCGAAAGCCATAACTTTGTGTTTTTCGAATCCGACCAACTTCATCACTTTTCTAAATGAAAATTAATGCAAATGTATAAATAAATAATGCATTATATTTAGATATGTTAAAATAATCTTTTGACTTTAATATTTGTTTTTGTTTTTGTGTAAATGCGTCTTTAAAAGACGTTTATAATAAGTAGAAAGTAATGCAAAACAGCCTGCATGCATTCGACTCTAAAGCAGAATCCGCGTTTCATGTGTAGTGACGTCAAACCAATCTCGTCGCGTTTTCAGATCACGTGGTTTTGTTTTGCTTTTAGCGGAGTTTAAAACTCCAATAACTAGTTATTTAAAATTATTTTTGTGTTTCCGAGTTAAGATTTGAGGAATGTAAAGTCATCTTCATCAATTAAACATAAAATAAGGCATAATCTAGAATGAGTGCAACTTCCCCATTTGCCAATTTCCCCCCCCCCCCCCCTCGCCGCAGGACTCGAAGTACACACATTCCGAGAGAAGAAGCTAAAAGTGCATACATTCATCTATAGAAAGATGCTTTCGACTTTAAAAAATTCGATTATTATCAATTAAAAAAAAACTCTTTTGTGAAACCCGTTTCTAGAAATGAGCGTTTTTCGGCGCAAGCACAGTTTAATCAAAGTGTAATAAGTGACTTTGCTTTCGCCGTAATTATCTTATTTATTAACGATCTTAAATCAAAAATCGTTGTTCATTTTGCGTACAGAATTGAATGGGCTTTCCGAATATATGATTTATTTTGAGAAATAATTATATTTTCATAGGTAAAATTCTATTCTACTAGGATATTTGTATTCTGAAACAGCCAATTGCACTGCTAATACTTGCTATACAATACCTGACTAACTTATTATACAATATTTCTCTTCGATGGATCAGAGATTATACGATATGTAAAGAGTCAACTTCATGTTCGATCGCAGTCAAATAAACTAGAGAGTCAACACAGGAACATTTATTTTTAAAAGTTTTAATATTTTTTAAATAATTGTCATTTTTGTATAGGGAAAAAAAAAAAAGCTAAGGAATTTGCTATTTCTTTTGAAAATATCTCCCTTCGTATGGGTGTTGGATGTTCTGGCGCCCATTGTTATTTGATGAGCATTGTTCTCCCCCCTTATCCCCTTCTTAAGCTGACACACATATCTGAGAGAAATCTTTTTACTTCTGAAAACTATAACTTGGTAACCCTGAAACAATACCGTACTTAGCGAAATAAATTTTGTGTGATTATATGTGGTACTGTACATTAGAATAATAATAACGATTAATTTTATTATAAATATATTTTTTATAGCTATAATTTGATTTCCTCTTAAGTAAATAAAAAAATAAACCATTCTTTACTTTGCTCAACACTTTAGCATTCGGTTTTACAAGACTTGAGATATTGAAAACTAATTTTAATATTGATTTTTTAATCATTTTTGGTAAATGGGTGATTACAAATTTAAAATAGAAAAAAATACAGACTTTTATATATTTACCTACATAACAGTATTTTGCACGTGGAATTACTGTTTTATTTTCCAAAGTTTTTTTTTTTTTTTCTTTTTTTTTTTTTTTTTTTTTTTTTTTTTTATGCATTTAGATGAAAAAAGCAGAAATAACAAATAGACCATTTAAAAATTTAAGGCCGAAAAAAGTTTTGAAACTAGAATTTATTTCTTCCGCATGTTGTTAATTAATATATTTATCTATTTATAATTAATAGCTCTGGTGATTACTATCTGATGTATAAAAGAAATTGCCCACATGACAATATCATTTTCAAAAATCAAATTATCTCTTGCAGTTTCCAGTTGCAGGTATTATTAATATAATTGTACATATGAATTTACATTTATAGTGACAGACCATTTTATTCTTTTACCGAGTATGTTTTCAAAGTTAATATTTTCATGTTATCAAAATTAAATTTTTATATAGGAAATGTTATGAACATTTTTGCTTCAGATGGTGGACATAGAACATAAAAATGAATCCTTACATCGTGGAATTCTGAATAATTTTCATATATATATATATATATATATATATATATATATATATAATATGCTCAGTAGATTTTAATAAGTTTTGACATTAAAAAAAAAAAAAATCTTTCTTTATCTTTTCTTTTTTTTTTTTTAAATAAATAGTTTATCATAACACGTGCCAGGTTTTTATATATGTTAGTATATTTGAATGAAAATATAAAACATTCAGAGAAAGGAAAAAGCTTTATTTGCCGTTAATTTATTATTATTATTATTCAACTATTCTATATTCAAATCTTAAAATAATTCAAAGCACACTTCAAGGGAAAAAATATACTTTCTACTAAGAAAATGAACAGCATGGTACAAAGCAGAATTGGCAAAAAACCGTTTTTTTTTTTTTTTTTTAATAAAAATAAAAATAAAATAAACCGGTGTTTTAGTTTACAACAGTTTTTTGTTTTTTTTAAATATAATTTCCTATTGTAGTTGCATATTTGTTCATAAAAATAAACTTGTTGGATATCATATAAGTAATGTAACTTCATTTGAAAATATTTCAAATTAAATAATTACAGTCAGTTATGTAGAAAAGTGAAATCATTTGTAATTTAAACGTTATTAGTAAGTCAAACGTTGATACCTTAAAAATCTTTTCAAGAATCTTTTGATTACTAATAAATAACTATTTGATGTAGTTTCATAAATATAATGTATTTTCCCACTGTTATTCAAAGCAATTTCTTTGAAATATTTGTTATCATGATGCGATGTGTGATAGTATGTCTTGGGATGTCCGATTTTTCTGTCTGAACACTAACTGAACATTTATGATTTTTTTTTTTAAATATATTATAATATTACACATTAGTTAAATAAATAAAAAAAATAATAAAATTATATATTTCTGGCCATTTTTTTATGAAATGAAGTCTGAAGCAAACCTTATCCGAATTTTTCGCTCATTTTCTTGTTAGATCGTGTGTTTGGTTGTGTTTTAAAGCATTTAAATATATCTTATTACATATTGTAGTTAAAAGTAAACAAGTGTTTAATCGACAGAATTTTGGTTTAAAAATTTAAAAGAAAAAGGAACGTTTTCTAGTTTTTATCTTCAGAATGGTTAACATTTTATATAAATACTAGCAAGCTACGCCCGCTACGCTGGTAAATTTTTCTTAACGAACCTTTAATCCAACAAAATATTGACATTTCATAATTCACTTTTATATTTTAACAGAATAATAAAGATACTATAATTTGTGACTCGTGCCATAGCCAATATACACGTCAGGACACTTCGCCTTATCATTATCTTTTTACGCGTGAAGGTTTCGCTATGGTACTCTATTGTGAAATTTGGTAATTTTAGAAATTCAATAGTTAAAAAATCGCAGAATCATTAGATCATTTTTCTTTAGAATTTGTTCTTAGAGCGCATTTAGATCTTATAAATAACAATCATGCCGAACTTCAAGTTTCTAGCTCCTTCAGCATCGCAAAAATCGCAATTTTAGAAAGTTTTTCGCTTTTGCACCCCCCTCGGGGTAGTGGCACCGACATAAAATATAGCCTATGTTGGAGCAGGGATTGTCATCATTAATTTGCCACCATCACTTTTAAAATCGCTTCAGTGGTTCCAGAGATTACCCCCTACAAACAAACAAAATATCTTTACTACTTTATATATTAGTATAGATAAGGGGGAATTAGCCCCTTGTTCCCCCCCCCCTTCATACTTAACCAATCAATCCCGAAAACTAATCAGGGAAGCGCCTTAACACAGTGAACCTATAAATAAAATTTGAAGGAAATGGGATACTTCTGCATGAAAAACCCATTTACATAAATTAAGGGGGGTATTAGCCCCCCGTTCCACCCCTTTATACTTAATCAATCAAGCCCGAAAACTAATCAGGGAAGCATCTTAACCTAATGAACCTATAAACAAATTTTGAAGCAAATGGGATAATTCTGCATGAAAAACCCATTTATATAAATTAAGGGGGGATTATCCCCCCGTCCCCCCCCTTTATACTTAACCAATCAATCCCGAAAACTAATCAGGGAAGCGCCTTAACACAGTGAACCTATGAACAAAATTTGAAGGAAAACGGAATAATTCTGCATGAAAAACCCATTTAAATAAATTAAGGGGGGGATTATCCCCCCGTTCCCCCCTTTATACTTAACCAATCAATCCTGAAAAGTAATCAGGGAAGCGTCTTAACCCAATGAACCTATAAACAAAACTTGAAGGAAAACGGAATAATTCTGCATGAAAAACCCATTTATATAAATTAAGGGGGGGGGGGTTAGCCCTCCGATCCCCCCCCCTTTATACCTAACTAATCAATCCCGAAAACTAATCAGGGAAGCGCCTTAACTCAGTGAACCTATAAACAAAATTTGAAGAAAAACGGAATAGTTCTGCATGAAAAAACCATTTATATAAATTAAGGAGGGAATCAGCCCCTTGTTCCCCCCCTTTATACTTGACCAATCAATCCCGAAAACTAATCAGGAAGCGCCTTAACACAGTGAACCTATAAATAAAATTTAAAGGAAATGGGATAATTCTGCATGAAAAACCCATTTATATAAATTAAGGGGGGTATTAGCACCCCGTTCCCCCCCCTTTATACTTAATCAATCAATCCCGAAAACTAATCAGGGAAGCGTCTTAACCCAATGAAACTATAAAAAATTTTTGAAGGAAAACGGAATAATTCTGCATGAAAAACCCATTTATATAAATTAAGGGGGGGGAATTAGCCCCCCGATCCCCCCTTTTATACTTAACTAATCAATCCCGAAAACTTATCAGGGAAGCGCCTTAACACAGTGAACCTATAAAAAAAATTTGAAGGAAAACGGAATAATTCTGCGTGAAAAACCCATTTATATAAATTAAGGGGGGATTAGCCCTCCGTTCCCCCCTTTATACTTAACCAATCAATCCCGAAAACTAAACAGGGAAGCGCCTTAACACAGTGAACCTCTAAACAAAATTTGAAGGAAATGGGATAATTCTGCATGAAAAACCCATTTACATAAATTAAGGGGGGTATTAGCACCCCGTTCCACCCCTTTATACTTAATCAATCAATCCCGAAAACTAATCAAGGAAGCGTCTTAACCCAATGAAACTATAAAAAAAATTTTGAAGGAAAACGGAATAATTCTGCATGAAAAACCCATTTATATAAATTAAGGGGGGGGGATTAGCCCCCCGATATCCCCCTTTATACTTAACTAATCAATCCCGAAAACTAATCAGGGAAGCGCCTTTACTCAGTGAACCTATAAACAAAATTTGAAGGAAAACGGAATAATTCTACATGAAAAACCCATTTATATAAATTAAGGGGGAGAATTAGCCCCTTGTTCTCCCCCTTTATACTTAACCAATCAATCCCGAAAAGTAATCAGGGAAGCGTCTTAACCCAATGAATCTCGAAACAAAATTTGAAGGAAAATGGAATAATTCTGCGTGAAAAACCCATTTATATAAATTAAGGGGGGGATTAGCCCTCCGTTCCCCCCTTTATACTTAACCAATCAATCCCGAAAACTAAACAGATAAGCGCCTTAACACAGTGAATCTATAAACAAAATTTGAAGGAAATGGGATAATTCTGCATGAAAAACCCATTTACATAAATTAAGGGGGGTATTAGCCCCCGTTTCCCCCCCCCCTTGATACTTAATCAATCAATCCCGAAAACTAATCAGGGAAGCGTCTTAACCCAATGAACCTATAAACAAATTTTGAAGCAAATGGGATAATTCTGCATGAAAAACCCATTTATTTAAATTAAGGGGCGATTATCCCCCGTTCCCCCCCCCCTTTATACTTAACCAATCAAACCCGAAAACTAATCAGGGAAGCGCCTTAACTCAGTGAACCTATTAACAAAATTTGAAGGAAAACGGAATAATTCTGCATGAAAAACCCATTTATATAAATTAAGAGGGGGGGGAATTAGCCCCTTGTTCCCCTCCCCTTTATACTTAACCAATCAATCCCGAAAACTAATCAGGGAAGCGCCTTAACACAGTGAAACTATAAACAAAATTTGAAGGAAAACGGATATTTCTATGAAGAGTTATCGCATTACGTACGTACATACATACATACAGAACCGGCTGGCAAGCTCTCAGGGCTTGACAGCCAGTGTGATAGCTGAAAAATCGCAATTTTAGAACGTTTTTTGCTCCTGCACCCCCTGGGGTTAGTGGGACCGACATAAAATATAGCCTATGTTGGAGCAGGGGTTGTCACCATCAATTTGCCACCATCACTTTTGAAATCGGTTCGGTAGTTCCAGAGATTACCCCCTACAAACAAACAAACAATCTTTACTCTTTTATAATATTAGTATAGATCACTATCTGCGGTTGTTAAAGAATGTTTTTATATTCAAATATTTCTGGTGATTTTGTTTTTTGAGTGATAATTCCAAGCCAACATTTGTGGCTATTAAACTACTAAGATTTATCGGTAATATTGAAATTCTATAACTGACACTCAATTTTTGAATGTCATCTTATTTAACTTCATATATATCTTGCATTTTTTTTTTTTTTTTAATTTTTGAAGGGTAAATTCCCCAATACAGAAAATTTTCTTTTACAACTTGACCAAAATCTTAAAGGTCATCTTGTTACGTTATTAACTGCTGTAAATAATCTACATTTTTCAAAATGGACATATCTTATGCTAAATATTTAATATTTTTCATACATTTTTTATTTGAAAATTTCACGTTTTAAGATAACTTTTTAGAGCATAAGGACATGTTTATCAACACATGCTAATTTTCATACTGCATGTATACAAACATGACCTAGACTAACTATGTAAAAAAGAAGTTATTTGTATCAATAATTTGAAATACTTAAATTACAAAAGAGAAAATATTACATTATATTTGTTTAAAAACCATTTTTTTTTTCTTTTTTGAGAAAAAAAACCAGTTGGTAAAAACCACTTGGTTTAAACCGTGCCAACGCTGGTACAAAATATTTATTTTATATCAATTTTAATTTGATGATCATTTTAAAAAATTAAGAAACCTTTTTCTAACCGTTTACTATCTGAAAAATGCTCCTTTGAAGCATAAATAGCAAATTTTGATAAAAAGTACCACTGTTCCTCTAAAACAAAATCACTCTTATAATCTAATATATATATATATATAGTTCTCGGTATAAAACAATTTAAAAAAATGGCATACCAATGTGTGCCGTAAATAAAGTCGTTGTCTACAACAGTGTGCAGTGTAATCGGGCGGTATAGAAAAGTTTTAATCAATATCTTATACTTTTAGAGTAGAATGAGTTAAAGACAGTGGATATATTTATTCAAACATGTATTTATATGCTTATATATGTTTGAGGTAATTGAATGTTATGGAGGGTTAGGCACTAGGCCTGGAATTATTTTGATGCACATTTTCTAACTATTACAAAAACTATTACAAACACTTTTAGTGCTTTAGAATACATATACATATTTGGACATAAAGTATAATGGGGTTTCTTCAAGTATAATGGGGTTTCTTCCAGAAACAGGATTTGATTTATAGCATGGGCAAACTGGGCTGTAGCCCTGGCACTTCTGATTTTAGGAGCTCTCAAATTTGGTATGCAATTTTCGTAAAGCTGATATCTACTTCGACATTACACTGATCATAATCCATATTTAAAAAAAAAAAAAAATAGAGTAGGATAATTTTAAGACCAACAATATATTTATCTAAATACAGTAAAACCTCTCAATAGCGGACACCTCAGGCCCGTGGAATTTGTCTGATTGATATTAGAAAGAGTCCGCTTTCTCCGAATAGCAGACAAATTCTGCGATGCTGTGGAGTCCACTTTTGGGAGATTTTGGTGTATTTAGATAAATGTATTTTTTTTAACATATTACTCTAAAAGTTCAAAATATTGATTACAATCAGTACGATGTCAAAAAAGATTTAAAATATCAGCTTTACGAAAATTGTATACCAAATTTAGAGCCCCCTGATT
Source organism: Maratus michaelseni (assembly GCA_963931845.1). NCBI lineage: Eukaryota > Metazoa > Arthropoda > Arachnida > Araneae > Salticidae > Maratus > Maratus michaelseni. The sequence goes on along the minus strand of OZ007600.1, from coordinate 59,169,868 downwards.
TTTTTTTTTTTTTTTGGGGGGGGGGGGCGCAGTTTGCCATAGTTTAAATCAGGTTTGGCTTCTTGGGTTCTCAAAAAATAAATAAATAAATAAATAAATAAATAAAATAAAACTAGCCTTAATAGTATTTTTATTATACGATTTCGTAAACAGAAAATAATAATAAAAATTAGGTAAACCTATACATCTGTTATGATCAATTATCAAGTAATAACACAGTGCTTTTATAGCTCAAATCTAAACTCGATACTTTCTGACAAAGTCACAAAATCAGTTTTGTTTTCTTAAATAAGCCCAATTTGCAGATATTCCTATACTACTAAATCGAAAAAAAAAGTTTCTCCTTTTTTTTATATATAAAGACGAAGGATCTTTTAGAATATAACATCAACGCGTTTGCTTTAAACCAATTTTTAAAACACAGCAATCCTGAAAAGATCATCATCAAAGAAGTTCGCTTATAGCCAAGCGTCGATCCAGACAAAATTTAGGGCTTAATTAGGGACCCCTTCACAAAAATCCATTTAATAAAACCAAACCCCTTCACAAAAATCAATTTAATAAAATGGAGTCCTTCACAAAATTATTTATAATAAAACAGACCCCTTCACAAAATTCCTTTGAATAAAACCAGGGCATCCAACCCGGGCTTCCCGGGATTGAGAATATGTGTGAAAACAATTAACTTTTTTAAATTAAAAACTCTAATAGATTTTCACATTTAATATTTTTTAGATTGCGATCTAACAACACCAAAGATCATTTTTATATGAAATATGTCAATTTTATATTCAAATAAAATTTTAAATTTATTAAAAGTGGTCATTTCGTATTGGTCTCGAGCCAGAAGTTAATAGCGGAAGAAATCCCTAAAAATTTCGCTATCTACGGCAGTGTTTGTTTATTATTATTCCGATAATTTCAACGGTTTTAAGCGCTTATTTCAATTACATGTCTGTTAAATTTGTGTTTTATTTATACTATTTTATCTATCTCTTAATGAAGTTTTAATTTCGTTTTGGAATATATTAGCTGGAAACAAATGCTGAACTTTTTATATTGTTTAAAGTGAAAATGGATTTATATTTTGTAATCGTCTGCAAACGATAGAGATTTTTTTTTAAATCATGCTTGAAATTTAACTAAATTGTTATAATAAATGATTAAATTGCGATACAGTTTCCAAACAAATTGCATTTGAAAGTAGATTTTTTTTCCCTAGATAACGGTGCAAAAATTAAAAATGTGCGATGTTTAGAAATTTAAAAAAATGGCAGTAGCAAAAATCGCAAAACCGAAATTTCACCCTCAAGTGTTGCCACATGATATTTTCAAATATATCCGATATTTTCAAAACAGCCAACTTACTGCTGATTATATTTGCAGAATTAATATAAATTAGAAATTAAAACGCATTGCAATTAACATGAAAAGCTTAATAAGACAATATTCTAAATGTGTTTCAGTAGTGTATATTAGCCGGTTCCACGCCACCTGAGTCGAGCAGGTGGAAGGTGGAAGGTGCAGGTGGAGCACTGTGGAGCTGTGCAGGTGGAGCAGGCGGAAGGCGCAGGTGGACCACAGGGGGAGCAGGTGAAGGTGGCGATAAGAGCATGAGCACTGATAAGAACGGAGGGTTCGATGGGAGGGGGGTGCGATAAGGATTTCTACTATAAGATAAGGGGATTATTTTAATTAATTTTAATTGGGGAACTTAGAAATTTTTCGACGCATTTTTTTTTCGCGGAGAATTGGTGGACGAGGTGAATGTCAACGGATTTATTATAGCGAATTAGAAATTTAATTAATTTTAATTTTAATTAATTTTAATTGGGGAACTTAGAAATTTTTCGAAGCAAATTTTTTTTTTCAACGAGAGTATGCAGTTTGATTATGAGTATATGCAGTAGAAGTGAATGATTAATTAATTAAAAATATTAATTAAACATAGTAATTAATTAATTTTAATTGCAGAACTTAAGAATTTTCGCGAGAATTTTTTTTTTCAACGAGAGTAGGGTATTCGATATACACGTTAGTGGAGAATTTTAAAAGTCAATAATGGTTTCATTAAAAATGGTGATTAATTTTAATTGGTGAACTTAGACATTTTTCGAAGCAAATTATTTTTTCAACGAGAGTAGGCTATTTGTTATACATGTTAGAGTATATTTGAGGAGAATTTTAAAAGTCAATAATGGTTTAATTAAAAAGGGTCATTAATTAATTTTAATTGGAGAACTTAAGAAATTTTGGCGAGATTTTTTTTCCCCTCAACGAGAGTACGCAGTTTGCATGTGCAGTAGAATGGTAGATGCTAGTAATTAAAAAGGGTCATTAATTAATTTTAATTGGCGGACTTCAACATTTTTGGGGCAAACAGGCGCGTTTTAATGAATTCGATATAGGTTGTGGTAAAAAATACAGGGTCCCGTATGAATTATACTGTATTCAATTTAATAGCTCCCCCCTCCCCCTTCCCCTCGCCACTTTTTTTACCCAGAGGGCCCCTTCTATAGACTAACAATACGCACTTCAAAAAATACATAGTGGTAAAAAAGAAGAATTTTAACGTATATATAAAAGTGTAAATAAACAAATATGAAAAATCATGCGTAGCGCCATAATTCATGAATCACTTTCCAACATTGTCAAAGTGTTATATGAACAAAACATAATTTTACCATCGAGTGCATAGCGAACCGATCCCCTTTTTAATAAAAAGGCGCCCTTCACAAAAATCCAATTATGCATAAGAACCATTCCTAAAATCAGATAATTTACACCTTACCTTTTTTTTTTCAATTCAAGTTAGGCTAAAAGTACAGCTTACGCATCGATAGGTTCAAAATACAGGGACCCTTCGAAGTGTGAACTCGCATTAGACTATAGGGCCCTTCATAAAATAAATGAGATACATGCCCTATTCGAATAAAAAAAAGTCCTTCACAAAAACTGTAGGGGTTCCCTTTTGGAATAAAAAGACGGCCTTCACAAAAATCCAATTATGCATAAGGACCCTTCATAAAATCAGATAATTTACACTTTACCCTGTTTTTTTAAATTCAAGTTAGGGTAAAAGTATAACTTACACATCGATAGGTTCAAAATATTGAAATCCTTCAAAAGAAACTAGAAAAAGTTAAAGATTTAAGCCCTGCTCATAAAATAATGCGACTACCCAGCGCCCTTCACAAATAATATAACCTTATTCGAATCTCAGTGCGCTTCACAAAATAAATCCAATAGATTCACGTTATTTTACAGCGACAGAAATATTAGGGATATTGACCTTTCATAAAAATGCATGGTCCGCTGTTTGAATGAAAAGGCCTCCCTTCACAATATACCCTGTAAAAATATTATGATTCCACAGATATTTTAAGAAATAGAGTACTAATCTCAAATGAATACGAATTCATGCAATGTAAAAAATAGGTTTTACACGAATACATTTTTAGTATAACGTTCAAAATATAGATTTTAGAAAAAAAAAAAAGTACATATTTCACCAAATTTATCATACAAATCTGTAAAATAGGGTAGAACGTTTCATGAAAAATAATTGAATTTTCGAATGATTATGCTTTAAAATACATATTTATAACTGCAACTAAGATTTGAGTGTTACCCCCTCAACATGCATATCGCTGAATCATAATGAGTCATATTATCAGACAAGCGAAGATCTTGCTTTGATTTCACACCGTATGCGATAATGAGTCACTCCGCGATAAGAAATACCTGAGACTCGTAATTTCTGACACATTTTTTGTAGGTAAATGAACTATTTAAAACCGTCAATGTATACAAATTATTTCGTGTAGTCCTATATAATTATTAATCTGTTAAGTTTTAAAATGCTTCAATGAAAAATAAGAACTAGTCATTAAGCGATACCCTTAAGAATTTTGAGGCAAACAAATGTTTAAATGAATTTGAACCTGTTTAAATGTACCTGTGTTTAAATGAATTTGACGCATGTTATGGTAAAAAAAATACAGGGTGCCCTATAAAATATAGGAATTAAACTTTAAATATTTTAAAATTACATTAGTCTATGCTTTTTTTGTATAGAAAAATTATACTAAATTGTGTTTTTAGTATTTTAACTTAAAAATTTCTTTTGAGGAATGAATATAATAACTAAGCTTTGTTTTTATAAAATATATATTGTACTAAATAGTTAGGATATTATTTAAAAAATTTTGTTTTTAATATTGAAAAAAAAAATATATATATAAATGTAGCTTACCTAAATATTTAAACCATAAAGTACTGGACTTCATCCAAACTTGACTGCATGCATGTCTTAAAAGTACTAAACGGTATAACATGTTCGCTTATCTCTTAAAATTACGGGATATCGTGACGTCATGGATAAAGCATAGGGTAGAATACAGAATGAATAGGTATTATAAAGCAGAATCATAAATGTTGCATACTTTACACTTGTAGTATGTGAAATGATTGCTACTATTGCCTATATGACAAAATGAATCATCAACGAATCTTATTAGTGTATGTTATATTTAACCAACATGCTTGAAATGCGTGAATTTTGACTAGAATTATTCACTGAATGTAAAAAAAATTATTTATATTTAGATCTAATATTTATATCATTTAACATTTTAAATTCCTATTAAAAGTATATACATTAGTATGCTTGTGAAAGGTCTATTTTTAAGACGAAACATTGTGTAAAATGTCCTGTTTTAGGGTTAAAAGTTTCGTGAAGGGTCTGTTTGAAGGACCCTGTTTTGAAATGACTTAAGAACGGACAATTTATTCCTAAACATATTCACAACTACAACTTTGTATACATTATGAAAATACATGATAATATTTATACATTATGCCATAGTTTTTGAAATATTTTTCCAAAGTTAGATTCATACAATAAAGCGAGATTGATACCGTTAATGTATGTGAATTCCTTCATGTTATCCTCTATGGCTTCAACTCGATTCGTTATATATGCCTCAATGAAAAATAATAACTAAGAAATAAAATTAAAAATAGTAATTAAAAGGTAGCCTTAAGAATTTTTGGAATAAGAGATTGGTTTTAATTAAATAGGTTAATGAACCTAATTCGATACAAGTCTTACTAAAATAGAAATTACACTAAAAATACAGAGTCCCCTACAATATATGAATTATACTCCGCTAAATTTAATAGCACCCTCCCCTATTTTCATGGAAATGGCTTCAATATAATTTAGGCTAACAATATATATAATTTATCTATATATTATTTCGTAATACATAGTACATGTACTATGTTTTATGAAATAATAGAAAAATCATGTATTAATTTATCTATACATATATTATAGAAATCAATTAGAGTTAAATTGTTAATTGCAATTAGCAATTGCTTCTTTTATGACCTAGTCACGTGATCTCTGACGTCACTGGTGACGTATTGAATGATACCACATGGTCACGTGATATCACTTAATCAGTGACGTCACATGTTACGTGATCAAATCTTATCAGTGATTATATTAGCTGATAAGGCCCTGAACAAGCATTCACTTTTCTCAGAGTCTTAGTGTGAGACGGTTGGGTGCTTAGCTAGCTGGCGTGTTAGGTAATAATAGTATTTGTATATATATTTTTAATATGACTTTAAATTAATTTGATACCTACTATGTAAAACGATATGAATATGTTTTGAATATTAGAACTAAAAAATAATACTTTGAAATAATAGACTTACTAAACAGTAAAATTTAAAGCTATGTAGATAAATTTCCTAAAACTAAGTTGAAATGAAAATGGTAAAAGTTTAGTCAGTCTCATGTTAGTGTTTATCATATTAAATCTACAAAAGAAATTTTTAAGTGGGAATACTAATAATCCAAGTTACCATATAGATATTATAAGTTAGTAGATTCATAAACTAATGGGAATGTATATAATTTTAATAAACTATGCTGATTTCTGCAGATATTTAAGAAAATACAAGTGAGTTTTCAAGGGAAATGTACATAGTTTACCAATTTATCTTATCATAGGCAATGGTCTAAATCAAGTTAGGACATATACCTTGGAAATCATATTCATGCGACTAAATAACCTGGGGCTCACTCAGCCCAGTAGTTAGCGTGATGGGTATAAAATACGTGGGGCTTAATCATCCCAATAGTTAGCGTGTTGACTATATAATAAGCGCGGGCTCACTTAGCCCTGTGGTTATCGTGGTAGCTATAAAATAAGCGGGGGCACACTAAGCCCAGTAAACGTGGTGGGTAGAAAATAGCCTGGGGCTCACTCAACCCAGTAGTTAGCGTGGTGGGTATAAAATAGCCTGGTCCTCACTCAGCCTAATTCTTAGCGTGCATGGTGGGAATAAAATAAGCGGGGGCTCACTTAGCCCTGTGGTTAGTATGGTGGCTATAAAATAAGCGGGGGTTCACTAAGCCCAAAAGTTAGCGTGGTGGGTATAAGTTAGCCTGGGACTCACTAAGCCCAATAGTTAGCATGTTGACTATAAAATAAGCAGGGGCTCACTAAGCCCAATAGTTAGCGTCCTGGGTATAAAATGACAAGTCTTATTATATGTTTGTGGGTTCGAAACTTGTGTGGTATAGACGATGTGGTTTTGAATACTTAGAGAAGTTAAAGAAATCACGATATTGTTCTATATCCTTATAAATATTGTGTGTTTGAATATGGTAAGTTAAGTATTCTTTATAAAGTTATAATGGAAATCATACATGCAAAGTTTAGAGACCTCTAGTATAGCAAACCCAACATATATAGGCCGATTCAATAAAATACTAGTTTTCAATCTCTCCACAAGAATCAGGTCTTTATTGTAAAAGAAGCCTTATAATTATATCAAAGTGAAAAAAAAAAAAGAAAAGAAAGAAACGAAGTCTGTAATTTTTTTAAAATACATTTCCAGTATGGATTATTTAATCTAATTCACATATTTCAATAGTTTTTTAAAGTAATAACGATAGTCCCATTTGGAAAGTGTTTCATAAAGTATACCATGACGCATGATTTTTCCTTCATATTTATTTATAGTTACTTACTGTAGATTCTATTTTTTAATTTATGTTAAAATTCTTCAGTCATTCCTACCCTTTTTCTGGGCACTTTGTATATATTTTGTATGTATTGATAGTCTAAATTTTATCGAAGGTATTTTTGTGATAATATAAGTGGGGTAGTGCATTAATGCAGTATAATTAGTGTGTATTATAGGGGATCCTCTATTTTCACTATAATCTCTATTTTAACAAGACTTGTATCGAATTAGATTCATTATCATATTTAATTAAAACTGATCTGTTCACCCAAAAATTTTATTAGTCCGAACATTAGCATATCTCTTAATTAATATTTGTTAGTTGTTATTTTTCATTGAAATTCAATGATGCATTTTAAAACTTACCAGATTTAGTATATATATATATATATATATAGAGAGAGAGAGAGATGTATATATGGTGAGTAGCATCTATACAGGGCTATACGAAAGAATTCATATATATTAATGGTTTTAAGTATCAATCTCGCTTTAGATAGTGACGTGACATACATAAAAAAAAATCCCTATATGCCATGGTAAAATAAAGAACATATGCGATATATCTTAAAGTCTGCATGAATATAACTAAAAGGATGTTTGCGTTTCTGTAGGTGTAAGTCTTTATATTACTAAGGATTAAATTTAATATTTTATGTTTTAATTTTTACTGCCCTATACGTAAAGAAAAAAATAACCATTTCTTTTAACACATAATAAAAAGTACTTTAAAAATATATTACTACAAACCTACTACATACCTAGACCTCAGAACCAACTCCTATACTTGCTTTAGAAGAAATGACTTGATATGTGGTCTTATCAGTAAATCTTATCTAAAATATTATCGCGATCAGTGATGTCATCGAACCACGTGAAGAATCTAGTTGAATTTGGGTTAAGTCTAGTAAATCATGCTTGAAATTCTTAGGTAACGATAAATTTTTATATATTTATATATATATATATGTTTTGTATAACCAATATGTATTTAAATCATGTATTAATAGTTCATGTCATTATATTTTTACAGGACTTGTTAATATATTTTATGCGATAAGAGAAATTATATTTTGCATAAGTAGTAGTACATATCGAATTCCTGTCCTTCTTTGTGGTCACTATGTATTTTTTGAAGCGTATATTGTTAGCCTAAATTATATTAAAGCCATTTCTATGAAAATAGGGGAGGGTGCTATTAAATTTAGTGGAGTATAATTCATATATTGTAGGGGACTCTGTATTTTTAGTGTAATTTCTATTTTAGTAAGACTTGTATCGAATTAGGTTCATTAACCTATTTAATTAAAACCAATCTCTTATTCCAAAAATTCTTAAGGCTACCTTTTAATTACTATTTTTAATTTTATTTCTTAGTTATTATTTTTCATTGAGGCATATATAACGAATCGAGTTGAAGCTATAGAGGATAACATGAAGGAATTCACATACATTAACGGTATCAATCTCGCTTTATTGTATGAATCTAACTTTGGAAAAATATTTCAAAAACTATGGCATAATGTATAAATATTATCATGTATTTTCATAATGTATACAAAGTTGTAGTTGTGAATATATTTAGGAATAAATTGTCCGTTCTTAAGTCATTTCAAAACAGGGTCCTTCAAACAGACCCCTTCACGAAACTTTTAACCCTAAAACAGGACATTTCACACAATGTTTCGTCTTAAAAATAGACCTTTCACAAGCATACTAATGTATATACTTTTAATAGGAATTTAAAATGTTAAATGATATAAATATTAGATCTAAATATAAATAATTTTTTTTACATTCAGTGAATAATTCTAGTCAAAATTCACGCATTTCAAGCCTGTTGGTTAAATATAACATACACTAATAAGATTCGTTGATGATTCATTTTCTCATATAGGCAATAGTAGCAATCATTTCACATACTACAAGTGTAAAGTATGCAACATTTATGATTCTGCTTTATAATACCTATTCATTCTGTATTCTACCCTATGCTTTATCCATGACGTCACGATATCCCGTAATTTTAAGAGATAAGCGAACATGTTATACCGTTTAGTTCTTTTAAGACATACATGCAGTCAAGTTTGGATGAAGTCCAGTACTTTATGGTTTAAATATTTAGGTAAGCTACATTTATATATATATATATTTTTTCAATCTTAAAAACAAAATTTTTTAAATAATATCCTAACTATTTAGTACAATATATATTTTATAAAAACAAAGCTTAGTTATTATATTCATTCCTCAAAAGAAATTTTTAAGTTAAAATACTAAAAACACAATTTAGTATAATTTTTCTATACAAAAAAAGCATAGACTAATGTAATTTTAAAATATTTAAAGTTTAATTCCTATATTTTATAGGGGACCCTGTATTTTTTTTACCATAACATGCGTCAAATTCATTTAAACACAGGTACATTTGAACAGGTTCAAATTCATTTAAACATTTGTTTGCCTCAAAATTCTTAAGGGTATCGCTTAATGACTAGTTCTTATTTTTCATTGAAGCATTTTAAAACTTAACAGATTAATAATTATATAGGACTACACGAAATAATTTGTATACATTGACGGTTTTAAATAGTTCATTTACCTACAAAAAATGTGTCAGAAATTACGAGTCTCAGGTATTTCTTATCGCGGAGTGACTCATTATCGCATACGGTGTGAAATCAAAGCAAGATCTTCGCTTGTCTGATAATATGACTCATTATGATTCAGCGATATGCATGTTGAGGGGGTAACACTCAAATCTTAGTTGCAGTTATAAATATGTATTTTAAAGCATAATCATTCGAAAATTCAATTATTTTTCATGAAACGTTCTACCCTATTTTACAGATTTGTATGATAAATTTGGTGAAATATGTACTTTTTTTTTTTCTAAAATCTATATTTTGAACGTTATACTAAAAATGTATTCGTGTAAAACCTATTTTTTACATTGCATGAATTCGTATTCATTTGAGATTAGTACTCTATTTCTTAAAATATCTGTGGAATCATAATATTTTTACAGGGTATATTGTGAAGGGAGGCCTTTTCATTCAAACAGCGGACCATGCATTTTATTGAAAGGTCAATATCCCTAATATTTCTGTCGCTGTAAAATAACGTGAATCTATTAGATTTATTTTGTGAAGGGCTCTGAGATTCGAAAAAGGTTATATTATTTGTGAAGGACGCTGGGTAGTCGCATTATTTTATGAGCAGGAGTAGTAGAGGAATGAGAGTTACAGTCCAGCAGGCGCTGTGTGCGTGGTGGAGGTGGGTACCGGAAGTGAGCCTGGCAGTGGAAGCGGAAGTGATGAAAGATAAGACAGGAAGGGATGAAAGATAAGACAGGAAGTGAACCGGAAGTGTTGGAAGATAAGAGAGGAAGTGAAGTAGGGGAGGGCTTAATTTTTTTTTAACCGATAAGGGAGAGAGGGGAGGGCTTATTTTTAGGAGGGCTTAATTTTTTTGTGAAAAATAAAGGGTTTTAATCAGATTCTTTCTTGTCAGGGATTTTTTTTTTTTTTTAAATTGGGGGGCCCACCATAACCACCCGCTATGAAAACGCCACATTTTTTTTTTTTTTACCTATTCTTTTACACTAGTCATCTGCGTGAGACCTGTAACGAAATAAAAGGGTTTAATTATTATTATGCTTCAGCAAAGTCGAGTGGAGTTGAGGGGTAGGAAGCCTGCTATAAAAAATAATAATGTTAACAGAATGTACAATATTTTTTTTTATTTTTATTGTGGACCCACCATAACCACCCGCTATGAAATCAATTCATAACGCCACAATTTTTTTTTTTAAATCTGTCAATCCTGCTTCATCAGTCATCTACGAGAGACCTGTAACGAAATAAAAGGGTTTAATTATTATTATGTTTAAGCGAGAGTTGTGTCATACAGGAAATCAGATGTGTGACGTCTGCTAAAGATGTAGAGTGTCTATGAGGAAATTCAGCTTCACGGAACCTAGAAAAAAAAAAAAAAACAAGTCTTGCTTGATGTATGTGATAGCTAAAGGCCCCCCCCCCCCCCAACCTATACAAAATTTTAAATAATTTTATATAGGTTGTATTATCTGACTAAGCAGGGGTCGCATGGCCGCCACACCACTCATTGTTGCCTTCGATTCGCATACAACAAACAATACTTTTTGTATTTCGCGCTCGTCGATCTAAATGTTCAGAGTTTAACATGAAATTTACTTATAATTCACCTGTAGAAGAATTTTTTCCCTTCTTTAAACATTAACTTAAATGTGAATGAGATTAAAATAGATGTGAGGGCTAAATTTTTAGTAACAGAATGTCAACAGTGCTAGTGGAGTTGAGGGGTAGGAACCCTGCTATAAAAATAATACCTGTAAAAGAAATATTTATGTGCTACCTTTCGCGCTCGTCGACCTAACTGTTCAGAGTTTAACATGAGATTTACTTATAATTCACCTGTAAAAGAATTTTTTTTTTTCATTCTTTAAACATTAACTTAAATGTGAATGAGATTAAAATAGATGCGAGGGCTAAATTTTTAGAGAGTTAAAATGAAAATTCACTAAGAGTTGCTAAATAAAAGAAGATGATCGACTTTGACAGCATTTTTCTAAAAGTTTATTTATCGAAAAAGGAATCATACGTTTCGATTATATTTGTTAACTATTATAGTTTAACATTAAAAAGCAGGTAGACATTCACATCTTTAGCGCTCGTCGACCTAACTGTTCGGAATTTTCTTCGAACCCATTATTTTTGACTTTATAAAAGTTTCATATAAAAAAATTATTCTTTAAGTATTAACTGAAATGAGATTAAAATAGATGTAATGGCTAAATTTTTAACGATTTAAAATGAAAATTGTGATAGCCATGTAAATGAAAGTAATGCGATTACTTTGCTTCATAAAAACCTAACACGAAAAAAGCTGGTAGACGTTTACCTTTCGCACTCGTCGACCTAACCGTTCGGAATTTTGTTTAAACTTCTCTCGAGTTCGTCGACATAACCGTTCAGAGTTTTCGTCGAAATCCGTATATAGATTAACTTACAATAGCTAACTTTTTTAAGGGAAGTTTAAATAACATATTTCCCAAAGTGTCTTACAAACATTTAAGAATTTATACACACATAAGCACCTCGCCTATAGGTGCAAGGTTCTGACTTTAAAGCTACTAGATGTTGAAATTTAAACTTCTTGCGCTCGGCGACCTAACCATTCAGAGTTTTTTTTTCAAACATTGTGTCAATACGTGTTAGGAACCCTTAGAAAGACCTACATGGAGGCACTTATCCCTAATATAGATAATCAACCCTAAACTAACCAGTTACAACACACAAGACATAATCATTACATTCAGTTAATAAGTGATTTGACATGCAAAATATTAGATATAAAAACATACAATATGATATATACAAAACAATTTTAAAGATTTTTTTCCCTTTCATATGAACAATTTTTAGCAATAATTTAACTTGAGAGCAGGTATTTGTTTAGAGTTATACGATTATAATAAATTTTCATTAGATTTGACATTATACAACCAACATTTAAAAAAAGAGAACGACATCTAGTTTTTTAACGTCACATATTTGAATTATTAACCTATTTTAGTTAAAAGTATGATACTTAAGTGATTTTATTTGAAAAATCAATACAACATTTTAAAAGCAGTCGAAAGATTTTTGCTTTTGAAAAATAACTAACATAATTTTAATTTTTTAAAGCAGTTAGGTAGATGACACTAACTTTAAATAAAATACATATTTTTTATTATTATTAAAGAAATATAAACTACTCACACATTATTATTATGCTGCATTTTAACATAACAACATTCACAGTAATAGACATGCGATTAAGACCATTGGAATTCTACAACTTTTCTGCTGACATGTGGTCACAGAGGAAATCTTTTCATATAGAAGGCAAAATAAGATAATGATAAACATGATTCGTTATGCATATGTTGAAACAGGAAATTATTTAAGACGTGTGATTAAGACCATTTTACATGGTATTACAGAATAAATCTTTTCATAGGATGCAAGATAATATCACATAAGGTATTGATAAACGCGATTCGTTATGCATATTTTAAAACAGGAAATACATCCGTCAGATAACATTACTTTGTTTATATGAAGTGACCAAATACAAATTTTGCTGATTTAATTAATTTTATTTTGAATTTGAAAATAGTATTGACAGAACATTCAAATTTTACTTTTGCACAATATTTAAATAAGGAAAATTGTATACAATATTTAAAAAAAATTAATTAGGAATATTAGAAAAGGAGAGTGCTTTAAGGAAAATACGTTACGATTTTAAAACTTTTTTTTTTAATACATTTCTAAGTTTTATAAACTTTATCGAAAAAAAGAAAAGAAACTTTTTGCATGTGACTTTTTTTAACCAATAAAATGCTAGTATTTTGAAACAAGCACCCCCTACATGAGAATGTTATTTTACGAACAAAGTGTTTAATGCTATACAATACTTTGTGATTGATGTAAAAGGTTGTGATTTTCGTCTAAGTATTAAAGTTGATATGGAACGATTCATGCAGTCTTGTGAAGGTGATAAAACCATGTCACCTTTAACAATTAAAAAGGTACCCTATTTGTGCAAGTCATGTAACAAAACATTTCCTCGAAAAGTTAACTTAGTGTTTCACATGAAAAATCATCTAAAGGAAAAGTGTTTTCGCTGTGAGGTGTGTGGTGAAGTTTTTTCGCAAAAGATTCACAAATCGCCCAAACAATTCAAGTGTAGTGATTGCAACGAATTGTTTTCAAGAAAGACAGACTTATTGAAAGATAAGAAAACTCACAACTTAGCAAAACAACATTCATGTACAAAGTGTTGTGAAATATTTAATTGTGAATCTGATTTTTTACAACATTGTGATACATTTCATAAAGCTTTACCTAACATTGCGAAATCACCCTGTTTGAAAGATTTGTTATTTGAACTGATAGTGAAGCTTATAGATTAGTTCGAACTTATAGTGAATTAAAAGACAAAATGATATGCGAAATATGTGAAGTGGAATTAACAGATCAAAACGTGCATGTATAGAATGCCTTTTACAAGTTGTTTAACTGATTTTAAGATTTCACTGAACGAGTGACTTATTGGACATTACAAAAATTTTGAAATTAGAATTGTATACATCTTAATATGACAGAATTATTTGATGTGTGTTATTTTAAATGATGAATAAAATAGTTTGATTGCGAAAAAAGTGTTTTCTTTAACCCACACTGTTAAAACTGATGTTGTGTATTTTGAATGACTTAGACAAAATGTTAATTTAAAAAAAGATTTTAACATGAGATAAGAGTTTTATAATAAAAATTGACTCACCTAAAATTTTTTCAAGATAGTCTATCTACGTTTCCAATCTAAACTTGTTATCAGCTTGCTATATGCATGTTTGAGTGACTCATTTTTACCTGTGTCGAACTGTCTGTTGGGAAAATGATTGCCATTTTTAACACGTGTAGACGATTTTTACCCGGAAGCTGTTTGAACTATTAAATTTCAGATATCACCCATTTTTCTACAACATTTAAATATTTTAATGTATTTTCACTTGTATATTGGAAACTTGGGATTATCACCTTTATATCGGAACATGGAAGATAGAAAAAATAATAACTTTACACTGAGACAATATTTTAATCTAACAAAAATAGACTTAACACATTGTTAGAGGTTTTGGAAAAATATATAGTTGGTTAAAAATTTTAGAAAATTTAACATAAAGTAACAAATTTTAGAAAATAAACATTTCGATAAATGAAAAAAATTAAATTTTGGTAAACTTTACACTTAGACAATACTTCAAACTAGGAAAAAATAATAACTTTACACTGAGACAATATTTTAAACTAAGGAAAAATTAGACATAACACATTGTTAGAGTTTTTTTTTAAACTATCTAGTTGGTTATAAATTTTAGAAAATTAGCAACAAATAAACATTTCATTAGATTGACAAAAGAAAATAATTAAATTTAAGTAAACTTTACACTTAGACAATGTTTCAAACTAAGAAAAATAATAACTTTACACTTATACAATATTTTAAACTAAGGAAAATTAATAACTTACACATTGTTAAAGTTTTTTTTTAAAACAACACAACACTTTCAAAGCAGTGGAAATAGTATACCTGTAAAAAATTCAACTTAGTGGAATTTAATAGTGAAATTTTTTAACCTCACTCATTTAAAAAATAAAACTTTATAAAATTTTAAGTAAGCAACTGTTAAACATTTTGAATGTCTTAGACAAAGTAGGAATAAATTTGTTGAAATTCTATAAAACATGAAAAATTTCATAACTTTTAAAGGAAATTTTATTTATGATGAAATAAACTCGAGGTATTTATTATATGTTACTTAAAATACAAGAGAATTGATTGAAAATGTGCTACTTTTAATCACTCACAAGATAAGACATGATGTTAGGAATTATAGATAGGTTTTTCTCCCACACATGACGTCACTGATAACATATTTACTGACCAAGTCATAAAATCATAGTTAAGGGTAGGTTTATGAACATGACGTTTCGTTGAGATTTAAGATATTTGAGAAATAAAAACTACAACTTTGATTACTTTTTGAAATTTCCCCCTACATAAGAAAAATAACATAGAAAAATAAAATGAAAAGTCGTATTTGAATGGAATCGAATTATTATCCTTTCACTTAACAGTTGAATGCGTCGGGAATTACATCACAAAGATACTGATTGAATATATTGTGTTTCTTTTTTAAGGTTAAATTGATTTAATATTCAAGTTATTTCTTAATGATACACTTAAAAACAATAAACTTAATTAGCATTCAAAAAGCAAACGATCACATTATTGTGTAAAACAATCAAATGTTTTAAAAGTCACGAGTTAAAATTTGAAATGACTTAGAGTTTAATTAGAATTTAGATGTGAACCTTTTAAAATGAAATAATAGTTTTTTTGTATCGCCCTCTATCGGTGGGTAATAGAATTAAGAGATAATTAAAAGTTTTAACTTGAATTCGAACCCACAACCAAAATTATTTTTCGGTTTTATAATTTAGGATAGGTTTAACTGAGCAAGCCATGATATAACAGTATTTATAGACGATTTAAGATATTCGATAAAGGAAATCATCTAAATTTCTAATTTAATTGAAGGGTTTACTGCTTAAAGTACTACAAAATGAGTACAACACGATGCATAGTTTTTTAATTAATTATATTTTTCGAAAGGTTAAATTGAATTATTGATAAACTTAGGATTTATGTTTAAAGTGAATAAACTTGATATGTTAGGTTCACTTAATAACAGAGGGTTGAATAAGTTATTTTTAATAAAAATAAAGTTTACTAAAAGTTTTTAAAGTTAAAAAAAATGTAAGTTACGTTAAAAAAGTTAACAAAAATATAGTTTTAAGAAATTTAAAGTTTACAAAAAGTTTGAAAATCTCTATGTTAATCAAAATTAACTTTTTAATTTTAACTATTGAGAAACTATAATCTGTTTATCCTTGTAACCAACTGGTGCATATCAACTATCTGCACATATGCAGTAAAAACATACACTAACTTGAGTCCGATTTTAAATTATTTGCTAATTTTTATACAGCTCGATTACTTTTCAGAAACAAAACAGAATGAAATACTTACCAAAAAACCCGTCAACGTCTTATACTTGCTTTCACTTAACTAATCTTTCTACATTAGCTTTGCTAGGGGGCGCTGCCATCGCCACTAGGGACGCTACTAGTTTCCGGTTTGTGACGTAGTTTCCGGTTTGCGATAAGAACAAGGTTAAAATAAAACCCACGTGCATTCAGTTGGTGTTGTTTACCTGTACCTTGTTATAAGCCGTTTGCCTTCTCTTGTTCACTCGCTTGTCCAGACTTGTTTCTGTGCTGCACGCCTGTTTTGCTGACTCATCTCTTGCTTTAACTGTTTGGACTTGTCTGATGTCAACTATCTCAGGTCTTTTGTCATAGCTTGAATGTACTTTATGTCGATCACTTTAATATAAAAGTTATGTCCCAACTCACTTAAACTTTGATAAAAATATTATTTATTTATAAATTATATCAAATTCTTATTTTTCTAACACATTTACTAAGTCACTTTAGTTCAAAAATATGGTAAAGCCCGATTTTAAATTGAAGTTTAGGATAAATTCCCCAAATTTTGTAACATTTTAGCACTAATAAGAAATATTGTAAACACCCTGTACATAAAAAATAATATTAAATTCTCAAATTTTGTAACATTTTAGCACTAATAATAAATATTGTAAACACCCTGTACATACAAGTTTTGTAAAAATAATATTACTTATAGCTAACTCGTTTAGTCGCATGATAAGAACCTTCAATATCGCTAAAATCAATGTTAAACGAAAATGCAACCATAGGTTTTACCGTCTAATTACATGTCTTTACATATTATTTTAAAATGTAAAGCATTATATCTGAACGAATGATATAAGAAAAAGTTAGAATAGATCACATATTTTTGTTATTAAAAAAACTTATATGCAAACACACACTTACAAGGTTACAAGACTCGACAAACGATTCACCATGTTTTTTAAACTTAGTAAAATATTTTAAATTTATAAATTTAAATTAAAATACTTTAAAAATTCTTAAATATTCTTATTTAAAAATATTTTATTTTTAATTTAAATTTATAAATTTAAAATATTTTACTAAGTTTAAAAAACATGGTGAATCGTTTGTCGAGTCTTGTAACCTTGTAAGTGTGTGTTTGCATATAAGTTTTTTTAATAACAAAAATATGTGATCTATTCTAACTTTTTCTTATATCATTCGTTCAGATATAATGCTTTACATTTTAAAATAATATGTAAAGACATGTAATTAGACGGTAAAACCTATGGTTGCATTTTCGTTTAACATTGATTTTAGCGATATTGAAGGTTCTTATCATGCGACTAAACGAGTTAGCTATAAGTAATATTATTTTTACAAAACTTGTATGTACAGGGTGTTTACAATATTTATTATTAGTGCTAAAATGTTACAAAATTTGAGAATTTAATATTATTTTTTATGTACAGGGTGTTTACAATATTTCTTATTAGTGCTAAAATGTTACAAAATTTGGGGAATTTATCCTAAACTTCAATTTAAAATCGGGCTTTACCATATTTTTGAACTAAAGTGACTTAGTAAATGTGTTAGAAAAATAAGAATTTGATATAATTTATAAATAAATAATATTTTTATCAAAGTTTAAGTGAGTTGGGACATAACTTTTATATTAAAGTGATCGACATAAAGTACATTCAAGCTATGACAAAAGACCTGAGATAGTTGACATCAGACAAGTCCAAACAGTTAAAGCAAGAGATGAGTCAGCAAAACAGGCGTGCAGCACAGAAACAAGTCTGGACAAGCGAGTGAACAAGAGAAGGCAAACGGCTTATAACAAGGTACAGGTAAACAACACCAACTGAATGCACGTGGGTTTTATTTTAACCTTGTTCTTATCGCAAACCGGAAACTACGTCACAAACCGGAAACTAGTAGCGTCCCTAGTGGCGATGGCAGCGCCCCCTAGCAAAGCTAATGTAGAAAGATTAGTTAAGTGAAAGCAAGTATAAGACGTTGACGGGTTTTTTGGTAAGTATTTCATTCTGTTTTGTTTCTGAAAAGTAATCGAGCTGTATAAAAATTAGCAAATAATTTAAAATCGGACTCAAGTTAGTGTATGTTTTTACTGCATATGTGCAGATAGTTGATATGCACCAGTTGGTTACAAGGATAAACAGATTATAGTTTCTCAATAGTTAAAATTAAAAAGTTAATTTTGATTAACATAGAGATTTTCAAACTTTTTGTAAACTTTAAATTTCTTAAAACTATATTTTTGTTAACTTTTTTAACGTAACTTACATTTTTTTTAACTTTAAAAACTTTTAGTAAACTTTATTTTTATTAAAAATAACTTATTCAACCCTCTGTTATTAAGTGAACCTAACATATCAAGTTTATTCACTTTAAACATAAATCCTAAGTTTATCAATAATTCAATTTAACCTTTCGAAAAATATAATTAATTAAAAAACTATGCATCGTGTTGTACTCATTTTGTAGTACTTTAAGCAGTAAACCCTTCAATTAAATTAGAAATTTAGATGATTTCCTTTATCGAATATCTTAAATCGTCTATAAATACTGTTATATCATGGCTTGCTCAGTTAAACCTATCCTAAATTATAAAATCGAAAAATAATTTTGGTTGTGGGTTCGAATTCAAGTTAAAACTTTTAATTATCTCTTAAATCTATTACCCACCGATAGAGGGCGATACAAAAAAACTATTATTTCATTTTAAAAGGTTCACATCTAAATTCTAATTAAACTCTAAGTCATTTCAAATTTTAACTCGTGACTTTTAAAACATTTGATTGTTTTACACAATAATGTGATCGTTTGCTTTTTGAATGCTAATTAAGTTTATTGTTTTTAAGTGTATCATTAAGAAATAACTTGAATATTAAATCAATTTAACCTTAAAAAAGAAACACAATATATTCAATCAGTATCTTTGTGATGTAATTGCCGACGCATTCAACTGTTAAGTGAAAGGATAATAATTCGATTCCATTCAAATACGACTTTTCATTTTATTTTTCTATGTTATTTTTCTTATGTAGGGGGAAATTTCAAAAAGTAATCAAAGTTGTAGTTTTTATTTCTCAAATATCTTAAATCTCAACGAAACGTCATGTTCATAAACCTACCCTTAACTATGATTTTATGACTTGGTCAGTAAATATGTTATCAGTGACGTCATGTGTGGGAGAAAAACCTATCTATAATTCCTAACATCATGTCTTATCTTGTGAGTGATTAAAAGTAGCACATTTTCAATCAATTCTCTTGTAGTTTATGTAACATATAATAAATACCTCGAGTTTATTTCATCATAAATAAAATTTCCTTTAAAAGTTATGAAATTTTTCATGTTTTATAGAATTTCAACAAATTTATTCCTACTTTGTCTAAGACATTCAAAATGTTTAACAGTTGCTTACTTAAAATTTTATAAAGTTTTATTTTTTAAATGAGTGAGGTTAAAAAATTTCACTATTAAATTCCACTAAGTTGAATTTTTTACAGGTATACTATTTCCACTGCTTTGAAAGTGTTGTGTTGTTTTAAAAAAAAACTTTAACAATGTGTAAGTTATTAATTTTCCTTAGTTTAAAATATTGTATAAGTGTAAAGTTATTATTTTTCTTAGTTTGAAACATTGTCTAAGTGTAAAGTTTACTTAAATTTAATTATTTTCTTTTGTCAATCTAATGAAATGTTTATTTGCTGCTAATTTTCTAAAATTTATAACCAACTAGATAGTTTAAAAAAAAACTCTAACAATGTGTTATGTCTAATTTTTCCTTAGTTTAAAATATTGTCTCAATGTAAAGTTATTATTTTTTCCTAGTTTGAAGTATTGTCTAAGTGTAAAGTTTACCAAAATTTAATTTTTTTCATTTATCGAAATGTTTATTTTCTAAAATTTGTTACTTTATGTTAAATTTTCTAAAATTTTTAACCAACTATATATTTTTCCAAAACCTCTAACAATGTGTTAAGTCTATTTTTGTTAGATTAAAATATTGTCTCAGTGTAAAGTTATTATTTTTTCTATCTTCCATGTTCCGATATAAAGGTGATAATCCCAAGTTTCCAATATACAAGTGAAAATACATTAAAATATTTAAATGTTGTAGAAAAATGGGTGATATCTGAAATTTAATAGTTCAAACAGCTTCCGGGTAAAAATCGTCTACACGTGTTAAAAATGGCAATCATTTTCCCAACAGACAGTTCGACACAGGTAAAAATGAGTCACTCAAACATGCATATAGCAAGCTGATAACAAGTTTAGATTGGAAACGTAGATAGACTATCTTGAAAAAATTTTAGGTGAGTCAATTTTTATTATAAAACTCTTATCTCATGTTAAAATCTTTTTTTAAATTAACATTTTGTCTAAGTCATTCAAAATACACAACATCAGTTTTAACAGTGTGGGTTAAAGAAAACACTTTTTTCGCAATCAAACTATTTTATTCATCATTTAAAATAACACACATCAAATAATTCTGTCATATTAAGATGTATACAATTCTAATTTCAAAATTTTTGTAATGTCCAATAAGTCACTCGTTCAGTGAAATCTTAAAATCAGTTAAACAACTTGTAAAAGGCATTCTATACATGCACGTTTTGATCTGTTAATTCCACTTCACATATTTCGCATATCATTTTGTCTTTTAATTCACTATAAGTTCGAACTAATCTATAAGCTTCACTATCAGTTCAAATAACAAATCTTTCAAACAGGGTGATTTCGCAATGTTAGGTAAAGCTTTATGAAATGTATCACAATGTTGTAAAAAATCAGATTCACAATTAAATATTTCACAACACTTTGTACATGAATGTTGTTTTGCTAAGTTGTGAGTTTTCTTATCTTTCAATAAGTCTGTCTTTCTTGAAAACAATTCGTTGCAATCACTACACTTGAATTGTTTGGGCGATTTGTGAATCTTTTGCGAAAAAACTTCACCACACACCTCACAGCGAAAACACTTTTCCTTTAGATGATTTTTCATGTGAAACACTAAGTTAACTTTTCGAGGAAATGTTTTGTTACATGACTTGCACAAATAGGGTACCTTTTTAATTGTTAAAGGTGACATGGTTTTATCACCTTCACAAGACTGCATGAATCGTTCCATATCAACTTTAATACTTAGACGAAAATCACAACCTTTTACATCAATCACAAAGTATTGTATAGCATTAAACACTTTGTTCGTAAAATAACATTCTCATGTAGGGGGTGCTTGTTTCAAAATACTAGCATTTTATTGGTTAAAAAAAGTCACATGCAAAAAGTTTCTTTTCTTTTTTTCGATAAAGTTTATAAAACTTAGAAATGTATTAAAAAAAAAAGTTTTAAAATCGTAACGTATTTTCCTTAAAGCACTCTCCTTTTCTAATATTCCTAATTAATTTTTTTTAAATATTGTATACAATTTTCCTTATTTAAATATTGTGCAAAAGTAAAATTTGAATGTTCTGTCAATACTATTTTCAAATTCAAAATAAAATTAATTAAATCAGCAAAATTTGTATTTGGTCACTTCATATAAACAAAGTAATGTTATCTGACGGATGTATTTCCTGTTTTAAAATATGCATAACGAATCGCGTTTATCAATACCTTATGTGATATTATCTTGCATCCTATGAAAAGATTTATTCTGTAATACCATGTAAAATGGTCTTAATCACACGTCTTAAATAATTTCCTGTTTCAACATATGCATAACGAATCATGTTTATCATTATCTTATTTTGCCTTCTATATGAAAAGATTTCCTCTGTGACCACATGTCAGCAGAAAAGTTGTAGAATTCCAATGGTCTTAATCGCATGTCTATTACTGTGAATGTTGTTATGTTAAAATGCAGCATAATAATAATGTGTGAGTAGTTTATATTTCTTTAATAATAATAAAAAATATGTATTTTATTTAAAGTTAGTGTCATCTACCTAACTGCTTTAAAAAATTAAAATTATGTTAGTTATTTTTCAAAAGCAAAAATCTTTCGACTGCTTTTAAAATGTTGTATTGATTTTTCAAATAAAATCACTTAAGTATCATACTTTTAACTAAAATAGGTTAATAATTCAAATATGTGACGTTAAAAAACTAGATGTCGTTCTCTTTTTTTAAATGTTGGTTGTATAATGTCAAATCTAATGAAAATTTATTATAATCGTATAACTCTAAACAAATACCTGCTCTCAAGTTAAATTATTGCTAAAAATTGTTCATATGAAAGGGAAAAAAATCTTTAAAATTGTTTTGTATATATCATATTGTATGTTTTTATATCTAATATTTTGCATGTCAAATCACTTATTAACTGAATGTAATGATTATGTCTTGTGTGTTGTAACTGGTTAGTTTAGGGTTGATTATCTATATTAGGGATAAGTGCCTCCATGTAGGTCTTTCTAAGGGTTCCTAACACGTATTGACACAATGTTTGAAAAAAAAACTCTGAATGGTTAGGTCGCCGAGCGCAAGAAGTTTAAATTTCAACATCTAGTAGCTTTAAAGTCAGAACCTTGCACCTATAGGCGAGGTGCTTATGTGTGTATAAATTCTTAAATGTTTGTAAGACACTTTGGGAAATATGTTATTTAAACTTCCCTTAAAAAAGTTAGCTATTGTAAGTTAATCTATATACGGATTTCGACGAAAACTCTGAATGGTTATGTCGACGAACTCGAGAGAAGTTTAAACAAAATTCCGAACGGTTAGGTCGACGATTGCGAAAGGTAAACGTCTACCAGCTTTTTTCGTGTTATGTTTTTATGAAGCAAAGTAATCGCATTACTTTCATTTACATGGCTATCACAATTTTCATTTTAAATCCTTAAAAATTTAGCCATTACATCTATTTTAATCTCATTTCAGTTAATACTTAAAGAATAATTTTTTTATATGAAACTTTTATAAAGTCAAAAATAATGGGTTCGAAGAAAATTCCGAACAGTTAGGTCGACGAGCGCTAAAGATGTGAATGTCTACCTGCTTTTTAATGTTAAACTATAATAGTTAACAAATATAATCGAAACGTATGATTCCTTTTTCGATAAATAAACTTTTAGAAAAATGCTGTCAAAGTCGATCATCTTCTTTTATTTAGCAACTCTTAGTGAATTTTCATTTTAACTCTCTAAAAATTTAGCCCTCGCATCTATTTTAATCTCATTCACATTTAAGTTAATGTTTAAAGAATGAAAAAAAAAAATTCTTTTACAGGTGAATTATAAGTAAATCTCATGTTAAACTCTGAACAGTTAGGTCGACGAGCGCGAAAGGTAGCACATAAATATTTCTTTTACAGGTATTATTTTTATAGCAGGGTTCCTACCCCTCAACTCCACTAGCACTGTTGACATTCTGTTACTAAAAATTTAGCCCTCACATCTATTTTAATCTCATTCACATTTAAGTTAATGTTTAAAGAAGGGAAAAAATTCTTCTACAGGTGAATTATAAGTAAATTTCATGTTAAACTCTGAACATTTAGATCGACGAGCGCGAAATACAAAAAGTATTGTTTGTTGTATGCGAATCGAAGGCAACAATGAGTGGTGTGGCGGCCATGCGACCCCTGCTTAGTCAGATAATACAACCTATATAAAATTATTTAAAATTTTGTATAGGTTGGGGGGGGGGGGGGCCTTTAGCTATCACATACATCAAGCAAGACTTGTTTTTTTTTTTTTTTCTAGGTTCCGTGAAGCTGAATTTCCTCATAGACACTCTACATCTTTAGCAGACGTCACACATCTGATTTCCTGTATGACACAACTCTCGCTTAAACATAATAATAATTAAACCCTTTTATTTCGTTACAGGTCTCTCGTAGATGACTGATGAAGCAGGATTGACAGATTTAAAAAAAAAAATTGTGGCGTTATGAATTGATTTCATAGCGGGTGGTTATGGTGGGTCCACAATAAAAATAAAAAAAAATATTGTACATTCTGTTAACATTATTATTTTTTATAGCAGGCTTCCTACCCCTCAACTCCACTCGACTTTGCTGAAGCATAATAATAATTAAACCCTTTTATTTCGTTACAGGTCTCACGCAGATGACTAGTGTAAAAGAATAGGTAAAAAAAAAAAAAATGTGGCGTTTTCATAGCGGGTGGTTATGGTGGGCCCCCCAATTTAAAAAAAAAAAAAATCCCTGACAAGAAAGAATCTGATTAAAACCCTTTATTTTTCACAAAAAAATTAAGCCCTCCTAAAAATAAGCCCTCCCCTCTCTCCCTTATCGGTTAAAAAAAAATTAAGCCCTCCCCTACTTCACTTCCTCTCTTATCTTCCAACACTTCCGGTTCACTTCCTGTCTTATCTTTCATCCCTTCCTGTCTTATCTTTCATCACTTCCGCTTCCACTGCCAGGCTCACTTCCGGTACCCACCTCCACCACGCACACAGCGCCTGCTGGACTGTAACTCTCATTCCTCTACTACTAGCAGGGCTTAAATCTTTAACTTTTTCTAGTTTCTTTTGAAGGATTTCAATATTTTGAACCTATCGATGTGTAAGTTATACTTTTACCCTAACTTGAATTTAAAAAAACAGGGTAAAGTGTAAATTATCTGATTTTATGAAGGGTCCTTATGCATAATTGGATTTTTGTGAAGGCCGTCTTCTTATTCCAAAAGGGAACCCCTACAGTTTTTGTGAAGGGCTTTTTTTTATTCGAATAGGGCATGTATCTCATTTATTTTATGAAGGGGCCCTATAGTCTAATGCGAGTTCACACTTCGAAGGGTCCCTGTATTTTGAACCTATCGATGCGTAAGCTGTACTTTTAGCCTAACTTGAATTGAAAAAAAAAGGTAAGGTGTAAATTATCTGATTTTAGGAAGGGTTCTTATGCATAATTGGATTTTTGTGAAGGGCGCCTTTTTATTAAAAAGGGGATCGGTTCGCTATGCACTCGATGGTAAAATTATGTTTTGTTCATATAACACTTTGACAATGTTGGAAAGTGATTCATGAATTATGGCGCTACGCATGATTTTTCATATTTGTTTATTTACACTTTTATATATACGTTAAAATTCTTCTTTCTTACCACTATGTATTTTTTGAAGTGCGTATTGTTAGTCTATCGAAGGGGCCCTCTGGGTAAAAAAAGTGGCGAGGGGAAGGGGGAGGGGGGAGCTATTAAATTGAATACAGTATAATTCATACGGGACCCTGTATTTTTTACCACAACCTATATCGAATTCATTAAAACGCGCCTGTTTGCCCCAAAAATGTTGAAGTCCGCCAATTAAAATTAATTAATGAACCTTTTTAATTACTAGCATCTACCATTCTACTGCACATGCAAACTGCGTACTCTCGTTGAGGGGGAAAAAATCTCGCCAAAATTTCTTAAGTTCTCCAATTAAAATTAATTAATGACCCTTTTTAATTAAACCATTATTGACTTTTAAAATTCTCCTCAAATATACTCTAACATGTATAACAAATAGCCTACTCTCGTTGAAAAAATAATTTGCTTCGAAAAATGTCTAAGTTCACCAATTAAAATTAATCACCATTTTTAATTAAACCATTATTGACTTTTAAAATTCTCCACTAACGTGTATATCGAATACCCTACTCTCGTTGAAAAAAAAAAAAATCTCGCGAAAATTCTTAAGTTCTGCAATTAAAATTAATTAATTACTATGTTTAATTAATATTTTTAATTAATTAATCATTCACTTCTACTGCATATACTCATAATCAAACTGCATACTCTCGTTGAAAAAAAAAACAAATTTGCTTCGAAAAATTTCTAAGTTCCCCAATTAAAATTAATTAAAATTAAAATTAATTAAATTTCTAATTCGCTATAATAAATCCGTTGACATTCACCTCGTCCACCAATTCTCCGCGAAAAAAAAAAATGCGTCGAAAAATTTCTAAGTTCCCCAATTAAAATTAATTAAAATAATCCCCTTATCTTATAGTAGAAATCCTTATCGCAACCCCCCCCCCATCGAACCCTCCGTTCTTATCAGTGCTCATGCTCTTATCGCTACCTTCACCTGCTCCCCCTGTGGTCCACCTGCGCCTTCCGCCTGCTCCACCTGCACAGCTCCACAGTGTTCCACCTGCACCTTCCACCTTCCGCCTGCTCGACTCAGGTGGCGTGGAACCGGCTAATATACACTACTTGTTTCTTTTCTTTTTTTCTTCACTTACAACAAAAATAAAGATAAAGTAATATAGAACAGAAACAATTTTCTGAAAAGTTAACAATTTACTTTTTACACTTAAGGTGGTTCTCAAATTCCCTACTCAACAACGCCAAACTTTCTGACACATTTTTGAACACAAAGGCATAAAGTTGGAAGACCTGACTTTTGAAGCGATTTGGAATCGAGATGAGTTTTCCATTTTTTGATCAATAAGTTACTTATCGAGTTATAAGCAATTTGTGTTACGTGAACATATGTTTTTCTCCTTTCTGGCGCTGAGGGTTCGAGAATTCGATTGAAAACGTCGACTTTGACAGTGTTTTCTGAAAGATTTTCTGCTTTTACCAAAAGAAAATAGAAAACGTGTTTCGATTACAAAGTAACAACACACTTGCCCATTTCATGCGTTTCTGAACAAAAATGAATTAAAAATGTGTCTGAAAGTAGTCCGTTTGGATTTGAGAATAGCCTTAAAAAATATAAAAATTTCCAGCTTCACGACTGCTATTCCAACATCATAATTGATATTTTTTCCTGTTTAAAAAAGTAATAATAATAATAATTCTTTAATGCATAAAAATATTTTTACAACTTCGTAGTATTTTCATACTTTTTTTTTTCTTTTTGAATGCGTGAACTATATCTACCCTATATATATAAAATCCTAATGAGACAAATTTGTGAAACGATTTTATGAAACGATTTTATGAAACGAATTTATGAAACGATTTTATGAAACGACTGATTAAACGACTGATTATGTTTCAGGGCTATTTTTAATAAAATATTAAACGCTTGATGGTGAAATTAATACCAATTGTCCATAAAAATCCGCGGATGTCAAAACTGGTAATATAATTTTGAAATTGGAATTAGTTTTCGAGATATTAATTTTTTCTAATTTTAATGGCATTTCTGTAATGATGGCAACTAATTACTCAGTTTTTTTTGTGACAAAAAAGGGGGAAAAATTGAAAAGGATCCCGATAGGGATTATTGATTTCTTTTTATTCGTCATTTTCAAATTGAAATTGAATTTATCTTTTATTTCAATCGATAATGAAGACAAGATTGTGATTAAATTATGTTTTTCAGGAAAATTTGAAAAAAAAAAAAAAAAAATCACATTTCTATCGTCAGGATTCAATCGTCTGTCAGCATTTAATTTAATTTATGAACTAAAATATTTTGAATAAATTCGTCCAAATGACGTCATTTATGTAAAAGCAAAAGAAAGGAGCAAAAAAATATTTATACAATTTGTTTAGCGTAAAATGTCATTTATCCTATTTTATATATAATCAGAAGTAATTTGTATAGAAAAAACAATAATAATATACGTATAATTAAAATACGCGTATAAATAAAAAAAATCGTCGAATTTGTTTCCATGGCTGTTTATGTCATTTGGCACCAAATCTCACTTTCTGATGCCCGAATTGCGCCAAGCTTTAAAAAAAAAGCGTCAAGACCCCTATAATAGAAAAGCACCAAAAGCTCATTGAGTTTGTTTTCATAACTTTTGGCAACAAATCTATGTATATTAACGAATCTATCCCTTTTCGAAGCTTGAATTACGCCAAACCTAAAAGCAAAGGATCCTATACTGGAAAAGTACCCGATTTTCTTATGGACAATATTCAAGTGACATAACAAGGTCATAGTTGCCAACCTCCCGATTTTTTTCCTACCAGTATTTTTAAGAAAAAATATTTATTTTATATAATCGTGCATTTTCTGCTATTTAATAAAGCTAAAATTTTTGTATGATTTTACTGGTATTCAAAAAATCGGGAGGTTGGCAACTATGCAAAGTGTAAAATTATCGCGGATAGCAAATTTGTTTAAATATGTCATCAATTGATGCCGAATAAATGCATGCACAAAATATTTAATTAATTTTGTATGATAAATAATTATTAGAAAATTCGTATATACATATTAATTAAAATAAATAATTTACATATTTAAAATAACTTGAAAATATGCATGATGGTGCACTAAAATAGAGAAAATTAAAACCTGTTACTGAAAATGTTTATAACAGGACTTTTCAATACCGTGGTTCTTAATGTTATTCACAAGCAGATGTAATTTTTCTCATCCTTAAACGCAAAGGAAGAATAGAATACAGATAGTTGTTATAAAAGTCCGAGAGGTAGCCACAATTTAAACCTAACCATTTTATACAAGCTGGTTTTCAAATTGTAATTGATTTTACTTATCAATCCCGAAAACAGTCGTCAGTTGTCGCAACAGCTGTGTATGAGGCCATGATAATCAAAAAATGCCCCATTAAAACGTTAAAAGCCAATTACAGATTTACCAATATTTTTAAAACAAAGCACGCTGTCATGTTTTTGGAGGCTTCGAAGTCTGAGCGGGGGTTGGCGAGCGTAGCTCGCAGGGGGTAGGCCCCCTAGTTTACATTTAAAATTAAATCTTCTGCAAAATTGCTAAGGTAAATTCAGAAAAATGTCTTGTTTACTTGCATGTAAAACTTTAAAATGTACATGTTCACAAAATATATTATATTTATTTCTCTTTATGGATATTGTTTTTAAATCAGAAAGTTCTACATACTTTTTAAAGAAATGTCGCCAAACAGTATGATAAAGTCCCAAAATAGTATGATAAGGGGAAAATAGTTAAGAATTTCGTGGGAGTTAATCTCCTCTCTTCATCTTTGTTAGGAGTAAGTTTGGGGGAAATTCTCATCCATTTTTACTTGTCAATGCTTAATAAGACACCTATTCAGGTACCAGAACATCATGCCATCCTTCCCCCACTTACACACACGTACACTCCCCACAAGCAGACACACCATGCAGTGTTGAATTCAGAACTTTTCTCCGGGGGGGGGGGGGGGGCATTGTAGAGTTCAGGGGTGGATATTGTACTTTTTGACCATTCAAAACACAAAATCTCCCATTTTCTGCAGGGGACATTTTATTGCTTGGAGGGGGGGGATGTCCTCCCGGGTCACCGTCTGAATTCAACACTGCACACACATAAATCGATGCTCTTAGTTCTAATAAACTGGAACATTCCATAATTTCTTAATGATAATATAGGTTACACCGCCAAGATTAATTTTTCACAAGTTTTTGGGCACTGGAAACTTATGTAAATTTTGCTTTTCAAAGAATAAAAGGTTATTTTTTCATATCTATTTGAAAATTTTTTACAATTTTTTAGCATTTGAAAATGCCAATAGTATCTAAAAACCTTTTTTTAAAAACTGTATCTGCTTAACGACTCTAAACTTCAAACACCACGCCGATTTACAAATTGAAAAATACACATGACATGTAATCGAAATAAATATATAAACCACTGAAAGTTGTAAAAGTCGTTTCACAAAAGAATGGATGAAAGAGAAGCGCAGATGCGCGCAGATGTGTTTTTGTTTAGTTTTCAGTGCTGTTAGTGGGAGTTCCTAAGAAGACAAATTCTCTAAGAAGACATTTCGGCGGAGTTTCACCTTAGATACCCAGTGGTATCTGTAGTAATACCAGATGTGACACTTTTTATCATAAGAGACGGTAGTCTCTTGAGTGACGCAGCGAAAAACCGAAAACCGTAAGCCCAAAACCGAAGATTCCGTCACTCTCATATATACAGCTAGCAGGACATCAAAGGAAAATCGAAACGCCGACATTTAATATCCCAGTAAATATGAGGCATACCGTTTCGATTTTTTCACATTAGTCTTATATCTATGGCCTAACTCTATCCTGAAATTTATAGATTTCTACATGCAGTAGATTTTGAGATCTGGAAACCAATTTTTAAGCGAAAATGGAAAATGTAATGGTGTAATGGGCACAGAGGTGTTATCTCGAAAATGGATCGAACGATTTTTTTTAAAATTAATATATTATATTAATCGCTTTTAGATGAAGAGAGTAAGATTTTGAGCTAACGTAGGAAAACTCTTGTTTTTTATATAATCCAGCTTCAAAATCGGAATCTTTTCTTATGCTTTTTCTGGTAGACTAACATTAAAGATTTTCGGCCTTTTCACCCTTTTTTATTCCTGCGCGGTCAGGATGTTCATGGGTATCACGGTTATAGTTAAAGGCGATTTCGCAATCATATGTGGCTGAAGAACTATTTAGATTCTTCTTTTTTTTTTAATACGAAAACAGTTTTTAATGCAATTTTTAATATGTAATATATATGTATTAAATTAAATTATTGTTTGTATATTTTTCTTTTTTGTTATAATAAAGAATTTCTTATTTCAAAATCTTCATTAAGTCGAAAAATATTTAGATTCCTTGATTAAAATATTGAAATATTTTATAATTATATATATGCAATTTAATTGTTATTTATATATTTAATTTGTCAGTCATTTTTCAAAGGAAAAAAAGATTCAGATTTTTTTATTTTATCAGTTAATTTGAAACAGCCTCTAATCAACAAATCAATCATCTGTTTGTTTTCAACGAGTCTCGAATGTTGTTTTTGTAAGAATAACACTCATATGGTTTGGATCATTCGAGACGACAGCCCTGCCGCTATAGGTCTCATAGCCCCCCCCCCCCCCTCTTCAAAGTTCAAACACTCATATGAGGTATTTTATTATTTATTTATTTATTGTTTGTTTACTTATTTTGATTAGATTGTCCTTTTAGAAATTGTCTTTTGATTTAGTGGCGTAAATGGTGAGATAATTGTCAATAGTATTACCTGTTTTATCGTTAAAAATAATCAGTGAATCTTTTAAAGAAGTCTTTTAAAAATTTGATGACAATAGAAGATTGGTTTTTTACTTGTTAGCTATATTTTCCAACTCTCCAAATCAAACTTTCCCATCATTCACCTCACACAAATTTAATAACTAAAACTTTTTATTTCAGTGTGATTGAAATACGTTTAATTGTGATGAAACTTTGGTATATTATATAGGGAATTTATATAACGTAAGTTTTCACTTTTATGTATATAAAATTAGATACGATGTTTTCATTATGAAATACAATGTTTCTAATTTATGTTATGGCTTACTTTAACATTTTTTTTATTGACTAAGCCTATCATTAATATAGGGGAGACCGGTACACAGTGAAGCTATGGACACAGTGGACCACCCCCTAATATTTTATTTATTTAAATTTTTTTTAAGCTTCTCTTCTATCCTAATAGACAACAGCACTGCCAGGGCCTGTTTACCGAATAGGCCCGGAAAGCCCGTGCTTACCCACAGAAATGCAAAGGGGCCCCCCAAATTTACTTTTCAGAATAACTTTTTTAAAAAAAATGCATTTTTTCTTTACCAAATTTTTATCCAAGAAGCTCGCTCTTTCTAAATTGTTGTTTACTCGAAATTTTGAAAGTAAAATTTCAAATTGTTGCAGCATACCAAAAATGGATTTAGTAAATAACAAAGCAATTGGTAGATGGGGGCCCCAGAGTAACGTCGGGCTTCCCCTATTTTTATGTCTTAAGCAGGCCCTGAGCACTGCAATGATTATTTATAGCCTTCAGAAGTATGTTTAGCTCAGATTGAACTATTTTATCCTGCTTTGTTGTTTTGAGCTTCTAAAAGTAAAATTTTTCATCATCATATTTTTATTTTTTTAGTAATTAAAGGTTGTAGATAAATAAAATAAAACAGCTTTTTGAAAAGCTAAGATACTTGTTTTTATTTTACTTTAAAGTTATTATGTTTAAAAGAAAGCTATAAACAATATTAATATGATTATTTATTGAACTTCAACATGGGGTACAGTGGACCACCCACTCCTGGGGCACAGTGGTCCACAATCCACTCTGCTCCTCTAATGCAGAATGTTCAAAATATGTAATAATTGTTTTCTATAAAGAAAGATTGTTTTAAAGTAGAATTAACTGTAAAATAAAGTAAACAAATAAAAATAACAATATTTTTAACATAGTAAGAAATATTTTGTTTTGTATTTACTGCCTTTGATAAATATAACTGTAGTCTAATTGTTGATGATTCTATTCAAGTAAGATTCATGAGATGCAAATTGAATGGAAATCAGTTTATTTCTCCCGAAACTGTAGATGAATCTGCTGTTGATGTCAATGATTTCATAATGTTGCTCGCAGACCCAAAATTATTTCTTGAAAATTCCAGGCTCAATCTTACTGATAAGTATTTTGGAATTTCATTTGCAAATTTTATTGTGAGCTGATTTTTTTTGTACTTAAGTAATAACTTCAACTAAATTGCAATTGTTCCTGTATTAATCTGTTATTATTTTCAAAATATAATTAATTTTTTGTTTTTGTTTCAAAATTTATATTACTATGTTATTTTGCGAATGAAGAGGCAACAAAAAAGAATTAGATTAATGAAAAATAGATTTATATTATATTTTAGATAATACCTAATAGTGGTCCACTGTACCCTGGTGGGTGGACCAGTGTATATATATATATTTTTTAATGTATTGAAAACTATGTTGTGAGAAAATTATGATGGATGTAAGAAGGTTTAAGGAATATTCATAAATATTTTCATACAGATTGGTCAGTCTGTTAAAGAGAAAAAAAAATTTAACTGAAAAAGTGGTCCACTGTGTACCGGTCTCCCCTACCCGATTACATGAGATTTTGTTATTTGTATTGATATGTTTGTGTTTACGTATTTTATCAAGATTATATTTCAGCTATTTTTAAGTAAGTTTTTTAAGATACTATATAGCAATGTTAAAATGTTGGCTATACTTTATTAGCTTATGTTAAAGATTGGTCAGAAAAAAAAAGTTGGCGAGATTATAAAATTTTGTCGATCAGCTAGTGCTCGACTAACATAACAGCAGGGCTGCTGGGATGGAATTTAATTTTTAAAAAGTACACATTTTGAACTGGTTTCTTTACAGTCCCATTTTATTAGTAGAATTTTGTGATAATTTCCCGAATGACTGGCGAATTTTGCATTTTTTGTAAAAAAAAAAATCTTTAGATGTAATTTTAAACAAAATCTCTTTTCATTTCTTTAATAAGTTTTCTTATTTAAAATACTGTGATTAAATGTCCAATGTAAGATTTCCCTTAGTTGAAAATTGTTATGACAGAATTTACACAACTGCAAAAATAATTGATTACTACAACAATGCATTTTCAGGGGTTTTTTCCAATAAAATTAGCTATACAACAGAGGAAAGTTAACTTCATACTATATTTACATTGCAGTAATTTGGAGAGTTGCAAAATATAGCTAACAAGTAAAACATAAATCTTCTTTAGTCTGCGGGTTTTAAAATACTTCCTAAATATTCACTCGACACGATGCCATTTCCTTACCTTGTATCATTTTTATCGATAAAACAGGTAATTGACAATCATCTCACCATTTAAGTAACAATCTAAAGTCAATTTCTAAAATCACAAGAAAATCAAATCAAAATAAGTAAACAAACAATAAATAAATAATAAAATACCTAATATGAGTCTTATTCTTGTAAACAAGAATTTGCATTGCAATCACCGCTCATGAATACATGACACAAGCGATAGGTTAATTTATTGTTAATTGATAGTAGAGGTGCCCAATCTTTTTAGGCGAAGGGCCACTTAAAAAATTGTTGGGTTGTCGAGGACCACCATCACTTAGCACAGAGAGAATTTTGTTTCGAGGAGATGTTGGGTAGGGGGGGGGGGGATAATTAGCATTATCCATACATACAGCACTGTTCGGTTGCAAATTTGGAAGAATACTAATGTTCACTAGATGGATTTGTGATTTTTATGCGGCTACTTGACAAAATTGTGATTTCTATGTGCCCGTTCTAAAAAATTCAGGATTTTTATGTATAGGTTCAACTTTTATGTATAGGTTTCAACTTTTTTACTCAGTGACCACTGGCCAGTACATGGATTTTTTTACTCCTGTTTTTCAGCAATGACCAATAACAAATTTACAAATACTTGATAAAAAATTTAAGAAATTTGTCAAACGATTGTGGAATAAACGGCGAAATTTGTCAAATAGTGTTGGGAAAGAAATCACGACATTCTTCAAATGATCTCGGGAAAGAAATCAGGCATTGCAGGAAAAAAATTAATTATGTCTAACTGTCGAGAAAAAATTAGAGAAATTCGTCAAATACGTTCGGGGGGAAAAAATCACAAAATTCATCAAATGATCTCGGGAGAAAAATAGTGAAATTTGTCTAAGAATCGCGGAACAGAATTGCAAAATTCGTCGAATAGCAGTGGAAAAAAAGTGCACAATTTGTTCGTTCATGGAAAAAGTCGTGAAATTCATTAATCGATAGTCGATAAATCACGAAATTCATCAATCGATAGCAGAAAAATCAGAAAATTCATTGATAGTGGAAAAATCACAAAATTCATCAACTGGTTTCAGGGGAAAATTTTTTCGAATATCGTCGAATGGCTTCGAGAAGAAAAAAAGTCACAATCCGTCAAATAATTTCGGGGGAAAAATCGTGAAATTCGCCAAATGGTTTCGAAATTTGTCGAGCGACAGTGGGGAAAAAATCTTTTTCCATTCAATCATCGCAATTGGGACTATTAAGTTTGACCAGTGGTGGCAGTAAAGTCAGTCGCCAAATTTTCAGTATTACTCGCCGATTGGCGAATGGCAATTTTGTCCTATATTTTTACACGCCTGATCGATGAAATTCAAGATTTTTACGCACCCGATTGATGACTTTCTTGATTTTTATGGATCCGTTTGACGAAATTAATGATTTTTATATGCCCGATAAACAAAATTCATGATTTTTATGCATGCGTTCAACAAAATTTATGATTTTCCTTCTCCCGATCCACAAAATTCATGTTTTTACTGTGCCTGATTGACAAAATTCGTGATTTTCAACTGATATGCTTTCCGTCGGCCATTTAATGAAATTCACAATTTTTCTTCTCTAGACAACGGCAAAATTTTCATTTTTTTTTTTTTTTTTTACCGTTTGTTGAAATTTACAATTTTTTCACAAACATTCGATGGAATTCTTGATTTTTCCACGCCCAATATACGAAATTTGCGATTTTCCATGCCTATCGACAAAATTCATAATTTTGCAGAACCGATAGACAAAATTCATAATGTTTTCCCACAATCTATGGACAATTTGCAAATTTTTTCCGTGACTGTTCGTTGAAATTCGCGATCTTTCCATGCCATTCGATGAAATTCGTTGCTCGATCCATGAAATTTGCGATTTTAAGTGCCTTATCGACAAAATTTGCAGGTTTTTTCAACTGATTTACAAAATTCAAGATTTTGAGTGATTGACGAAATTTACAACTCCAGAATTATCGATTTTGGCATCTCTGGTTTCTGTTGACCGATTATTGAAATTTGCATTTTTTTTTCTAGCGACAAAATGGCGAAATTTGTGATTTTTCCATGCCCATTCGACAAAATTTGCATCCAGTCGATGCAATTCATAATTTTATGCACCTGATCAATGAAATTAATATTTTCCTACGATCTATGGACAAAATTTGCGCATTTTTCTCAAGAATTATTAAGGAAATTCGAAATTTTTGGATAGGTTGGCATGTATGGTCTCTGCGGGCCACCAGTTACCCATCACGGGCTACAGGTTGTGCATTCCTAATCGTGATGCAGTTTAGCTCATTCGACTCGACCTCGATAGAACTTACTGATTTTAGTTTCACCACCAGGGGCAGTTCATATAGAACAGAGTGCGCCCCTGGCAGTGGAAGGGGAAATTAATGGATTTTGGAACTAACTCGAGTTCTATGGGTCCCATCACAACATGGTTTGATTCATTCAATTTGACATTGACAGGATATATAAATTTTAGTTTCAAGTTTGACCACCAGGGGGTGCATTCCTATCTCAGGTTCTATGGTCCTGATCATGACAAGGTATGGCTCACTCAACTCGAAATCGACAGCCTCAACAATTTCAGCTGTTTGTACAGAACAGAGTGCGCCCCCTGGTGGTGGAACATGGAACTAACAGATTTTGCAGCTAACTTGAGTTCTATGGGTCCCATCACAATGCAGTTTGATTCATTTGACTCGACATCGACAGGATATATCGATTTTAGTTCCAAGTTTCACCACTAGGGGACACTATCCTATCTCGTGTTCCATGGGCCCGATTACGATGAGATATGGCTCATTCGACTCGAAATCAACAGCCTGAAAGATTTCAGCTATGTTTGTATAGAACAGAGTGCGCCCCCTGGTGGTGGAAGATGGAACTAACGGATTTTGCAGCTAACTCGAGTTCTATGGGTCCCATCACAATGCAGTTTGATTCATTCAATTTGACATTGACAGGATATATCAATTTTAGTTTCAAGTTTGACCACCAGGGGGTGCATTCCTATCTCAGGTTCTATGGTCCTGATCATGACAAGGTATGGCTCACTCAACTCGAAATCGACAGCCTCAACAATTTCAGCTGTTTGTATAGAACAGAGTGTGCCCCCTGGTGGTGGAACATGGAACTAACAGATTTTGCAGCTAACTTGAGTTCTATGGGTCCCATCACAATGCAGTTTGATTCATTTGACTCGACATCGACAGGATATATCGATTTTAGTTCCACGTTTCGCCACTAGGGGACGCTATCCTATCTCGTGTTCTATGGGCCCGATTACGATGAGGTATGGCTCATTCGACTCGAAATCGACAGCCTGAAAGATTTCAGCTATGTTTGTATAGAACAGAGTGCGCCCCCTGGTGGTGGAAGATGGAACTAACGGATTTTGCAGCTAACTCGAGTTCTATGGGTCCCATCACAATGCAGTTTGATTTATTCAACTGGACATCGACAGGATATATAGATTTTAGTTACAAGTTTCACCACCAGGGGGTGCTTTCCTATCTTGTGTTCTATGGGCCTGATCACGACGAGGTATGGCTCACTCGACTTGAAATCGACAGCCTGAAAGATTTCAGCTATGTTTGTATAGAACAGAGAGCGCCCCCTGGTGGTGGAAGATGGAACTAACGGATTTTGCTGCTAACTCGAGTTCTATGGGTCCCATCACAATGCAGTTTGATTCATTCGACTCGACATCGACAGGATATATAGATTTTAGTTACAAGTTTCACCACCAGGGGGCGCTTTCTTATCTCGGGTCCTATGCGCCCCATCACGACGAGGTATGGCTCATTCGACTCGAAATCGACAGCCTCAAAGATTTCAACTATGTTTGCATGGAACAGAGTCCGCACCCTGGTGGTGGAAGATGGAACTAACGGATTTTGCAGCTATCTCAAGTCCTATGGGTCCCATCACAATGCAGTTTGATTCATTCGACTCGACATCGACAGGATATATTGATTTTAGTTCCAAGTTTCACCACCAGGGGCACTTCCCTATCGGGTTCTATGGGACTGATCACGACGATGTATGGCTCATTTGGCTCGGAATCGACAGCCTGAAAATTTTCAGCTATGTTTGTATAGAAAAGATTGCGCCCTTTGGCGGAGGAAGATGGAACAAACGGGTTTTGCCATGCATTTTCATCCTTCTAATTGTGTTACTCTCTCGCTGTATAATTTAAAAGTTGAGTCTTGGATTCCTCTCCCTGGGCCACCACCCTCATATTTTATTGGGGTCCAAGGGGTCTTTTTTAGCATTTCTTTAAAATTTTATTCTAATGATTAATTTATACCCTATACTTAATTTCGACTAATTGAGATTTTCATCAATAACCTTAAAAAAGTAATGATATCAGTACAAAAACCCTTAACGGGTTAAAACTGTTGACGCAGCACTTTCTTTTGGCTCTATGAATTTTAAATATGGGTCTTAAAAGCAATGATATCAAATTTAAGTGACGCTATGTTAATAATTTTTTTTTAAATCATAATTTTCTTTTTAGTTTTATTTATGTTCACAGGTGCAATTATTATCTTAATATGAAAAAATATATAAAATTTATTCGCTGATGCTTTTTCATTCATATCTCTCATGAATTCAAAATATGGGTTTTAAAAGAAATGATATCGAAATTTGAGTGACACCTTGACGTTAATTTAATAGGACTCTTTTAAAATTCAATTTAAATTATTTTTGGTTTGTCTTCTAAAGTATATTTACACATACAAACAACACTTTTAATATTTCAATACACTTTTAAATATATTACTTTCACTGAGCCTATATTATGTATTGAAATGTATTTATTTCAATAAATTGATTTATCTTCTGTGCCACGCTATCCAAAATCATAAGTAAAATTTATGTAAATGATTATTTTGCGTCATAGTATCCAAACAAAGGGAAATGTATGCAAGTGGATAATATGACGCAAAATAATCATTTACATAAATTTTACTTATGATTTTGGATAGCGTGGCACAGAAGATAAATCAATTTATTGAAATAAATACATTTCAATACATAATATAGGCTCAGTGAAAGTAATATATTTAAAAGTGTATTGAAATATTAAAAGTATTGTTTGTATGTGTAAATATACTTTAGAAGACAAACCAAAAATAATTTAAATTGAATTTTAAAAGAGTCCTATTAAATTAACGTCAAGGTGTCACTCAAATTTTGATATCATTTCTTTTAAAACCCATATTTTGAATTCATGAGAGATATGAATGAAAAAGCATCAGCGAATAAATTTTATATATTTTTTCATATTAAGATAATAATTGCACCTGTGAACATAAATAAAACTAAAAAGAAAATTATGATTTAAAAAAAAATTATTAACATAGCGTCACTTAAATTTGATATCATTGCTTTTAAGACCCATATTTAAAATTCATAGAGCCAAAAGAAAGTGCTGCGTCAACAGTTTTAACCCGTTAAGGGTTTTTGTACTGATTGATTATACCATATTGTGGGATTTTTGGATCTCTGTAACTTTCTGAAGAAAATAGAAACCGGATGTGGAGGTATTTTTCCATGAAATACTAATTAACACACGCTCGGCGTACAGACATCAGCAAAGAAAGAAACGTTAAAAACGAAAAAATAAAATATCAAATTAAATAACTGTTATAGGAGTTTTATAATGTTTTGAGTAATAACATAAGCTGTCCAAAACTTTTTGACGATATTATTAAACAATTTTCATTGATACATACTTTAAATTTTTAGATATTCCCATTAAGGTGAAAACGAAAAATAGCTTTGCCAATAAACCTTATCATTTTTTAGATACTTTTTTTTTCAAGATATCGAGTAAGAAATAGCTGCAAAATAATGAACACATATAAGCTTATTGCGGTAGAAAAAAACGTGTTATTCTTCTCCTTTTCTATATTTTACCCCCATTACGCAATTAAGTATTTCTACTTTCTTTGACTTTGTTTTTTGTTTTGTAATACAATGCTTAAATATAATTTTGATAGTACATATTTTTAAAAAATGTAAATATATTTGCTCTTCTGGTGCATTTATTTATTTATTTTTTGTCTGTGTGTGTGAGTTGCGGCGACTATTAAAATTAAATTTGGCTTCTGTAATTAAAATAAACAGCGATTTAAAATTAAATATGATTTATTTTAGTGACTAGGCGAGACAAAGGGTGGAAATTACAGAAAGCTTTTTTTTTCCCCCAAATGCCGACTGTTTTAAAGAGAATATTCAACTTTTATCGAAGAAAAATGAGGATTTTTGATGATAAAGAAAATCCTTAATGCTCTGCATAATTATGTAAGAAAAAAAGCTGACAAAATTAGAAGTAAAACAATTCAATATTATTAAAGTAATCGTGTCGTGGTCATATATTTAAAAATGCAATTTTGAGAAAAACTAGTTTCAATTTTATTGTAGAATGCTTACTATATATATATATATATATATATATATATATATATATATATATTATATATAGAATCGTCTATTCCAGATTCTGGCCACATAAAAAAAGTCTTGATTCCGTTGATAAAGCCGCTAAAATAAAAACTCGATTTTCCTAAATTTATAAGTTGTGATTACGTGCAAATCCTTAAGGCGATTTTCGAAAAAATATTTTTTAACGTTCAGTAATGCAAAATTTTCTGCTCATTTACAAACATAAAAATAGTGTTCGTCAGGAACCGAATTTCGGTTACCTTTCTAGTTTCGACAGAAAACGAAAACGAAATTATCTTAAAAATAAATTCAAAGTAATTAACATAAACATGCATGTTATCTGAATAATGTTTTGCGTTGAAACGGAAGTACATAATTATTAATTAAAAATTAATTTTATTGAAATAAAAGGAATTAACTATAAGGTGCTATAAACATAAAAATGATTCAAAAATAATTTAATTTAAAAATAACGAATTTAATCAATATTATTAATACCTTCTAGATTTATCCCCTTTTATGTGAATATATAGTATGTGCGGCTCTTTGGATGGTAGTGGCAGAGTTGCCAAGTCTCCGGATTTTTGAACACCAATAATTTTTTTGAGAAAATGTTGTTCTTTTAAATCGCAAAATGCTCCTATTAAAGAAAACTACATTTTCTGCACTAAATTACTGGTATCCAAAAAGCCGGAGACTTGGCAGGTCTGGTAGTGGCGTTTGGGAGATGATAGGGAGGGACAGTTACAGTAATACCGATTATTCGGCAGTATTTCGCCGAAACTAAGATTTTGCGCTGAAAACGAAAATGAAACCGAATATTCGGCCAAACTCTACATAAATGAATGAGAATTGCAGGCTTGGTCATTGAAATGATTTGTAATGCAACAGATTCTTTTCTTTAAATTAATCACATCTTGAGTTAAAATTGATTGTT
This sequence comes from Maratus michaelseni, assembly GCA_963931845.1. Lineage (NCBI taxonomy): Eukaryota > Metazoa > Arthropoda > Arachnida > Araneae > Salticidae > Maratus > Maratus michaelseni. The sequence continues at coordinate 59,128,260 of OZ007600.1, read as the reverse complement.
GTCTTGTGACAGCAGTTTTTTTTCCTCTTCCCGCACTGTCGCGTCCGGAAACTAGGTTCAAAACGGCACCTTTGACAGCATTTTCTGAAAGATCTTTTGCTTTTCCTAAAAAAATATAAAAGACAGTTCTATTACAAAGTTTCTGATGGGCAATAGAAAATAGCTGGTATTTTCGGCCACTTAAAGTAATCAGCAGTTGTAATGAAATTTAATGAAAACCTTTCAAACAAAATTATCATGCAATACAATTCAAGTATTACTTTTCAAAGTAATACATTCAAAGTAATGCTTTTAAAGAATTATTACTTTTCCAAATATTTTCTGCTTCCTAAAATTTCTTAAGAAGTTTGTTTTGTTTATACTGTCTTTATACCTCACATTTTCAACAAATTTATGAACCTATTGTCGTTTTTGTTATTTTTGAAGAATTCTAGTTCTATTATAAAAACAAAATTCCTAGCTTGAAAACAATGTCCTGACGTATTCAACACTTGAAAGAGGGGGTTAATTTTCGTACTTTTCGAAACAGATTGATAAGTTAGAAAGCGTAAAGAACGTAGATGGGATTTGGTGTTTTCCGTTTTATGTATCTCGAACGGTTCAGCCGATGCATGTTTCGAAAGACGGGCTAAAAAAAGCCGCTTTCGGCTTGTATCTGCCTCCACACTTTGGAACGTGGTTTCTGGCACTCGTCGGTGCAACATTTTTCGCCCAACCTTTTAACCCCTTCCCGACGAGAGCACTTTCCTTAATTTTTAATCTTTTACCACCGGTTTTTCACAACAGAAAATTTTCTGTAATTGAATCGCGAAAATGCTCTGACTAAGAAAGGTAAATTTTACAATAAAAATAACTGAGAAGAATAATGCAGAATTCTGAGCACCTTAAGTGGCACATATACCGGTCGCTTGTCTACAAGGGGTTAAATTGCGGGGTTTAATTAATATCTCGGCCAATTATATAAAAAAACAACAAAATTGAAACTCAGGTGTATTAAGACCTGCTTTGGACTATTCTCATCCAAATTTACAGACCTTTCGCGCAGTAAATTTCCCTAGCCATTTCTTTCTTTTTTTCTCCGCACACACAAACACATACTCAGAGAGAGAAACTCCTTTCTTTTAATATAGATATCCTTCAAATAAATTACAATAACAAACTTATTTCTGACAGAATTGTGATACATATGGCTATTAGTATAAAGTTGTAGTTGGCATAAAAAAAAGAAAAAAAAAATCTGTTAAGGGGACTCGGTAACCTTGATTCAGCGAAAAATGACATAAAAATATCGATTTTCTTATTTTTTGCTTAAATTATACTTTATTACCCTTAGTACATTCTCATGAAGTTTTGTAAAGATTCGAGTATTATAAGTACAGTTTAAAGCGAGAGTGGCCGAGAGGTTGTACCCTCGAAGCTGGTAGACGGGAGGTGCTGGGTACGAACTCAATCGCGCCGGTCGGATTAATCGGTGGGAGTTTTCCGTGGTTTTCTTCCAACCTTTGATTTCCTTGCGTAATTAGGTGTTAGGTTCCCTTAGAAAGCCCCTCCCCCCCCCCCCGTCATGAACACAATCAACCAACCTTTTATGGTCTGTTTGATAAAACTAAGTATCAGATTTACAAGAAAACAAAAAGTTTTTTTTTTTTTTTCTTTTTTCGTTTTTTTTTTTTTTTTTTTTTTTTTTTTTTTTTTTTTTTTTACTACATAAAAATGTAAAATAAATTCAGTTTTTCACTGTAATTTTACAGGTACTAGCACATTTTATTTTTTTTTCACCCAAACTAATTAACTTAGGAAAAAATCCGATACTTAAAATTGTACTAACGAATACTTTTTAAAAAAATAGCTGAAAATGTTCAAAATTGTAGGAGAAGTACATTTTAAAATTTACTTAAAATTGTCAGAAAAAAAAAGTTAAATTTTTCGAATGTTGCCTGGAAAATTGAATAATTTCTTATTAGAATCATTTTCCTTCGTTGAGTCCTTTATTATTATGACAAAAATGTAACTTAAAATACTTAAATAAAAAAATGTTCAAAAGGTACCTAGTCCCCTTAAAATAAAATTTATGGCCAACCTTCTTGGGACTTAAATTACATATGAAAGGAGGGGGGGGGGGTTAAAAGGTATTTCACAGCGAAACTGACAACTCCATAAGTCCTACTCCATTTAAGTTGGATTTCTGATGCATTTAATCTCCAAATAAAGGACACTCCATTGAAGAATACGAATTATCTCATTCAAAATATATAAAATAATCCTGTAGCTGTTACGTATGTTAACTTTTCAAAAAAAATGTTTTAGATACTTTTAAATAGTAGTTGGCGCCCTTTTGATTAGAATTTGGCGCCCTTTTTATCCAAGTTGCCACCGCCCTTTTTGTCATGCCAGTACGACCGTGTTCACAACTACAACTTTGTATACATTATGAAAATACATGATAATATTTATACATTATGCCATAGTTTTTGAAATATTTTTCCAAAGTTAGATTCATACAATAAAGCGAGATTGATACCGTTAATGTATGTGAATTCCTTCATGTTATCCTCTATAGCTTCAACTCGATTCGTTATATATGCCTCAATGAAAAATAATAACTAAGAAATAAAATTAAAAATAGTAATTAAAAGGTAGCCTTAAGAATTTTTGGAATAAGAGATTGGTTTTAATTAAATAGGTTAATGAACCTAATTCGATACAAGTCTTACTAAAATAGAAATTACACTAAAAATACAGAGTCCCCTACAATATATGAATTATACTCCACTAAATTTAATAGCACCCTCCCCTATTTTCATAGAAATGGCTTCAATATAATTTAGGCTAACAATATACGCTTCAAAAAATACATAGTGACCACAAAGAAGGACAGGAATTCGATATGTACTACTACTTATGCAAAATATAATTTCTCTTATCGCATAAAATATATTAACAAGTCCTGTAAAAATATAATGACATGAACTATTAATACATGATTTAAATACATATTGGTTATACAAAACATATATATATATATATATAAATATATAAAAAATTATCGTTACCTAAGAATTTCAAGCATGATTTACTAGACTTAACCCAAATTCAACTAGATTCTTCACGTGGTTCGATGACATCACTGATCGCGATAATATTTTAGATAAGATTTACTGATAAGACCACATATCAAGTCATTTCTTCTAAAGCAAGTATAGGAGTTGGTTCTGAGGTCTAGGTACGTAGTAGGTTTGTAGTAATATATTTTTAAAGTACTTTTTATTATGTGTTAAAAGAAATGGTTATTTTTTTCTTTACGTATAGGGCAGTAAAAATTAAAACATAAAATATTAAATTTAATCCTTAGTAATATAAAGACTTACACCTACAGAAACGCAAACATCCTTTTAGTTATATTCATGCAGACTTTAAGATATATCGCATATGTTCTTTATTTTACCATGGCATATAGGGATTTTTTTTTATGTATGTCACGTGACTATCTAAAGCGAGATTGATACTTAAAACCATTAATATATATGAATTCTTTCGTATAGCCCTGTATAGATGCTACTCACCATATATACATCTATATATATATATATATATATATATATATATATATATATATATATATATATATATATATATATATATACTAAATCTGGTAAGTTTTAAAAAATAAAAAAAAAATAAAAAAATAGAATCTACAGTAAGTAACTATAAATAAATATGAAGGAAAAATCATGCGTCATGGTATACTTTATGAAACACTTTCCAAATGGGACTATCGTTATTACTTTAAAAAACTATTGAAATATGTGAATTAGATTAAATAATCCATACTGGAAATGTATTTTTAAAAAATTACAGACTTCGTTTCTTTCTTTTCTTTTTTTTTTTTTTCACTTTGATATAATTATAAGGCTTCTTTTACAATAAAGACCTGATTCTTGTGGAGAGATTGAAAACTAGTATTTTATTGAATCGGCCTATATATGTTGGGTTTGCTATACTAGAGGTCTCTAAACTTTGCATGTATGATTTCCATTATAACTTTATAAAGAATACTTAACTTACCATATTCAAACACACAATATTTATAAGGATATAGAACAATATCGTGATTTCTTTAACTTCTCTAAGTATTCAAAACCACATCGTCTATACCACACAAGTTTCGAACCCACAAACATATAATCAGACTTGTCATTTTATACCCAGGACGCTAACTATTGGGCTTAGTGAGCCCCTGCTTATTTTATAGTCAACATGCTAACTATTGGGCTTAGTGAGCCCCAGGCTAACTTATACCCACCACGCTAACTTTTGGGCTTAGTGAACCCCCGCTTATTTTATAGCCACCATACTAACCACAGGGCTAAGTGAGCCCCCGCTTATTTTATTCCCACCACGCTAAGTATTAGGCTGAGTGAGGCCCAGGCTATTTTATACCCACCACGCTAACTACTGGGCTTAGTGAGCCCCAGGCTATTTTCTACCCACCACGTTTACTGGGCTTAGTGTGCCCCCGCTTATTTTATAGCTACCACGATAACCACAGGGCTAAGTGAGACCGCGCTTATTATATAGTCAACACGCTAACTATTGGGATGATTAAGCCCCACGTATTTTATACCCATCACGCTAACTACTGGGCTGAGTGAGCCCCAGGTTATTTAGTCGCATGAATATGATTTCCAAGGTATATGTCCTAACTTGATTTAGACCATTGCCTATGATAAGATAAATTGGTAAACTATGTACATTTCCCTTGAAAACTCACTTGTATTTTCTTAAATATCTGCAGAAATCAGCATAGTTTATTAAAATTATATACATTCCCATTAGTTTATGAATCTACTAACTTATAATATCTATATGGTAACTTGGATTATTAGTATTCCCACTTAAAAATTTCTTTTGTAGATTTAATATGATAAACACTAACATGAGACTGACAAACTTTTACCATTTTCATTTCAACTTAGTTTTAGGAAATTTATCTACATAGCTTTAAATTTTACTGTTTAGTAAGTCTATTATTTCAAAGTATTATTTTTTAGTTCTAATATTCAAAACATATTCATATCGTTTTACATAGTAGGTATCAAATTAATTTAAAGTCATATTAAAAATATATATACAAATACTATTATTACCTAACACGCCAGCTAGCTAAGCACCCAACCGTCTCACACTAAGACTCTGAGAAAAGTGAATGCTTGTTCAGGGCCTTATCAGCTAATATAATCACTGATAAGATTTGATCACGTAACATGTGACGTCACTGATTAAGTGATATCACGTGACCATGTGGTATCATTCAATACGTCACCAGTGACGTCAGAGATCACGTGACTAGGTCATAAAAGAAGCAATTGCTAATTGCAATTAACAATTTAACTCTAATTGATTTCTATAATATATGTATAGATAAATTAATACATGATTTTTCTATTATTTCATAAAACATAGTACATGTACTATGTATTACGAAATAATATATAGATAAATTATATATATTGTTAGCCTAAATTATATTGAAGCCATTTCTATGAAAATAGGGGAGGGTGCTATTAAATTTAGTGGAGTATAATTCATATATTGTAGGGGACTCTGTATTTTTAGTGTAATTTCTATTTTAGTAAGACTTGTATCGAATTAGGTTCATTAACCTATTTAATTAAAACCAATCTCTTATTCCAAAAATTCTTAAGGCTACCTTTTAATTACTATTTTTAATTTTATTTCTTAGTTATTATTTTTCTTTGAGGCATATATAACGAATCGAGTTGAAGCTATAGAGGATAACATGAAGGAATTCACATACATTAACGGTATCAATCTCGCTTTATTGTATGAATCTAACTTTGGAAAAATATTTCAAAAACTATGGCATAATGTATAAATATTATCATGTATTTTCATAATGTATACAAAGTTGTAGTTGTGATTGTGAATATGTTTAGGAATAAATTGCCCGTTCTTAAGTCATTTCAAAACAGGGTCCTTCAAACAGACCCCTTCACGAAACTTTTAACCCTAAAACAGGACATTTCACACAATGTTTCGTCTTAAAAATAGACCTTTCACAAGCATACTAATGTATATACTTTTAATAGGAATTTAAAATGTTAAATGATATAAATATTAGATCTAAATATAAATAATTTTTTTTACATTCAGTGAATAATTCTAGTCAAAATTCACGCATTTCAAGCCTGTTGGTTAAATATAACATACACTAATAAGATTCGTTGATGATTCATTTTGTCATATAGGCAATGGTAGCAATCATTTCACATACTACAAGTGTAAAGTATGCAACATTTATGATTCTGCTTTATAATACCTATTCATTCTGTATTCTACCCTATGCTTTATCCATGACGTCACGATATCCCGTAATTTTAAGAGATAAGCGAACATGTTATACCGTTTAGTTCTTTTAAGACATGCATGCAGTCAAGTTTGGATGAAGTCCAGTACTTTATGGTTTAAATATTTAGGTAAGCTACATTTATATATATATATTTTTTTTCAATATTAAAAACAAAATTTTTTAAATAATATCCTAACTATTTAGTACAATATATATTTTATAAAAACAAAGCTTAGTTATTATATTCATTCCTCAAAAGAAATTTTTAAGTTAAAATACTAAAAACACAATTTAGTATAATTTTTCTATACAAAAAAAGCATAGACTAATGCAATTTTAAAATATTTAAAGTTTAATTCCTATATTTTATAGGGGACCCTGTATTTTTTTTACCATAACATGCGTCAAATTCATTTAAACACAGGTACATTTAAACAGGTTCAAAATCATTTAAATATTTGTTTGCCTCAAAATTCTTAAGGGTATCGCTTAATGACTAGTTCTTATTTTTCATTGAAGCATTTTAAAACTTAACAGATTAATAATTATATAGGACTACACGAAATAATTTGTATACATTGACGGTTTTAAATAGTTCATTTACCTACAAAAAATGTGTCAGAAATTACGAGTCTCAGGTATTTCTTATCGCGGAGTGACTCATTATCGCATACGGTGTGAAATCAAAGCAAGATCTTCGCTTGTCTGATAATATGACTCATTATGATTCAGCAATATGCATGTTGAGGGGGTAACACTCAAATCTTAGTTGCAGTTATAAATATGTATTTTAAAGCATAATCATTCGAAAATTCAATTATTTTTCATGAAACGTTCTACCCTATTTTACAGATTTGTATGATAAATTTGGTGAAATATGTACTTTTTTTTTTTCTAAAATCTATATTTTGAACGTTATACTAAAAATGTATTCGTGTAAAACCTATTTTTTACATTGCATGAATTCGTATTCATTTGAGATTAGTACTCTATTTCTTAAAATATCTGTGGAATCATAATATTTTTACAGGGTATATTGTGAAGGGAGGCCTTTTCATTCAAACAGCGGACCATGCATTTTTATGAAAGGTCAATATCCCTAATATTTCTGTCGCTGTAAAATAACGTGAATCTATTGGATTTATTTTGTGAAGGCCACTGAGATTCGAATAAGGTTATATTATTTGTGAAGGGCGCTGGGTAGTCGTATTATTTTATGAGCAGGGCTTAAATCTTTAACTTTTTCTAGTTTCTTTTGAAGGATTTCAATATTTTGAACCTATCGATGTGTAAGTTATACTTTTACCCTAACTTGAATTTAAAAAAACAGGGTAAAGTGTAAATTATCTGATTTTATGAAGGGTCCTTATGCATAATTGGATTTTTGTGAAGGGCGTCTTTTTATTCCAAAAGGGAACCCCTACAGTTTTTGTGAAGGGCTTTTTTTTATTCGAATAGGGCATGTATCTCATTTATTTTATGAAGGGGCCCTATAGTCTAATGCGAGTTCACACTTCGAAGGGTCCCTGTATTTTGAACCTATCGATGCGTAAGCTGTACTTTTAGCCTAACTTGAATTGAAAAAAAAAGGTAAGGTGTAAATTATCTGATTTTAGGAAGGGTTCTTATGCATAATTGGATTTTTGTGAAGGGCGCCTTTTTATTAAAAAGGGGATCGGTTCGCTATGCACTCGATGGTAAAATTATGTTTTGTTCATATAACACTTTGACAATGTTGGAAAGTGATTCATGAATTATGGCGCTACGCATGATTTTTCATATTTGTTTATTTACACTTTTATATATACGTTAAAATTCTTCTTTTTTACCACTATGTATTTTTTGAAGTGCGTATTGTTAGTCTATCGAAGGGGCCCTCTGGGTAAAAAAAGTGGCGAGGGGAAGGGGGAGGGGGGAGCTATTAAATTGAATACAGTATAATTCATACGGGACCCTGTATTTTTTACCACAACCTATATCGAATTCATTAAAACGCGCCTGTTTGCCCCAAAAATGTTGAAGTCCGCCAATTAAAATTAATTAATGAACCTTTTTAATTACTAGCATCTACCATTCTACTGCACATGCAAACTGCGTACTCTCGTTGAGGGGGAAAAAAATCTCGCCAAAATTTCTTAAGTTCTCCAATTAAAATTAATTAATGACCCTTTTTAATTAAACCATTATTGACTTTTAAAATTCTCCTCAAATATACTCTAACATGTATAACAAATAGCCTACTCTCGTTGAAAAAATAATTTGCTTCGAAAAATGTCTAAGTTCACCAATTAAAATTAATCACCATTTTTAATTAAACCATTATTGACTTTTAAAATTCTCCACTAACGTGTATATCGAATACCCTACTCTCGTTGAAAAAAAAAAAAAATTCTCGCGAAAATTCTTAAGTTCTGCAATTAAAATTAATTAATTACTATGTTTAATTAATATTTTTAATTAATTAATCATTCACTTCTACTGCATATACTCATAATCAAACTGCATACTCTCGTTGAAAAAAAAAATTTTGCTTCGAAAAATTTCTAAGTTCCCCAATTAAAATTAATTAAAATTAAAATTAATTAAATTTCTAATTCGCTATAATAAATCCGTTGACATTCACCTCGTCCACCAATTCTCCGCGAAAAAAAAAAAATGCGTCGAAAAATTTCTAAGTTCCCCAATTAAAATTAATTAAAATAATCCCCTTATCTTATAGTAGAAATCCTTATCGCACCCCCCTCCCATCGAACCCTCCGTTCTTATCAGTGCTCATGCTCTTATCGCCACCTTCACCTGCTCCCCCTGTGCTCCACCTGCGCCTTCCGCCTGCTCCACCTGCACAGCTCCACAGTGCTCCACCTGCACCTTCCACCTTCCACCTGCTCGACTCAGGTGGCGTGGAACCGGCTAATATACACTACTGAAACACATTTAGAATATTGTCTTATTAAGCTTTTCATGTTAATTGCAATGCGTTTTAATTTCTAATTTATATTAATTCTGCAAATATAATCAGCAGTAAGTTGGCTGTTTTGAAAATATCGGATATATTTGAAAATATCATGTGGCAACACTTGAGGGTGAAATTTCGGTTTTGCGATTTTTGCTACTGCCATTTTTTTAAATTTCTAAACATCGCACATTTTTAATTTTTGCACCGTTATCTAGGGAAAAAAAATCTACTTTCAAATGCAATTTGTTTGGAAACTGTATCGCAATTTAATCATTTATTATAACAATTTAGTTAAATTTCAAGCATGATTTAAAAAAAAATCTCTATCGTTTGCAGACGATTACAAAATATAAATCCATTTTCACTTTAAACAATATAAAAAGTTCAGCATTTGTTTCCAGCTAATATATTCCAAAACGAAATTAAAACTTCATTAAGAGATAGATAAAATAGTATAAATAAAACACAAATTTAACAGACATGTAATTGAAATAAGCGCTTAAAACCGTTGAAATTATCGGAATAATAATAAACAAACACTGCCGTAGATAGCGAAATTTTTAGGGATTTCTTCCGCTATTAACTTCTGGCTCGAGACCAATACGAAATGACCACTTTTAATAAATTTAAAATTTTATTTGAATATAAAATTGACATATTTCATATAAAAATGATCTTTGGTGTTGTTAGATCGCAATCTAAAAAATATTAAATGTGAAAATCTATTAGAGTTTTTAATTTAAAAAAGTTAATTGTTTTCACACATATTCTCAATCCCGGGAAGCCCGGGTTGGATGCCCTAGTTTTATTCAAAGGAATTTTGTGAATGGGTCTGTTTTATTATAAATAATTTTGTGAAGGACTCCATTTTATTAAATTGATTTTTGTGAAGGGGTTTGGTTTTATTAAATGGATTTTTGTGAAGGGGTCCCTAATTAAGCCCAAATTTTGTCTGGATCGACCCTTGGCTATAAGCGAACTTCTTTGATGATGATCTTTTCAGGATTGCTGTGTTTTAAAAATTGGTTTAAAGCAAACGCGTTGATGTTATATTCTAAAAGATCCTTCGTCTTTATATATAAAAAAAAAAAGAGAAACTTTTTTTATCGATTTAGTAGTATAGGAATATCTGCAAATTGGGCTTATTTAAGAAAACAAAACTGATTTTGTGACTTTGTCAGAAAGTATCGAGTTTAGATTTGAGCTATAAAAGCACTGTGTTATTACTTGATAATTGATCATAACAGATGTATAGGTTTACCTAATTTTTATTATTATTTTCTGTTTACAAAATCGTATAATAAAAATACTATTAAGGCTAGTTTTATTTTATTTATTTATTTATTTATTTATTTATTTTTTGAGAACCCAAGAAGCCAAACCTGATTTAAACTATGGCAAACTGCGCCCCCCCCCCCACCCAAAAAAAAAAAAAAAAAAAAAAAAAAAAAAAAACAGGGGGCTCTAAATTTGGTATACAATTTTCGTAAAGCTGATATTTTAAATCTTTTTTGACATCGTACTGATTGTAATCAATATTTTGAACTTTTAGAGTAATATGTTAAAAAAATACATTTATCTAAATACACCAAAATCTCCCAAAAGTGGACTCCACAGCATCGCAGAATTTGTCTGCTATTCGGAGAAAGCGGACTCTTTCTAATATCAATCAGACGAATTCCACGGGCCTGAGGTGTCCGCTATTGAGAGGTTTTACTGTATTTAGATAAATATAATGTTGGTCTTAAAATTATCCTACTCTATTTTTTTTTTTTTTTAAATATGGATTATGATCAGTGTAATGTCGAAGTAGATATCAGCTTTACGAAAATTGCATACCAAATTTGACAGCTCCTAAAATCAGAAGTGCCAGGGCTACAGCCCAGTTTGCCCATGCTATAAATCAAATCCTGTTTCTGGAAGAAACCCCATTATACTTTATGTCCAAATATGTATATGTATTCTAAAGCACTAAAAGTGTTTGTAATAGTTTTTGTAATAGTTAGAAAATGTGCATCAAAATAATTCCAGGCCTAGTGCCTAACCCTCCATAACATTCAATTACCTCAAACATATATAAGCATATAAAAGGTATATTTCGCCAGCCCGGACCTATGGAGTTGAGTAAATTTAGTAATGCCATTCGTTAGTACTCCGTTAGTACCGGTAAGTACCGAGAGATTTTCGTTTGTACCGCTTCCGTTACGGAGTTACGGACGATTCTTATGTGCAAGCTCCGGGCTGGAGAAACATGGGGTTTCCCATAGGAAAAAAAAAAAAGTTTCCCGATCGCCCTCAAATTATAGGTGTCGTTAGTACTCCGTCAGTACCGGTAAGTACCGAGAGATTTTCGTTTGTACCACTTCCGTTACGGAGTTATCGCCGATTGTTACTCCGGGCTGGAAAAAAGTGGCATTTCCCACAGCAAGAGTAAAAAATTCTCCGACATCGCACAAATTGCCCGTGTCATTAGTACTCTGTTAGTACCGGTAAGTACCGAGAGATTTTAGTTTGTACCGCTTCCGTTACGGAGTTACGGACGATTCTTATGGGCGAGCTCCGGGCTGGAGAAACATGGGGTTTCCCATAGGAAAAAAATGATCGCGCTCAAATTATAGGTGTCGTTAGTTCTCCGTTAGTACCGGTAAGTACCGAGAGATTTTCGTTTGTACCACTTCCGTTACGGAGTTATGGCCGATTGTTACTCCGGGCTGGAAAAAAGTGGCATTTCCCACAGCAAGGGTAAAAAATTCTCCGACATCGCACAAATTGCCCGTGTCGTTAGTACTCTGTTAGTACCGGTCAGTACCGAGAGATTTTCGTTTGTACCACTTCCGTTACGGAGTTACGGACGATTCTTATGTGCGAGCTCCGGGCTGGAGAAACATGGGGTTTCCCATAGGAAAAAAATAAAGTTTCCCGATCACGCTCAAATTATAGGTGTCGTTAGTACTCCGTTTGTACCGGTAAGTACCGAGAGATTTTCGTTTGTACCACTTCCGTTACGGAGTTATGGCCGATTGTTACACCGGGCTGGAAAAAAGTGGCATTTCCCACAGCAAGGGTAAAAAATTCTCCGACATCGCACAAATTGCCCGTGTCGTTAGTACTCTGTTAGTACCGGTCAGTACCGAGAGATTTTCGTTTGTACCACTTCCGTTACGGAGTAACGGACGATTCTTATGTGCGAGATCCGGGCTGGAGAAACATGGGGTTTCCCATAGGAAAAAAATTAAAGTCTCCCGATCGCGCTCAAATTATAGGTGTCGTTAGTACTCCGTTAGTACCGGTAAGTACCGAGAGATTTTCGTTTGTACCGCTTCCGTTACGGAGTTATGGCCGATTGTTACTCCGGGCTGGAAAAAAAGTGGCATTTCCCACAGCAAGGGTAAAAAATTCTCCGACATCGCAAAAATTAACCGTGTCGTTAGTACTCTGTTAGTACCGGTAAGTACCGAGAGATTTTCGTTTGTACCGCTTCCGTTACGGAGTAACGGACGATTCTTATGTGCGAGCTCCGGGCTGGAGAAACATGGGGTTTCCTATAGGAAAAAAATTAAAGTTTCCCGATCGCGCTCAAATTATAGGTGTCGTTAGTACTCCGTTAGTACCGGTAAGTACCGAGAGTTTTTCGTTTGTACCGCTTCCGTTACGAAAACAACCCTTTTTGAAAGCTAATGTTCAAAGTGTTAACAACAATATTCTTTTTGAACTAACTGCGGCGTTCAAGACGTAAAACTACGAAATTTAAGAATATGTCTCTGTTTTTCCGTATCCCGAAAGGTTCGGAATATTGACTGTAAGAAAAACGACAAAAGAAACAGCACTTGTTTCTTTCCTCTACGCGCTCGAGAAAGCCGAGATTGAGCATGCACGTGCGCCCTCGCTGATTTTGCAAATAAGATCGGTTTTTTATCAGTTTTTTTATTAATATCTCGGTTAATTATTAAAAGAATGATAATCTGATCGTCAGGTGCATCAGAACCTGCCTTGGACTATCCTCATACAAATTTTCAGACGTCTGCGCGCGATAGTTTTCGGTAGCCATCGCCAATAGACGAATACACTCACACATGTACAGAGCGAAACTTTCTTTTATTAATATAGATAAACGTTACTGAACTTGCACTTTTATTAATGTCCAACATGAGTGTCTGTTACTGGCAATTGAATAATTAAGTATTCTAATCATAAACACTGATTCTAATAACTAAAATAAATCGGTCAAGTGCTATTTTTGGTCGCGTCAAAGGTTTCCGCACATTAAATTTATTAATTACTAACTACAAACAAAAGATACGACTTTGTAAAAAACTATACAACGTAGGGTTTGGTGTAGCTATATATACTAGCAAAATATAAATGGATATAATGGACATTCAGAGAGAGATATTAAGCCTAAATATTATCAAATATCGATATTCTGTATAAATCTTTAAAATCATATCCAAAGCTGTTTGTGATGACTAAAAAAGGAATGAATAACGCCACATTGAACGGGATGTTGGTGAATACATTGTTAATAATTGTGTTTTCCCTGGTAATAATTAAATTTTGACATACCTCGACATACCTGATAATCTAAGACATAGGTATATGGTAAACAAAAAAAAATATGGTTGACAAAAAAAAATCTTAATAAAAAAAGTCGATGGTTAAACAAAGTATCAGAACTGTTGAAAGGAAATACAGGGTTATTCTAAATGATGGACCCATTTTCAAAAAATTGTATTTATTAAAGTACAAATCCAAAATGAACAATCTTGATACAAATGAAAAGAGGAAGCTTCAAAGTTTTTTTTAAGACTAATTGTCTACCGTTTAATTTAAGACAAATTGTCTACCGTTTGCTGCACGGCAAACATCTACACGAGAGCCAAACTCGTCCTACACACGATAAAGCGTCTCTGCTGTTACTGAGTGCACGGCTTTCAAAGCGGTGATGATTCCACTGGCAATAGGCCGCAATTTCGTTTCACTGTCAGTTGTGAGTGAGATGGCTACTGTGGAGCACAAGGTTTTCTACGTTCTTGAGTTCGCAAGAAGTGAGCAAACGGTGGACACATTGAACATTTATAATGTCTTAAAAAAAACTTTGAAACTTCCTCTTTTCATTGGTATAAAGATTGTTCGTTTTGGATTTGTTCTTTAACAAATACAATTGTTTGAAAATGGGCCCATCATTTAGAATAACCCTGTAAAACAATACCTCATGTCATAATTGTATTCTATCGGAAAATGATGAATATTTCTCACTCTAAGACAAAGAGCTTGTACAAAGCTTAAACTTCGCTAAGTGCCAACCATGCTTCGTAAAGAAGTTGCAGAGTTGCTCACGAGAAGACACCTGTCGATCATATTGGATGTAACAGTAGTATTAAGGCGATAAAAAAAAAATGCGAAACTTTCTGACTTATTTTTAAATGTAAAATCATGTTACTTGTAGACATGATTAGTGACGTGATTTGTGAATCGAAAAGTTTTTTTCATTATAAATAAATTACATATTGAGTTATAAGCAGGGCTTTACAAATTTGATAAAACCTGGTGGCCAGCAAAAAATTCTAGTCGCCAGTAAAAAGTATTTACCACCATCCCCCTTCCCCTATCATTGATTTTCTGAAAGCTCAAAAGTTTTTTATAACAAGCATAGTTTAGAATTATTAGTTACACAGTTTAGAATAATACCGGATTTTTTAAAATTAGATTTTTTAATTTAATTTTTATTCGATTTTCAGCTTTTTTTGTGTGCCGCAGCGATTTCTTGGACATTCTTTAGAGGAATCCTGGTTCAATCTTTTAGCTCAATACAATACATTTTGTCGAACGATTTTTAGTAAGTTTTTTTCGCGTTTCGCTGCAATTTTTCAACAGTGGTAAAAGCAATCTGGTTTGAGTCTTTTAGTCGTATTGTCCTCTGAGAATTTTGAATTTTTAACGAATTTCTATGCGATTTGTAGCTTTTCTTCTCTTTTCTTTTCTTTTTTTTCCGCATTCTACGACAGTGTTTTGACGTTCATAAAAGGAATACAGTTTAAATTTTTTAACGCAACATAGTAAATTTAATGCTCTGTAATTTTTTTAATTTTTAGCGATTTTTGCATTTTTTTGTATTTTGCGGCAATTTTCTGACATTTGTAAAATGAAACAGGTTCTTATCTTTAATAACCCAATAAAGTAAATTTTGTTCTTTCCAGAATTTTTTATGGGATTATTAGTGTTTTTTTGCGTGGCGCGGCGATTTTTTGGAAAATTTATTTACAAAACGGAAAGAATTCTCCGGCAACTTTTCTAAATGCTGTTTGTGTTCATTTCCTATGTCATTTTTTGTAGAAAAAAAAAGAATAAAGAAAAACAAATCGTCAGATTAAATATTTTGGTCGTCGGGGCGCGACGTGGCGATCGCATTTGTCAAGCCCTGGTTATAAGCGATTGTTATCTCAAAACTACTAACTTTTAATGTCTTGAAAATTATTCTATGAATTAATTTTAAATAATTGCCTCCAATAATTGAATTCAATTGGAATGAAAAACGTTGACTATTTATTATTACCTTACCTAAAATAACAACTCAGTGTGAGCTGATAAGTTTTGTAATAAGTCATATATAATAATTTAAACTAAGAGTCAAGGGTGGTGCTAGAGTGGGTCTAGGGGCCATTTGTCCACCTGTCGTGCATCCCTACCCACAGAGCCCGATTAATGACGTCTGGGGCCCAAGGCCCAGCAATTTTTTGGAGCCCCCTCAAATTAATGAATTTGCTAGAATTTTTTTCGAGGATTATTATTAGATTTTATAATGCAGTTGACAAGCGAAAAAAAATCTTTTTTGTTCTGTTTTTGAGAAAATAATTGCAGAAAACTTCATTTTTAAGAAACTTTTTCTAATCGTTTTACCCATTTTGGGGTCGTTTTACCCATCGTTTTACCCATCAGCAATGGGTCCAAGGCCGTGGCCTAGTTGGCCTGTGCGTTAATCAGGCCCTGCCTACCCACACACCCCGACCCGGAAGGTTCCTAATGTAACTGTCGTCGGAAAAAGTATTTTGACTTGGGTGTAGGATCCTGCATAGGGTGGGTTAATCCAATATCGGATTACGTTGAGTCGGATTCAGGTTAGTTTTTTTTTTTTTTTTTTTTTTTTTTTTTTTTTTTTTTTTTTAATGACACGAATTTAATTTATAAAAAAAATAGTTTATTAAAGAATTTTTTAATTGCTTAGCTCTGAAAACAAATGAAAATTGGTAAACTGATTCAAATGAAATTACTTTTAATGTGATTTAATTTCTAACACTTAAAAATACATACAAAATCTTCTGTTGTAAAATTCTGACTTCTTTTTGGTTCTCACCAAATCTTATAAGTTTGTACTTTAAAAATTAAAAAATCTTTAAAAGCACAGCCGTCTTTAGCAAAAGCGAGAATTTTTGAGCTGTCCTTTCCTTCCAAACAACGGACGGTGCTAGAGGGAGGGAACGGGGTGGGACATTTAGCCGATCCCTCGGATATACCTGCCCCCCTGCCCCCCTCTTCAGTGTCAAAATGTAAATGTCGTCGAGATAAATATTTTGACTTGTGTGTAAAGTCTTACATCGGGTCGGGTAACACGATTAACGTAACACGATTCAAAAGTAATTAATTTTTAGTTTATTATGAGGTGGTAGACAAGGTTGCACGAAATAATTTGCACACATTACCGGCTAGACAACATCAATTGCTATAAATGAATTTTTACTGCATTGTATTTCTTTTTATGTTTATTTAGATATTTCATTTCATTATTTATACTAACAATGTTGAAATTTTTTAACAAATTTCGATAGTCTTAGAAAGTGTTTCTTAATCTATGCCGTAATACATGATGTTTTTGTTCTTCTTACATACCCATCATACGTAGTATAGGGTAAGTCTTGTAATCATTTTGAAAATTGGAAAAAATATTTTGACGGATTTACACGTTTCAGATACTAAAGATTTCGAAAAACATATTTTTAGAAAAAAAATGTTGCTGTCTGTGTGTGTTCTGATAAGGTCTGTGTGTTTGTGTGTGTGTCTGTAAACGCTCTATCTCCCGAACAAATTGAGATAGAGACTTGAAATTTGGTATGTATTTAGTACGTAATAATGGAAAGAAACTTATTGAATTTCAGTAACGTCGATTATCCGGAACTATTTTTTTCGGGCTCTTGTAATATTCGTTCTGATAAAAGCACATAAAATTTTTCGAAATTGTTTATTTTAAGTAGTGAATTTAAAAGACAATAAAAAAACATAACTTTTGCATAAAGAATGAAGTCGACCAGTTAATCAGTTGCCGAGAAATTTGTAATCCTATTTTTCACACTCTTCGATTTTTCATGATCCTGTATTTCATTCAAATTTCAATTCAAAGATATATTTTAAATGGAAATGAGACGCTTCATCCGACGCAGTAAATCGTTAGTTAATAAGATTATCAATTTTGGAGTTATAAGTATGTTTCTTTTACGCAATTCAGTAATAGAGCATTTAAAGTTTATGACATTATCAAGCCACGATTTTAGTCGAACTGCAATGCATTTTATAAATAGTTTACAAATGTTTTAGTTTCATATTTTATATTATGCATATCCATGATGGGTAAATATTACGGTGCCCCCTCCCTTCCCCCCTTCCCCACCCCAACGAAATTTTTTTTTCGGGTTCGGGTTGACGAAAGAAATTTGGTCCGGTTTTCGGTCAACGAAATTTTTTTTATCTTGTTCGGTGTTTCCAGGTTCGGGTTGGGTACAACCCATCCCACGACTCTATTTCAGACGAAAAACTATATTATTTTAATATGAGTGATTCCTTATATAATTATTATTTCATATTTGTTAAAATTGGTATTGGAGGTATAATTACAGACTATTTTTCCATAATTACATTAAATTGTGAATCAATTTTATCTGATTGCGTGTTTCGAGTCCAGTTGGATTGAAGTATTTCGAGTTCCGATTAAATAATATTGGGTTCAAGTCCAGTTTCGACCTGCGAGTCAACGAATTTTTTTTTTTTTATGTGCTCTGATCAGATTGTGTTAGTTGGCTTTAATTAAAATTTATGGATCCGCAAATTATATTTATTGGACGAGCAAGTCCGTTGTCTCTAGTTGGATGTAACGTTTAATTACTAATTTTCCCAATTACACTTTCTCTAACAAATTTAAATAATTTTTGTCATTTCATGCATTTTCGGTAATCATTTGTCAACTAATTCTTTTCAGTTACCTCCGACATTAAAATATAGAGTCAACACATTCCGAACACGAACCGCTTTTTGGGAAAAAAATCGGGATTTTACATGTTGATATTTTTTT
This sequence comes from Maratus michaelseni, assembly GCA_963931845.1. Classification (NCBI taxonomy): domain Eukaryota; kingdom Metazoa; phylum Arthropoda; class Arachnida; order Araneae; family Salticidae; genus Maratus; species Maratus michaelseni. The sequence continues at coordinate 59,109,597 of OZ007600.1, read as the reverse complement.
AGAGGATGAGGTAGGCCGCAGTTCTCGGACTCATAACAAGAAGGCTGTTCATAATTAGTGGTTGACACTGTGTATATTTTATGTATGTGCACGGGAAATCTTTGTTATTGAATGACCTGTTATTAAGAAGGTGAAAGAAGAGTATGAAGTGCAGATTTTCTTTTCAGATAATTCTCAAAATTATGTGGAAACTTTTTCCTTTGTCGATTTGCTCCTCTATAAGTTTCAGGTGACCAGTGTGGTGTTTCGAAAATAACCTTTATAAAGAACTATTTTTTCACGTCATTTCTCAAAAATATTCTTTGAAAAGCTGCGAAATTTATGCTTTAAATAAAAATCGTTTGGCCACCTACAATTCATCTCTAATTTAAGTAACTGAGTGAGTATTAAAGCCCTGCGTAGTTCGAGTTATACCAAATCCGAACCCGAAAATTCTATATCAAGTCAACCGTAAAACCTTTCGGAACCCGAACTAAACAAAAAGAAATTAGTTGATCCACAACCCTACTTGAACCCATCAAACAAATTTTCGTCAACCTAAATCCTACTAGAATCAGAAATTAAAGGAAATTAATAGATATTGCAACGTTATGATAAGAAAGTAGCCTGCAATTATATCTCTAGTATCTATTTTCTCTTTTAAGTAAAAAAATTAATATATACTCAATAATATTTAAATATTTACTTTTCCGTGTCGTGTAAAATTGTGTTACCTGACGCGATACGATTCTAGTCAGTGTGTATCTGTGTATCTTTGCTAACCTGATTTTACCCGACGCCGACTCGGTTCGGGTCGTATTCGGATTGATCTGATTTTTCAAAGGAGCACTTTTTCAGGTGGAAATCTATATCTTTGAATATCAATGAGTATATACATATACCTTTTTCTACTTAAAAACTAAAATTGAATTTAGAGATATAATTGTAGACTACTTTTCTATAATTACATTAAAATATTGATTCCTTCATTTCTGGTCTCTGGTTGAAGTACTGATCGTGGAATTTTTTTTTTCCGGGGTAGGGTCGAGTTGAAATAAATTGATCATAAGAATCGTTGAAATAAATTGATCGGGAATTGATAAAAAATCGGGTTGAATAAATTTCCTGATCCAGGGAAAACATACTACCCCCCCCCCCCCCTAACCGTCAGGCAAATACTGATGCTTCTCTTGCCCAGAGTTCGTCCAAGCCAATTTTATAGAAGTTAAAAAATCGTGATTTGCCTCTCCTAACCTCTCACACCAAGGTTTCAATTTGAAAACCTTGTTTTAAAATACTGTATGTTGAATTAGAATCTGACACGGCATCTTTGATACCTCATACAGCTTTATTGCTGCGTGTGCCTCGGAACAACCCTATTTAAAACGCATGTTTCTCAGCTGATAAATGCTTAAACTGTTTTCAATATCGGGTATGAAAATAAGCAAGCTTCTAAACATCTAAATTATGGCCTCTCATAAGATACATTCTCACAGGATGCTCAGTCAAATTTATTTGAAACTCAACTGTCATTATTAAGTGGTGTAGAGAGTTATGTTTGTCATTTACTACAGTTTCGATTCTCGCGTCATCAACAGTTTTGACCCCACTTTTACATGAACCCTAGAAAGGATATAGCACTTAAACTGTCCACAGTGCAGCTTAGAGATTTAAATAAAAGATAAGATGTTTATATGAAAATCTTTGGTTTCTTTTAAATTACATTTCCTGACTAACATGTTGGTATATTAAATTATCAAGTACAGATAACAAATTGAATAATTTTTTAAAGAAATGAACTTTAATTTTTCTGAATAACATATGTTATGTGTAATGCGTTACGAAATTATCTAAATAGATAATTAGAGTTCTTTTTTTTTCATAAATTAATGATTCAGTCTAAGACATTTAATGATTAATTTCCGAACAGACATAATAAATTAGATTTTAAAAATTATCAATTTAATATATGCTTAGAACGTTTAAAAATCTGGAATCACTCAGTACCGACGATATAAAACTTTTTTATACAATTTTAAATTTTCATTGTATATTAAAGGTAATGTACGTTGTACCGCCCTTTACAAAAGAATTAAAATGTTGAAAAAAAAAATTAAAGATTTCTTTTTTTAAATATAAAAATTAGTATGTCAATATATATATATATATATATATATATATATATATTGTCATCCGTGGTTATTTAAATGTTTACTCCGTGTTTTTTTTTTTTATTTATTCATGTATTTATTGTTTTTAATTATGACAGTTCTATTTCATAATAATAACACCATAAGTAGTGCATAGGGAAATTATCCGAAATACAATTGTAAGCATATTGGAGGTACACATTTTTTATTGTTTAATGGGTTCTGTGGGTAAGTGAAAAATTTAAAACGTCCTTTCGGCCTGTACCGGGAGGAAAAGTTAGCTGCCATATTCCATTTTTTAAAAATTCAACTCATTTTACTCAAACACCAGAAACTAAAATGCTTGGAACCCGATTATAGAAGATTCATTCCTGGTTTTCGTTAATACTGAATTTAAATGCGCATTTCAGCATGAGAGTTACAGCATAACAAAAATCAGATTGTTTCAAAATTAAATATATAGAAAAATTCTTCTAAAATTGGAATTTAAATTCACCTTTGTGTACCAATTAAAAATATGAAACAATTTAAAATGGATCACAATTCACGTATTACTAAAATAGGTATATAATAAAATAAAGGTTCTAAAACATTAAAATCATTCTAAGATGTTAAAACATTCGTCGGAGTCCTGAGCGCTTTCCACCAGAGCCTGGCCATCATCCAAAGGCGAAATTTAGAAAAAAAAAAAATTCTCCTTTTTGCCCTTTAGAACAAGATTTTATTTTATTTTTTAAATTTTGTAAGTTTTAAGTTTAAAATTGCTAATTTTTATTAAAAATGTGATAAAAATGTGACATAAACATACAACTAAATAATTTAAATTTAATAATTTTAAAAATAACATAAAATTAACCAAAACATTGCTATTTTGTTAAAACTATCTAAATTTAAAACTATTAAATATAAATACATTTTTTTAATTTCATAATAAATACAATAATGTTATACAGAACATAGACTATTTTTAAGACAAGACCGTGAATATTTTAGAATTTATATGTATAAAAAGACAAGCTACGCTGAAAACAGCTAATAATTCATAAATTAAAACTGTGCAAATGATAAAATTTCAATAAATCAGCATATGAACAGTCTATTTCCTTTGAATATTATAGTTAAAACATAATTTAAAATGTAAAGTGGTAATTGAACTCTTATTTTCTGAGTTATGACAATTTTCCAAACATTTACAATGTTCTCACGGGTTCAAAATTTATGTGTAAGCAATCTTTAAACAGTTGTAACTTGTTTATCTAAATAAGATAAAGACAAAATTTTAACGAAAGTCGAAAGAAAAATATTGAAATTTTATATTAATTGAAGAAACAGAAAATTAAAATTTTATCGAAATTGACGTTTTAAAGGCATACAGATACCTTAAATGAAAAAATAAAAAAAGAAGAGTTTCATCCTTATTCCCTGTTGCAAAGAATTTATAAAATTTGTTTTAATTTCAATCTTAGTCTAAGGATTTTTTACTTCTGAAACAAGAACTTGTGAGAATATTAGATAAATTTTTAATATTAAATGTCTGTGGACGTAATCATAGAAACTTGGGGCAAATTTATACCTAGGCTAATTTAAGGGTATTATTATTATAGGGGTATTCGTATTTTGGTGTCAAAATTGGATGTTCATGTTGAATTTTTTAAAGTTTGTTACTACTTCAATATGGAGATGGCTCTCTAAACTTATTTCTTTTTAATATAAACATATATGACATAATTCCCAATCGATAGCTATTAGGTAGAATTCGTAAGAAATACTACCTATTACATTCTCCCCTAAGTTGGAATTTCTGCAAAATTTTTGCAGATCTACGCCGATCATGACTCCCAGAACCCAAAACCACCCTCAGTTTAAAACTTTATCTATCTATCTATCTATCTATCTATCTATCTATCTATGTCACTTTTTTTATGGACACGATAACTCGAATAATTCTTCACAAATCTCTTCCAAAATTACATAAAATCAAGGGGCATAAAATCTCGGTCAAGTTCGTTAATGGGCAAAATCGAACTAAGCGGGGGAGGGTTGAAATGGGAGGGTGTGAAAACAGAAAAAAACCCATTACTTCTTAATTGTGATATGTATCGAATCCGTTTAAAGTTATTATTACTTCTAGCAAAAGGGCCAAAAATTTATGTATGACAGATTTTTGATATCATTCAAAATGGCCTCAAGGGGGGGAGGGGGGAATACAGGTTTTAGAAAAAAATCCCTGACGGCTCGGCCTACAGGCACAGGTAGATTTCGAAGACGCAGACCGTGGGGCGCCTGTTTGTTGGGAATTGCGGAAGAAATGACCTTTTTGCCATGATGCCGCAGTTGGGTTCCATAAGGGACCGCCCACTTCGAAATCTAACTTGTTCGCAGGCGGAACCGGCAGGGATTTTTTTTTTTTAATTTGTTTTTGCTATAAGGGCTGGTCCTATAAAAAACTTGTCAGTATAAAAATTTTAGATAATAGTAAGAGGATTTATAATAAATTCAAGCGGATTTGATATCTTGTAAATTGACGAAGTTATGATTTTTTTTCTTCTAAAACTCCATTTCCCCCTCCCATTGGGGCCATTTTTAATGATATCAAAAATTTGTTATACATAAATTTTCGGCCCTTTTCCTAGAAGTAATAATAACTTTAAACGGGTTCGATACGTATTATAATTAAGACGTTATGGTTTTTTTCTGTTTTCACAAAAGCCCCCTCCCCCATTTCCCCCCTTGGTTCGATTTTGCCCATTAACGAACTTGACCGAGATTTTATGCTCCTTGATTTTATGTATCAGTTTGGAAGAGATTTGTGAAGAATTATTCGAGTTATCGTGTTCATAATAAAGGTGAAATAGATAGATAGATAGATAGATAAAGTTTTAAACTGAGGGTGGTTTTGGGTTCTGGGAGTCATGATCGGCATAGATCAGCATAAATTTTTCAAAAATTCCAACTTAGGGGAGAATGTAATAGGTAATATTTCTTACGAAATCTACCTAAAAGTTCATAACTTTGTCCATTCACAAGATATCAAATCCGCTTAAATTTATTATAAATCCTCTTAATATTATCTACAACTTTTATACTGACAAGTTTTTTGTAGGACCAACCCTTACAGCAAAACATAATTAAAACAAAAAAAATCCCTGCCGGCTCCGTCTACAGACACAGGTAGTTTTTGAAGTGGGCGGTCCCTACTGCCGCATCATGGCAAAAAGATAATTTCTTCTGAAATTCCCAATAATTAGGCGCCACACGGTCTGCGTCTTCGCAATCTACAAGTGTCTGTTGGCCGAGCCGTCAGGGATTTTTTCTTTTTCCAATTTTCCAATTTGAAAATTAAAATGTTATTATTTGCTCTCTTTTTTTCTTGGCCAACTGTACATACACTTATGATTCATTTTTTGTTTGAAAGGCTTGCATCTTGAAAGCTTGAATATGAACTAAGAGATATGTGCAGTCGATAACACTGAAAATAACAGTTCGGAAGTCACCAGCACACGATTAAGTGTTAAAATATGGCGATTAAATATGTTTTCGGACTTGCCAAATAATTTCTCTTCAAAAATTTTATTTCAACTAATAATTGTCCTTTACTGTTAGATTTAAATAAAAACAATTTTAAATAACTTGTATATAGTGCTTTTTCTGCTTTCAACTGCCTCTTATGTATGTTTGGCATATCAAAGGAAGTACTCACACTGACCAGTGGATGGCTGTAACTATCGACTGTAAATTGGCAGCTAAAAAAAATCTCATCTGCCGTCCAGTGGTTACTAACCATAATTTCTCTCTTTCAGCTATAAATTGGTGATATTGATGATTTCGGATAAACAACAATTATTGTTTCAATTTTTTTTTTTTTTTTTTTTTTTTTTTTTTGTAATACAATTAGACACATTTACTTTTCTGATAAAACTATTTAAACTATTAATTGCATGTTATGTTTATTGTTTGATCAAATTTCCCATTTCATTATACGAATATACCTATTCTTATCCCCGCAAGGGTGCAATGTTAAATTTAAACATTTTCACCGAAAAGTATTTTTGCAGCTGCTCGCAAAAGATTTTGCACTAAATCTCGCAATCGCTAGGGGTGGATCTGATAATAAAATAACAATTTCTAAAAAATTGTACGAAATGGTAAATATATACTTTCATAAACTGTTACACTGTACAAAAATAAAACAATATACAATACACTATAAGTAAGTATCTAAACATTAGCTAAAAAATCTGCAGAATACACTTCTAATAAATAATAATAATAATAATAATAATAATAATAATAATAATAAAATTCGGTATAATTACTCATGACTACATGATTATATATTTCAGTGCCCTTGCTTTTTTAAGAAGACGAATATATTTATCAAAAAATTTCATACCATTCATATCAGAACATCTTATTTTGCGCAACATCTTCAAAATTTCTTAAAATATATGATGATATATCACAATAAAATAATTATTTCTGTAAAACTGTAAACATAATTTTTCATCAACTGTTATGCAGTGTAAAAATAAAGATATGTATATATATATAACGAGAGAGCAATAAGCAAATAGAACAGTACAGGACGTTAAGCATATTTTTCTTTACCAGTTACATATATATAGTTTTATATATATTGAATATGTAAATATAAAAAAATGCGTATATTCAGCTCAAAAAGCTGCAGGATGTTGTAGCAATACGTAATAGAAAAAATAACAATTTATAAATAATTACTTCTTTCTACATAATAATTATCTCATTGACTTTAATTTTTCTTTTTTTAGCAAGATGATATTTATTTACATATTTCATATCGGTCATATCACAATATTATTTAACACATGTGATCTTCCAAAATTTCAGAAAAAATAATTCTCATACACAATAAAATAATAATTTAAATAAATATTTCTTGAACAGCTATGCAATTTAAAAATAAATAAATATATATGTAAATATCTTTAAAATATGTGTGTTAATGCTAAAAAAAATTGCAGAATGCTGTAGCAAGAAATTGTGGAATAATAATTTCTAAATATAAACATAGCAGCAGTTTCAATAAATAATGGTGAAAAAACTCAAGAAGTATCAGTGCTATCTATATCTTTATATGCACTTTTTCTCTTGTTTGCTAACAAGATGATATGCATTTATATTCTTTATTTCACTCGTATCAATAAATGGATCTTCGAAATTTCGGAAAAAACTGATACTATATACACAAGATTAATTTTAACACAATTATTTCAAATTGGTAAATAAATAATAAAAAAAAATATTAAAAATATTTAAAAAATATATATTCAAATTGGTAAATAACTGGATGAATTATGCCCTCCAGATTCGACCGGGATAGCTCAGTGGTAGAGCGTGGCGGCTTCAGCCAAGCGATCCCAGGTTCGAATCCTGGCCCGGACATTTTTCGTCCAGTTGGAAAATTACTACTCGTACTGATACTATATACATAATAAAGTATTGCTTTTTGTAAACATATAGAAATATGATAAACATATTTTTTAACATGCATATCACTATATTTTCTTTATTGTGAAAAAAATATATGAAAAATTTCATAGTTTATTTTAAATGCACAATTCCATTAAGTGCACTTACATCAACAACTATACTTAGATAGCTATATATATATATTCGTATACTTTTGCAGGGTTTGTGAAGTAATATCATGGTCATGAAAACAGTTTATAATACAGAATAAAATTTAAAAATAATAGAATAATAATAATAAACTAAAGAATTGTTCTTCCTACGAAACAGAAATTTAAAGGGAATTTTTGTTTCATTTTATCAAGTAATGGGTACTAATTTTATTTATTTTGAAACGTTTATTCTGGAATGGTATGGATTATCATGCAAGAGTAATTTTTTTAATGAATTTATGTAAGTTAAGGAACTTGATATATAAATAAAAAATATATTATAAATTTTATAATACTTATATTAATAATTTTGTATAAAAATTATTTTAGAATGAAAACTATTCTTATAAGTTGTAGACTGTTTTTTTCTGTCAAATTTCTGCATTTTATTTATAAAGAGGTATACATCATTTTAAAAGTTTATAAAAATTGCACTTAATTATTTCATAAAGTCTCAGTAGAATTTTTGTTAATGAAATGTAAATAAAATCTGTAAGATCTATTATTTTTTTAAAAAATACGAACGTTTCCGGAGGACTTTTTCCCATAATGTGGAAATATAAAGTGCATTATCAGTTACTGAGGGTCATACAACATTGGGGTCAAACTTGTTCATCACGTGTGAGTTTGAAAACATTCTAAATGACGATTCTCAAATCCACTTGATAATGTCAGTCGAGTTGCAATAAATTTAGTTGTGCCTGTTATCAGTATACAGTGTAGGAGAAGGCACTTGAATATGGATGTTTAATTCTTTACTAAACCTGATGAAAGTTAAAGCTGAACCGGATTGAAGATTTTTGCTAAGGATTTAAATAGTATAATACATTAATGATACCCTCCACTCAAACTGAATTACGATAAAGCTATGCGCATAGGCATGCTTAGTTTTAGCTAGATTTTGTGTAAGATCAGACGTATGGTTTTCATTTCCCTGCTATGTTTTTTATACAAGAAAATTTAAGAAAGTTTACTTGTGAAAGTTTAATTGTTAAATAATTTTAAAATGCTTAGAAAAGCTCTTATCCATAGAACCGAGTTACACAAAGTTCTTCATTCATATGCTCATCGTATTAGTGACAATGAAAACAAAATACGGCCGCCATCAGATCCTGTATGGAATGAGATAAGTCAAGAAAAAAATTTTGTTTACAGCGCCAAATATATATACGTTTATGTGAAGCAAAATAGAAATAATATTTGGAAATATATAAACATACCTGAATGTGCTGATAAAGAATCAAGGAGTGATTCTGAGGAAAAGACGGAAATAACTGATCCTGAAGAAAACATTAGTTCTGAAGAATCATACTCTGAAAAATTAAATACAGAAAGCAGTAATTCTGATGATGATGCCAAAAATTCTATTGATTTTATACTAACATTGTCTCACGAAGAATGGAATGAAATGGTATTGATTCTTACGTAGAAGAAACACATATTTCCGAAAACCCGAATAGTGCTGAAAGTATTATCCCAAATTCACAGCTTGAAAAGTGGTACCAAGGAATTTTAAATGCCGTACAAAATAAAATCGCGGAAGAAGAAGGAAGCCATGATAATCTACATTTTTTACCTGAAATAGTAAAAAAAATAAATGATATTATTAAACGTCTTCCATTGTGGTCAGCCATTATGGTACCCTTTTTTGGATACGGTGCAACTACAAGTAGTAGTGCTCCAGTTGAGAGCAATTTCAATAGAATAAAAAATTGCATTTTTTCCAATAAAAAATTACCATTGAGAGCAGATATATTTGTTGGAATCCATTTACAATCTTTGGAAGGGGGAAATGAAATTAGTTGCTTCTTCTCAAAGCCTATTACCAGAAAATTTTCCGAAAAAAAAATTAGTTAAATTTCAGGGAGATAAGATAATTCGAAACAAAAAAAATATTAAAACAAGCAACTAAAGTTGATTTAATTGAGATAGCTTCAAAAAGTAACACATCTCTTAACTGCGTAGTATGTGCCGATGGAAATTTGCCTTCAGGTGCACATAAATGTATTTTTTGCGAAAAATCAGTGCATATAATTGAAGGATGTTCATATCCTCTTTCAGATACAGAGGGTGATGAAGAAGGGTATGGACAGCGTAGAATATGCAAATCTTGTTTTATAGTACGAGATAATATGAAAGAAGACAGAGTAGTCGAAAACTGGCGAGGATTAGCCCAACCTCCTAAAAAAAGGAAACGTTCTTCTTATTTAGAACCTAATCAAGAACTACTCAATGTTGATTTTTCCATTAAAAGTAGAAATCGACCTATTGGCTTATTACGAAATGGTAATAAAAAATTAAAACCAATATATTGTAATGGGGATGGCATTATTCTTTCAAATACGTGCGCATACGATTCTGTTTTACAAATACTTGCATGTGCATATTCGGATGGTAAAGATTTTCGCAATTTTATTGATACGCTATTACCATCAAAAACAGTGTTCCAGATTGTGCGGGATACAGCTATGGGCTCCGTAACTTCAAAAACATATTTTTTGAGAGCAACATGGTTGAAAAATATTTGCAAATCGTTTCCATTGCCAAACAATATTTTACAAATCCAAGCACACTGCACAGGAAAAACAGCAGCTGAAAATATATTTCAAGAATTTCCATCGGTCACTGAATTTTCTCGATGTTCAGAAAAGGATTGCGAAATTAATATTCAGAGTCCAAAAGAAATCAGCGTAATATCAATTACATCATCATCAAATTCAGTTAAAAACTTGCAATCTGCTGTAGAATGCTACTTAAGTTGCCAAAAATCACTTTGCGGTAAATATAAAGGAATGGAATCGTGTAAAGGTATTGTGGGAACAACATACCTTATTTGTGGAAATCAAGTAATCATCGAATTAATAAACGAAAATTCTAGCACCGAAAGTGATATAGCTGAAGAAATTGTAGTTAGAACAAATGCTATTCCAGAAAATTACAATTTTCGGGGAAATTTTTCTATTTACGAGGAGTTGTAGCATTTCACAGTACATCTAAAGCCATTAATGCAATTGGTCATTATGTAGCAGTTTGCAAGCGACTGAACAAACACTGGGAATTATTCAATGACTCGGAAAAAAAGTAAGCATTTTACTAATCACAAAAAAATTGCTTGTCAGTGCTTAATTTATACAGTTTAAATTTTTGAAAATTAACTTTTTCCCGAATATATATTAGAACTATGTATTATTTAGCTGTTATTATTGCTCCACGATTATTAATGTGATAAATGTATATTTTGTGGTTATTGAATTTCCAAAAATACTAATTATTAATGCATAAATGTGTGTATCTTTATTTTAGAATTTTGTGCATATTTCGTTTCAAGATCAATTCATTTTTATGTGTTAAAAATCCATAGACACGTGTAAATATTTTGTGCATACACTTTTTAATATGTGTGATATTTACACATTTTGTGTAATATTTACAACGCTCTCTAAATATTTCTAAGAAATATGTATATTTAGTTATTATTGGTTTTATTACTGCCCAATTATTAATCAGAAACATGTATATTTTGTTGTTTTAAATTTAAAAACTATTTATTAATAGGTCTAAATGTATTTATGTATCCGCATTTTCGAAATGTTTGCGTACTCAATGTTATGATCCAAACATTTCATTTGTTATAAATCCTTAGCCATGAGTGCTTATTTTGCGCATACAGTTTTTACAAACTTATTGTATAAAAATAAGAGATAAAATTATTCTGTCACGTACAATAAATACAAATTTTTAAGTATTATGATAAAAATAAATTTTAGTTTTTTCGGATTTTGATACATTTTATTTTTTATGTTCTTTTTTTAAGAAGGAAACGATTCATGCAATGAGTAATATGCATTTAAAAAAATATGTTTACCATAATTGCACACTTTAAAATAAATAACAGTTTATTATGCATATTTTATCAGTTTTTTTTAGAAATTTTGAAGATATTGTGTGTCATACTGTATTTTGATTTGAGTGACATAAAGAGTATAAATGCATTTTTATCTTGATAGCAAACAAAAAAGACAGGGCCTATAAATATGTAGAAAAGATAGTTATGTGGAGAATATTTTTTGTCAATATCTATTGGAAATATCATTCTACAACTTTTTGATCTGAAAATATGAATTTTTAGAAATACTGTTTTACTTTTGCTTGGAATCGATGTTGATAAAAATTATGTTTACCATTTTGTACAATTTTGTAATAATTAATATTTCATGGTGTGTATAGCATTCTTTTTCGGAAATTTTGAAGATCTTATATGCTATAATACATTTTGATAGGAGTGATATGAAGAATGTAAATATGTATACTCTTCTACAAAAAAGTCGTGCTTTATAATCATGGAAAAAGTTTTACGAAAGATTTATTCTGAAAAGTTTTATTTATTTATCTTTTTTTCATTTCTCATTAGAAGAGCATTTTTCAACCTTTTGCGATGAATGTATACATTATTAGATATTTATCTATATATTTATTTAATTCTACATTTCATAGTTGTTGAAGAAGAATTATATTTATTATTTAGTACAGCAGGCAGTATTATTTTATCGTACTTATAAAATCGTTTTTCCCACGTTTTTAATATCTTATGTGTCATACTATATTTTGATTTGAGTGTTATGAAAAATGATAAGAACAAATCATAAGGGGAGAGATAATTCTTCGCAATATTTCACCATAATTTATTGCTACAGGATTCAGAAATTTTTTGAACATTAATATACCTATATTTTATATATTTACGTATATATTTACACTGTAAAACATTTGGTGTAACGTTACTCCATAAAACTGGTGTAACATTAAACATGTATTTTTAGATATTTCAATTATTTTTTTGGTATTGTACAACTGTTTATAAAAGGTAAATGTAAAATAATATATTGTTTTTACATTTCATAACTGTTCAAGAAACTTTTAAAGAAATTATTATTTTATTTTGTATAAAATTCATTTTTTTTTTTAATTTGAAGATTACATGTGCCAAAATATAATTTGATATGGGTGATATGAAGGACTTCAATTAATATCTTCTCCCTCAAAAAGAAAAATAAATGTAAATGAGATAATTAACCTGTAGTAGGAGGGATAATCATTTCTATTATTTATTACTGCAGCTTTCTTAGCAGAATATACACGCTTTTCTGTTTTTATTTGTACATTGCATAACGGTTGTTGAACAAATATGTAATTACAATTTAAAGAAATTAATGTTTTATTCTGAATGTAGCATTATTTCTTTTATGTTATTTTGAAGATATTATGTAAAATAATATATTTTGATATGAATGGTACAAAAATGTAAATAAATATATTCTTCTTAAAAAATAAACGCCATAAAATCATGTAGACAGGAATAATTATTTCGAATTTTTTATTTTGCATCCCGTTATGTATTAGAGGAGTATTCTGCAGTTTTTTCTAGCTGAATATGTTATATTTTTAGATATTTAAATTATTTTTTTGGTATTGTACAACTGTTTATAAAAGGTAAATGCAAAATAATATATTTTGATATGAATGGTACAAAAATGTAAATAAATATATTATTCTTAAAAAATCAACGTCATAAAATCATGTAGACAGGAATGTTTTTCAACAACACTGTTTCATTTACCATTTTGTACAATTTTGTACAGAAATTGTTATTTTATTAGGTATGTAGCATCTATTTTGTCTCAAAAGTTGAAGATCGCATGCGTTATTATATATATTTTGATTTGAGTGATATGAAAAATTAAAAGAAAAATTATAAGGGGAGTGATAATTCTTCGTAATATTTCACCATAATTTATTGCTACAGCATTCAGCAATTTTTTTAACATCACTATACATATATTTTATATATTTACGTATATATTTATTTATTTTTACATTTCATAACTGTTCAAGAAACTTTTAAAGAAATTATAATTTTATTTTGTATAAAATTCATTTTTTTAAATTTGAAGATTACATGTGCCAAAATATATTTTGCTATGGGTGATATGGGTGATATGAAGGACTTCAATTAATATCTTCTCCCTCAAAAAGAAAAATAAATGTAAATGAGATAATTAACCTGTAGTAAGAGGGATAATCATTTTCCATTATTTATTACTGCAGTTTTCTTGGCAGAATATACACACTTTTCTGTTTTTATTTGTACATTGCATAACGGTTGTTGAACAAATATGTAATTACAATTTAAAGAAATGAATGTTTTATTCTGAATGTAGCATTATTCCTTTTATGTTATTTTGAAGATATCATGTACAAAAATATTTTTTGATATGACTGGTACGAAAAATGTAAATAAATATATTCTTCTTAAAGAAATTTTTTTTTCCTCGTTTAACAAGAAATTCTGCAGCTTTTTTTTTTTTTTGAGCTGAATGCATACATTTTTAGATATTTATAAATATTCTACTTTATTTTTACAGTGCATAACTCTTTTATATATACCATTTTGTATAATTTTATGTAGCACATTTAATGCAGCAACTTTTTTTCGGAAAAATTTAATTCGCCATAATATGGTTTGAGAGAAGTCATACTTAAAATGTAAATACATGTTAATTTTCATGTTACTGATAAAAATTAGGCTATATACTCGTATAAAGGTGTAAGGAATAGTAACTACTTGCCATAATTTATTATATGCCGTATAATATATTTTGATATAAGTTATATAAATAATATAAATATATTTTTATCACATTGTAAGCAAACAAATATGAAAGTGATATGTTGGAAGGGATAATTTCGTGGAGGATACTTTTTGTTTCCAATATTTATTAGAAGAATATTATTTAGCCTTTTGAAATAATTCTATACATTTTTAGATATTTGCATATTTTTCTCTATTTTAACATTACAGATCTTTGGATAAATAATTATATTTATCATTTACAATTTTACAACTTTTTATACTTTTCCAAAAGTTAATATATTTTTGAGAAATTTTGAATATATTATGTGTCATAACATACATAATTTAGAATTTTTAATTTTACTCCCACTTTTTTCTTTAACAAAGAAAACATATAATGTTCAGATTGTAAGATTTTTAAAAACAGAAGTTGATAGAACTTTGAATACTTGGATGTTTGATTAATTATAATTAGGTAAATTGGCGCTCGTCTGTATTTTGATATGACTGATATGAAAAACGTTAATAAGTGTATTTGGTAAAAAGAAAGAAAAAAAAAAGTTCAGTCAGATACGTTAAGTTGCAAGAAATAATTATTTGGAAAAATCCCACTTTTTTTCATGACTTATTAGATAAGCATGCTATTTGACCCCCCCCCCCCCCCTACACACACATATATATGTCTACGTCTGTGTGTGTGTTTCATTTACATTGCATAAGTGTTAATGAAAAATGCTAGTGATTTTATTAGAAATACTACTTTCCTTAGTATGTATTACATTCTTTGATTTTAAGTCAGTTTTTGTTAAATTCCTTTTTCATTGTTATATTTTATACTTGTCATTACAACCAAATCAATATATTATTACTTTATCATTTATTTGTTATTGTACGTACTTAGCATATATTTTTGAAAATATTAACAATATTTACTCGACATTATTTCCATTTCGGAAATTTCCTCTGTTTGTTTATTATTGGAATATTGTATAAATATTTTATTGCAATCAAAAATTCAATTGGAATATCATTAAATTGTGATTAACTGTTTGGTATTTTCCAAAATGTATATTTCATTACATCTGACAATATAAAAAAAATATATAAAACTAGCTGAAGTACCTGGCTTTATCAGAGATTTTAAGAATGTTTGTGCTGAAAAATCAATTTCAACATTAAACATGTTGTATAGAGGACTTCAAAATGTTAAAACAGGCCAATATTTCCATAATCGGGTTTTTATCATGATTCAATACATTCCTGAAACTCATATGGAGTTATATTCACCTGCTCACGTCATATCTACTTGCTTTCTCTATTACACATAATGATAAAGATTCTCAAACATTTGAAAAAGTCCGTTAAACTTCCTATATGACGTCATATTAATTTTCAATTTAACTCTCTAATGACGTTATATTAACGCACTTTCGGTTCTTACACATACTCATACTCCTTGTATTATTGAGAAATGTTTGAAAATTTCCGTTATATCCGTCATATTAATATTTCTTTCAATTGTTGAAACTTTTTATTTCAGTTTAAATTTTTCACGTGGAAATCTTTCAATAGAAAATTAACTAGAAAATTATTATAAAATTAATTTGATAAATTTAGAAAGAATTTTATGGTGGACTTTTAATTTTTGGCAACTGCTATAACGAAATATGTTTAAAATTGATTGGAAAGTCTGTTAGATGTTTGGTTTTTAATTAATTAAAAATTAACTATACATTATTTTGATTCCGGGTAACTTTAGTTGACTCGGCTGTGTTTTAATTCACCTAAACGTAAAATTTCACAATTCAGGCTTTCAAACTGCTCATATGTATAGAAGCAAAGACAAACAGAAAAAAATGTCATTTTATATATTAAATGCAAAATCAGTTCTGTAAAAGAAACGATAGAAAGAGAAAAAAAACATCAATTTTTTTTTCTTTTCTACAACAATAAACATTTATGTAACCTTTATAACAGAGTGGTGAAACATTTTTAAATGTATTATTAATCACTACTTACAATAATTTGTATAATAAATAATATTTTTAAAGCTTTAGAAATTTGTATCGCAATGTATGCTTTTTAGTTTTAATATACAGAATTTGCTAACACAACTTGAATAATTCGCATATTGTTTGCAATTTTTTATCCTTGCTGTGGGAAATGCCGCTTTTTTCCAGCCCGGGAGTAAGAATCGGCCATAACTCCGTAACGGAAGTGGTACAGACAAAAATCTCTCGGTACTTACCGGTACGAACGGAGTACTACACTGTTAAAAATTTGCAGCAAACTGTCCAGTCATTTGACCGTTTTTGTAGAAAACGGTTACATGACCGTAATTTAACTATATTCTGACCGTATTATTGCTCATTTTATGGTCAGAATATAGTTAAATTACGGTTATGTAATCGTTTTCTACAAAAACGGTCAAACGACTGGACAGTTTGCTGCAAATTTTCAACAGTGTAACGACACCTATAATTTGAGCGCGATCGAGAAACTTTAATTTTTTTCCTATGGGAATCCCCATTTTTCTCCAGCCCGGAGCTCGCACATAAGAATCGTCCGTTACTCCGTAACGGAAGCGGTACAAACGAAAATCTCTCGGTACTTCCCGGTACTAACGGAGTACTAACGGCACGGGCAATTTGTGCGATGTCGGAGAATTTTTTACCCTTGCTGAGGGAAATGCCACTTTTTTCCAGCCCGGAGTAAGAATCGGCCATATCTCCGTAACGAAAGTGGTACAAAAGAAAATCTCTCGGTACTTATCGGTACTAACGAAGTACTAACGACACCTATAATTTGAGCGCGATCGGTAAACTTTATTTTTTTTCCTATGGGAAGCTCCATGTTTCTCCAGCCCGGAGCTCGCCCATAAGAATCGTCCGTTACTCCGTAACAGAAGCGGTACAAACGAAAATCTCTAGGTACTTACCGGTACTAACGGAGTACTAACGACACGGGCAATTTGTGCGATGTCGTAGAATTTTTTACCCTTTCTGAGGGAAATGCCACTTTTTTCCAGCCCGGAGTAAGAATCGGCCATATCTCCGTAACGGAAGTGGGACAAACGAAAATCTCTCGGTACTTACCAGTACTAACGGAGTACTAACGACACCTATAATTTGAGCGCGATCGGTAAACTTTAATTTTTTTCCTATGGGAAACCCCATGTTTCTCCAGCCCGGAGCTCGCCCATAAGAATCGTCCGTTACTCCGTAACGGAAGCGGTACAAACGAAAATCTCTCGGTACTTACCGGTACTAACGGAGTACTAACGACACGGGCAATTTGTGCGATGTCGGAGAATTTTTTACCCTTGCTGAGGGAAATGCCACTTTTTTCCAGCCCGGAGTAAGAATCGGCCATATCTCCGTAACGGAAGTGGTACAAACGAAAATCTCTCGGTACTTACCGATATTAACGGAGTACTAACGACACCTATAATTTGAGCGCGATCGGTAAACTTTAATTTTTTTCCTATGGGAAACCCCATGTTTCTCCAGCCCGGAGCTCGCACATCAGAATCGTCCGTTACTCCGTAACGGAAGCGGTACAAACGAAAATCTCTCGGTACTTACCGGTACTAACGGAGTACTAACGAATGGCATTACTGAATTTTCTCAACTCCATAGGTCCGGGCTGGCGAAATGTACCTGCAGATAAATACATGTTTGAATAAATATATCCACTGTCTTTAACTCATTCTACTCTAAAAGTATAAGATATTGAATAAAACTTTTCTATACCGCCCGATTACACTGCACACTGTTGTAGACAACGACTTTATTTACGGCACACATTGGTATGCCATTTTTTTAAATTGTTTTATACCGAGAACTATATATATATATATATATTAGATTATAAGAGTGATTTTGTTTTAGAGGAACAGTGGTACTTTTTATCAAAATTTGCTATTTATGCTTCAAAGGAGCATTTTTCAGATAGTAAACGGTTAGAAAAAGGTTTCTTAATTTTTTAAAATTAATCATTCAAATTAAAATTGATTCATCAAATTAAAATTGATATAAAATAAATATTTTGTACCAGCGTTGGCACGGTTTAAACCAAGTGGTTTTTACCAACTGGTTTTTTTTCTCAAAAAAGAAAAAAAAAATGGTTTTTAAACAAATATAATGTAATATTTTCTCTTTTGTAATTTAAGTATTTCAAATTATTGATACAAATAACTTCTTTTTTACATAGTTAGTCTAGGTCATGTTTGTATACATGCTGTATGAAAATTAGCATGTGTTGATAAACATGTCCTTATGCTCTAAAAAGTTATCTTAAAACGTGAAATTTTCAAATAAAAAATGTATGAAAAATATTAAATATTTAGCATAAGATATGTCCATTTTGAAAAATGTAGATTATTTACAGCAGTTAATAACGTAACAAGATGACCTTTAAGATTTTGGTCAAGTTGTAAAAGAAAATTTTCTGTATTGGGGAATTTACCCTTCAAAAATTAAAAAAAATAAATAAATGCAAGATATATATGAAGTTAAATAAGATGACATTCAAAAATTGAGTGTCAGTTATAGAATTTCAATATTACCAATAAATCTTAGTAGTTTAATAGCCACAAATGTTGGCTTGGAATTATCACTCAAAAAACAAAATCACCAGAAATATTTGAATATAAAAACATTCTTTAACAACCGCAGATAGTGATCTATACTAATATTATAAAAGAGTAAAGATTGTTTGTTTGTTTGTAGGGGGTAATCTCTGGAACTACCGAACCGATTTCAAAAGTGATGGTGGCAAATTGATGGTGACAACCCCTGCTCCAACATAGGCTATATTTTATGTCGGTCCCACTAACCCCAGGGGGTGCAGGAGCAAAAAACGTTCTAAAATTGCGATTTTTCAGCTATCACACTGGCTGTCAAGCCCTGAGTGCTTGCCAGCCGGTTCTGTATGTATGTATGTACGTACGTAATGCGATAACTCTTCATAGAAATATCCGTTTTCCTTCAAATTTTGTTTATAGTTTCACTGTGTTAAGGCGCTTCCCTGATTAGTTTTCGGGATTGATTGGTTAAGTATAAAGGGGAGGGGAACAAGGGGCTAATTCCCCCCCCCCCCTTAATTTATATAAATGGGTTTTTCATGTAGAATTATTCCGTTTTCCTTCAAATTTTGGTTAAAGGTTCACTGTGTTAAAACGCTTCCCTAATTAGTTTTCGGGATTGATTGGTTAAGTATAAAGGGAGGAACGGGGGGCTAATCCCCCCCCCCTTATTTTATATAAATGGGTTTTTCATGCAGAATTATTCCGTTTTCCTTCAAATTTTGTTAATAGGTTCACTGAGTTAAGGCGCATCCCTGATTAGTTTTCGGGTTTGATTGGTTAAGTATAAAGGGGGGGGGGAACGGGGGATAATCCCCCCTTAATTTATATAAATGGGTTTTTCATGCAGAATTATCCCATTTGCTTCAAAATTTGTTTATAGGTTCATTGGGTTAAGACGCTTTCCTGATTAGTTTTCGGGATTGATTGATTAAGTATAAAGGGGGGGGGGAAACGGGGGCTAATACCCCCCTTAATTTATATAAATGGGTTTTTCATGCAGAATTATCCCATTTCCTTCAAATTTTATTTATAGGTTCACTGTGTTAAGGCGCTTCCTGATTAGTTTTCGGGATTGATTGGTCAAGTATAAAGGGGGGGGGGGACAAGGGGCTGATTCCCCCCTTAATTTATATAAATGGGTTTTTCACGCAGAACTATTCCGTTTTTCTTCAAATTTTGTTTATAGGTTCACTGAGTTAAGGCGCTTCCCTGATTAGTTTTCGGGATTGATTAGTTAGGTATAAAGGGGGGGGGGATCGGAGGGCTAACCCCCCCTTAATTTATATAAATGGGTTTTTCATGCAGAATTATTCCGTTTTCCTTCAAGTTTTGTTTATAGGTTCATTGGGTTAAGACGCTTCCCTGATTACTTTTCAGGATTGATTGGTTAAGTATAAAGGGGGGAACGGGGGGATAATCCCCCCCTTAATTTATGTAAATGGGTTTTTCATGCAGAATTATCCCATTTCCTTCAAATTTTGTTTATAGATTCACTGTGTTAAGGCGCTTCCCTGTTTAGTTTTCGGGATTGATTGGTTAAGTATAAAGGGGGGAACGGAGGGCTAATCCCCCCTTAATTTATATAAATGGGTTTTTCACGCAGAATTATTCCATTTTCCTTCAAATTTTGTTTCTAGATTCATTGGGTTAAGACGCTTCCCTGATTACTTTTCGGGATTGATTGGTTAAGTATAAAGGGGGGGAACAAGGGGCTAATTCCCCCCCCTTAATTTATATAAATGGGTTTTTCATGTAGAATTATTCCGTTTTCCTTCAAATTTTGTTTATAGGTTCACTGAGTAAAGGCGCTTCCCTGATTACTTTTCGGGATTGATTGGTTAAGTATAAAGGGTGGGAACAAGGGGCTAATTCCCCCCCCCCCTTAATTTATATAAATGGGTTTTTCATGTAGAATTATTCCGTTTTCCTTCAAATTTTGTTTATAGGTTCACTGAGTAAAGGCGCTTCCCTGATTAGTTTTCGGGATTGATTAGTTAAGTATAAAGGGGAAGATCGGGGGCTAATCCCCCCCCCCCTTAATTTATATAAATGGGTTTCTCATGCAGAATTATCCCATTTCCTTCAAATTTTGTTTATAGGTTCACTGTGTTAAGGCGCTTCCCTGTTTAGTTTTCGGGATTGATTGGTTAAGTATAAAGGGGTGAACGGAGGGCTAATCCCCCCTTAATTTATATAAATGGGTTTTTCACGCAGAATTATTCCATTTTCCTTCAAATTTTTTTTATAGGTTCACTGTGTTAAGGCGCTTCCCTGATAAGTTTTCGGGATTGATTAGTTAAGTATAAAACGGGGGATCGGGGGGCTAATCCCCCCCCCCCTTAATTTATATAAATGGGTTTTTCATGCAGAATTATTCCGTTTTCCTTCAAAAAATTTTTATAGTTTCATTGGTTTAAGACGCTTCCCTGAATAGTTTTCGGGATTGATTGATTAAGTATAAAGGGGGGGGGGGAACGGGGGGCTAATACCCCCCTTAATTTATATAAATGGGTTTTTCATGCAGAATTATCCCATTTCCTTCAAATTTTATTTATAGGTTCACTGTGTTAAGGCGCTTCCTGATTAGTTTTCGGGATTGATTTGTCAAGTATAAAGGGGGGGAACAAAGGGCTGATTCCCCCCTTAATTTATATAAATGGGTTTTTCATGCAGAACTATTCCGTTTTCCTTCAAATTTTGTTTATAGGTTCACTGTGTTACGGCGCTTCCCTGATAAGTTTTCGGGATTGATTAGTTAAGTATAAAGGGGGGGGGGGATCGGGGGGCTAATCCCCCCTTAATTTATATAAATGGGTTTTTCATGCAGAATTATTCCGTTTTCCTTCAAATTTTGTTTATAGGTTCACTGGGTTAAGACGCTTCCCTGATTACTTTTCGGGATTGATTGGTTAAGTATAAAGGGGGGGAACAAGGGGCTAATTCCCCCCTTAATTTATATAAATGGGTTTTTCATGTAGAATTATTCCGTTTTCCTTCAAATTTTGTTTATAGGTTCACTGAGTAAAGGCGCTCCCTTGATTAGTTTTCGGGATTGATTAGTTAAGTATAAAAGGGGGGATCGGGGGGCTAATTCCCCCCCCCCTTAATTTATATAAATGGGTTTTTCATGCAGAATTATTCCGTTTTCCTTCAAAGTTTTTTTTATAGTTTCATTGGGTTAAGACGCTTCCCTGATTAGTTTTCGGGATTGATTGATTAAGTATAAAGGGGGGGGGGAAACGGGGGCTAATACCCCCCTTAATTTATATAAATGGGTTTTTCATGCAGAATTATCCCATTTCCTTCAAATTTTATTTATAGGTTCACTGTGTTAAGGCGCTTCCTGATTAGTTTTCGGGATTGATTGGTCAAGTATAAAGGGGGGGGGGGACAAGGGGCTGATTCCCCCCTTAATTTATATAAATGGGTTTTTCACGCAGAACTATTCCGTTTTTCTTCAAATTTTGTTTATAGGTTCACTGAGTTAAGGCGCTTCCCTGATTAGTTTTCGGGATTGATTAGTTAGGTATAAAGGGGGGGGGGATCGGAGGGCTAACCCCCCCCCTTAATTTATATAAATGGGTTTTTCATGCAGAATTATTCCGTTTTCCTTCAAGTTTTGTTTATAGGTTCATTGGGTTAAGACGCTTCCCTGATTACTTTTCAGGATTGATTGGTTAAGTATAAAGGGGGGAACGGGGGGATAATCCCCCCCTTAATTTATGTAAATGGGTTTTTCATGCAGAATTATCCCATTTCCTTCAAATTTTGTTTATAGATTCACTGTGTTAAGGCGCTTCCCTGTTTAGTTTTCGGGATTGATTGGTTAAGTATAAAGGGGGGAACGGAGGGCTAATCCCCCCTTAATTTATATAAATGGGTTTTTCACGCAGAATTATTCGATTTTCCTTCAAATTTTGTTTCTAGATTCATTGGGTTAAGACGCTTCCCTGATTACTTTTCGGGATTGATTGGTTAAGTATAAAGGGGGGGAACAAGGGGCTAATTCCCCCCCTTAATTTATATAAATGGGTTTTTCATGTAGAATTATTCCGTTTTCCTTCAAATTTTGTTTATAGGTTCACTGAGTAAAGGCGCTTCCCTGATTACTTTTCGGGATTGATTGGTTAAGTATAAAGGGTGGGAACAAGGGGCTAATTCCCCCCCCCTTAATTTATATAAATGGGTTTTTCATGTAGAATTATTCCGTTTTCCTTCAAATTTTGTTTATAGGTTCACTGAGTAAAGGCGCTTCCCTGATTAGTTTTCGGGATTGATTAGTTAAGTATAAAGGGGGAGATCGGGGGCTAATCCCCCCCCCCTTAATTTATATAAATGGGTTTCTCATGCAGAATTATCCCATTTCCTTCAAATTTTGTTTATAGGTTCACTGTGTTAAGGCGCTTCCCTGTTTAGTTTTCGGGATTGATTGTTTAAGTATAAAGGGGTGAACGGAGGGCTAATCCCCCCTTAATTTATATAAATGGGTTTTTCAAGCAGAATTATTCCATTTTCCTTCAAATTTTTTTTATAGGTTCACTGTGTTAAGGCGCTTCCCTGATAAGTTTTCGGGATTGATTAGTTAAGTATAAAACGGGGGATCGGGGGGCTAATTCCCCCCCCCTTAATTTATATAAATGGGTTTTTCATGCAGAATTATTCCGTTTTCCTTCAAAAATTTTTTATAGTTTCATTGGTTTAAGACGCTTCCCTGAATAGTTTTCGGGATTGATTGATTAAGTATAAAGGGGGGGGGAACGGGGGGCTAATACCCCCCTTAATTTATATAAATGGGTTTTTCATGCAGAATTATCCCATTTCCTTCAAATTTTATTTATAGGTTCACTGTGTTAAGGCGCTTCCTGATTAGTTTTCGGGATTGATTGGTCAAGTATAAAGGGGGGGAACAAAGGGCTGATTCCCCCCTTAATTTATATAAATGGGTTTTTCATGCAGAACTATTCCGTTTTCCTTCAAATTTTGTTTATAGGTTCACTGTGTTACGGCGCTTCCCTGATAAGTTTTCGGGATTGATTAGTTAAGTATAAAGGGGGGGGATCGGGGGGCTAATCCCCCCTTAATTTATATAAATGGGTTTTTCATGCAGAATTATTCCGTTTTCCTTCAAATTTTGTTTATAGGTTCACTGGGTTAAGACGCTTCCCTGATTACTTTTCGGGATTGATTGGTTAAGTATAAAGGGGGGGAACAAGGGGCTAATTCCCCCCTTAATTTATATAAATGGGTTTTTCATGTAGAATTATTCCGTTTTCCTTCAAATTTTGTTTATAGGTTCACTGAGTAAAGGCGCTCCCTTGATTAGTTTTCGGGATTGATTAGTTAAGTATAAAAGGGGGGATCGGGGGGCTAATTCCCCCCCCCTTAATTTATATAAATGGGTTTTTCATGCAGAATTATTCCGTTTTCCTTCAAAATTTTTTTATAGTTTCATTGGGTTAAGACGCTTCCCTGATTAGTTTTCGGGATTGATTGATTAAGTATAAAGGGGGGGGGGAACGGGGGGCTAATACCCCCCTTAATTTATATAAATGGGTTTTTCATGCAGAATTATCCCATTTCCTTCAATTTTTATTTATAGGTTCACTGTGTTAAGGCGCTTCCTGATTAGTTTTCGGGATTGATTGGTCAAGTATAAAGGGGGGGGAACAAGGGGCTGATTCCCCCTCTTAATTTATATAAATGGGTTTTTCATGCAGAACTATTCCGTTTTTCTTCAAATTTTGTTTATAGGTTCACTGAGTTAAGGCGCTTCCCTGATTAGTTTTCGGGATTGATTAGTTAGGTATAAAGGGGGGGGATCGGAGGGCTAACCCCCCCTTAATTTATGTAAATGGGTTTTTCATGCAGAATTATCCCATTTCCTTCAAATTTTGTTTATAGATTCACTGTGTTAAGGCGCTTCCCTGTTTAGTTTTCGGGATTGATTGGTTAAGTATAAAGGGGGGAACGGAGGGCTAATCCCCCCTTAATTTATATAAATGGGTTTTTCACGCAGAATTATTCCATTTTCCTTCAAATTTTGTTTCTAGATTCATTGGGTTAAGACGCTTCCCTGATTACTTTTCGGGATTGATTGGTTAAGTATAAAGGGGGGGAACAAGGGGCTAATTCCCCCCCTTAATTTATATAAATGGGTTTTTCATGTAGAATTATTCCGTTTTCCTTCAAATTTTGTTTATAGGTTCACTGAGTAAAGGCGCTTCCCTGATTAGTTTTCGGGATTGATTAGTTAAGTATAAAGGGGGAGATCGGGGGCTAATCCCCCCCCCCTTAATTTATAGAAATGGGTTTTTCATGCAGAATTATCCCATTTCCTTCAAATTTTGTTTATAGGTTCACTGTGTTAAGGCGCTTCCCTGTTTAGTTTTCGGGATTGATTGGTTAAGTATAAAGGGGTGAACGGAGGGCTAATCCCCCCTTAATTTATATAAATGGGTTTTTCACGCAGAATTATTCCATTTTCCTTCAAATTTTTTTTATAGGTTCACTGTGTTAAGGCGCTTCCCTGATAAGTTTTCGGGATTGATTAGTTAAGTATAAAACGGGGGATCGGGGGGCTAATTCCCCCCCCCCCTTAATTTATATAAATGGGTTTTTCATGCAGAATTATTCCGTTTTCCTTCAAAAATTTTTTATAGTTTCATTGGTTTAAGACGCTTTCCTGAATAGTTTTCGGGATTGATTGATTAAGTATAAAGGGGGGGGGGAACGGGGGGCTAATACCCCCCTTAATTTATATAAATGGGTTTTTCATGCAGAATTATCCCATTTCCTTCAAATTTTATTTATAGGTTCACTGTGTTAAGGCGCTTCCTGATTAGTTTTCGGGATTGATTGGTCAAGTATAAAGGGGGGGAACAAAGGGCTGATTCCCCCCTTAATTTATATAAATGGGTTTTTCATGCAGAACTATTCCGTTTTCCTTCAAATTTTGTTTATAGGTTCACTGTGTTACGGCGCTTCCCTGATAAGTTTTCGGGATTGATTAGTTAAGTATAAAGGGGGGGGACCGGGGGGCTAATCCCCCCTTAATTTATATAAATGGGTTTTTCATGCAGAATTATTCCGTTTTCCTTCAAATTTTGTTTATAGGTTCACTGGGTTAAGACGCTTCCCTGATTACTTTTCGGGATTGATTGGTTAAGTATAAAGGGGGGGAACAAGGGGCTAATTCCCCCCTTAATTTATATAAATGGGTTTTTCATGTAGAATTATTCCGTTTTCCTTCAAATTTTGTTTATAGGTTCACTGAGTAAAGGCGCTCCCTTGATTAGTTTTCGGGATTGATTAGTTAAGTATAAAAGGGGGGATCGGGGGGATAATCCCCCCCCCTTAATTTATATAAATGGGTTTTTCATGCAGAATTATTCCGTTTTCCTTCAAAATTTTTTTATAGTTTCATTGGGTTAAGACGCTTCCCTGATTAGTTTTCGGGATTGATTGATTAAGTATAAAGGGGGGGGGAACGGGGGACTAATACCCCCCTTAATTTATATAAATGGGTTTTTCATGCAGAATTATCCCATTTCCTTCAATTTTTATTTATAGGTTCACTGTGTTAAGGCGCTTCCTGATTAGTTTTCGGGATTGATTGGTCAAGTATAAAGGGGGGGGGGGAACAAGGGGCTGATTCCCCCCCTTAATTTATATAAATGGGTTTTTCATGCAGAACTATTCCGTTTTTCTTCAAATTTTGTTTATAGGTTCACTGAGTTAAGGCGCTTCCCTGATTAGTTTTCGGGATTGATTAGTTAGGTATAAAGGGGGGGGGGATCGGAGGGCTAACCCCCCTTAATTTATATAAATGGGTTTTTCATGCAGAATTATTCCGTTTTCCTGCAAGTTTTGTTTATAGGTTCATTGGGTTAAGACGCTTCCCTGATTACTTTTCAGGATTGATTGGTTAAGTATAAAGGGGGGAACGGGGGGATAATCCCCCCCCTTAATTTATTTAAATGGGTTTTTCATGCAGAATTATTCCGTTTTCCTTCAAATTTTGTTCATAGGTTCACTGTGTTAAGGCGCTTCCCTGATTAGTTTTCGGAATTGATTGGTTAAGTATAAAGGGGGGGGACGGGGGGATAATCCCCCCTTAATTTATATAAATGGGTTTTTCATGCAGAATTATCCCATTTGCTTCAAAATTTGTTTATAGGTTCATTAGGTTAAGATGCTTCCCTGATTAGTTTTCGGGCTTGATTGATTAAGTATAAAGGGGTGGAACGGGGGGCTAATACCCCCCTTAATTTATGTAAATGGGTTTTTCATGCAGAAGTATCCCATTTCCTTCAAATTTTATTTATAGGTTCACTGTGTTAAGGCGCTTCCCTGATTAGTTTTCGGGATTGATTTGTTAAGTATGAAGAGGGGGGGGAACAAGGGGCTAATTCCCCCTTATCTATACTAATATATAAAGTAGTAAAGATTGTTTGTTTGTTTGTTTGTTTGTTTGTAGGGGGTAATCTCTGGAACCACTGAAGCGATTTTAAAAGTGATGGTGGCAAATTAATGATGACAATCCCTGCTCCAACATAGGCTATATTTTATGTCGGTGCCACTACCCCGAGGAGGGTGCAAAAGCGAAAAACTTTCTAAAATTGCGATTTTTGCGATGCTGAAGAAGCTAGAAACTTGAAGTTCGGCATGATTGTTATTTATAAGATCTAAATGCGCTCTAAGAACAAATTCTAAAGAAAAATGATCTAATGATTCTGCGATTTTTTAACTATTGAATTTCTAAAATTACCAAATTTCACAATAGAGTACCATAGCGAAACCTTCACGCGTAAAAAGATAATGATAAGGCGAAGTGTCCTGACGTGTATATTGGCTATGGCACGAGTCACAAATTATAGTATCCTTATTATTCTGTTAAAATATAAAAGTGAATTATGAAATGTCAATATTTTGTTTGATTAAAGGTTCGTTAAGAAAAATTGACCAGCGTAGCGGGCGTAGCTTGCTAGTATTTATATAAAATGTTAACCATTCTGAAGATAAAAACTAGAAAACGTTCGTTTTTCTTTTAAATTTTTAAACCAAAATTCTGTGGATTAAACACTTGTTTACTTTTAACTACAATATGTAATAAGATATATTTAAATGCTTTAAAACACAACCAAACACACGATCTAACAAGAAAATGAGCGAAAAATTCGGATAAGGTTTGCTTCAGACTTCATTTCATAAAAAAATGGCCAGAAATATATAATTTTATTATTGTTTTTATTTATTTAACTAATGTGTAATATTATAATATATTTAAAAAAAAAAAAATCATAAATGTTCAGTTAGTGTTCAGACAGAAAAATCGGACATCCCAAGACATACTATCACACATCGCATCATGATAACAAATATTTCAAAGAAATTGCTTTGAATAACAGTGGGAAAATACATTATATTTATGAAACTACATCAAATAGTTATTTATTAGTAATCAAAAGATTCTTGAAAAGATTTTTAAGGTATCAACGTTCGACTTACTAATAACGTTTAAATTACAAATGATTTCACTTTTCTACATAACTGACTGTAATTATTTAATTTGAAATATTTTCAAATGAAGTTACATTACTTATATGATATCCAACAAGTTTATTTTTATGAACAAATATGCAACTACAATAGGAAATTATATTTAAAAAAAACAAAAAACTGTTGTAAACTAAAACACCGGTTTATTTTATTTTTATTTTTATTAAAAAAAAAAAAAAACGGTTTTTTGCCAATTCTGCTTTGTACCATGCTGTTCATTTTCTTAGTAGAAAGTATATTTTTTCCCTCGAAGTGTGCTTTGAATTATTTTAAGATTTGAATATAGAATAGTTGAATAATAATAATAATAAATTAACGGCAAATAAAGCTTTTTCCTTTCTCTGAATGTTTTATATTCTCATTCAAATATACTAACATATATAAAAACCTGGCACGTGTTATGATAAACTTTTTATTAAAAAAAAAAAAAAAAGAAAAGATAAAGAAAGATTTTTTTTTTTTAATGTCAAAACTTATTAAAATCTACTGAGCATATTATATATATATATATATATATATATATGAAAATTATTCAGAATTCCACGATGTAAGGATTCATTTTTATGTTCTATGTCCACCATCTGAAGCAAAAATGTTCATAACATTTCCTATATAAAAATTTAATTTTGATAACATGAAAATATTAACTTTGAAAACATACTCGGTAAAAGAATAAAATGGTCTGTCACTATAAATGTAAATTCATATGTACAATTATATTAATAATACCTGCAACTGGAAACTGCAAGAGATAATTTGATTTTTGAAAATGATATTGTCATGTGGGCAATTTCTTTTATACATCAGATAGTAATCACCAGAGCTATTAATTATAAATAGATAAATATATTAATTAACAACATGCGGAAGAAATAAATTCTAGTTTCAAAACTTTTTTCGGCCTTAGATTTTTAAATGGTCTATTTGTTATTTCTGCTTTTTTCATCTAAATGCATAAAAAAAAAAAAAAAAAAAAAAAAAAAAAAAAAAAAAACTTTGGGAAAATAAAACAGTAATTCCACGTGCAAAATACTGTTATGTAGGTAAATATATAAAAGTCTGTATTTTTTTTCTATTTTAAATTTGTAATCACCCATTTACCAAAAATGATTAAAAAATCAATATTAAAATTAGTTTTCAATATCTCAAGTCTTGTAAAACCGAATGCTAAAGTGTTGAGCAAAGTAAAGAATGGTTTATTTTTTTATTTACTTAAGAGGAAATCAAATTATAGCTATAAAAAATATATTTATAATAAAATTAATCGTTATTATTATTCTAATGTACACTACCACATATAATCACACAAAATTTATTTC
Organism: Maratus michaelseni; assembly: GCA_963931845.1. Taxonomy (NCBI): domain Eukaryota; kingdom Metazoa; phylum Arthropoda; class Arachnida; order Araneae; family Salticidae; genus Maratus; species Maratus michaelseni. The sequence goes on along the minus strand of OZ007600.1, from coordinate 59,079,712 downwards.
GCTAAGTACGGTAGGGTTTCAGGGTTACCAAGTTATAGTTTTCAGAAGTAAAAAGATTTCTCTCAGATATGTGTGTCAGCTTAAGAAGGGGATAAGGGGGGAGAACAATGCTCATCAAATAACAATGGGCGCCAGAACATCCAACACCCTAGGTGCAAGGTTCTGACTTTAAAGCTACTAGATGTTGAAATTTAAACTTCTTGCGCTCGGCGACCTAACCATTCAGAGTTTTTTTTTCAAACATTGTGTCAATACGTGTTAGGAACCCTTAGAAAGACCTACATGGAGGCACTTATCCCTAATATAGATAATCAACCCTAAACTAACCAGTTACAACACACAAGACATAATCATTACATTCAGTTAATAAGTGATTTGACATGCAAAATATTAGATATAAAAACATACAATATGATATATACAAAACAATTTTAAAGATTTTTTTCCCTTTCATATGAACAATTTTTAGCAATAATTTAACTTGAGAGCAGGTATTTGTTTAGAGTTATACGATTATAATAAATTTTCATTAGATTTGACATTATACAACCAACATTTAAAAAAAGAGAACGACATCTAGTTTTTTAACGTCACATATTTGAATTATTAACCTATTTTAGTTAAAAGTATGATACTTAAGTGATTTTATTTGAAAAATCAATACAACATTTTAAAAGCAGTCGAAAGATTTTTGCTTTTGAAAAATAACTAACATAATTTTAATTTTTTAAAGCAGTTAGGTAGATGACACTAACTTTAAATAAAATACATATTTTTTATTATTATTAAAGAAATATAAACTACTCACACATTATTATTATGCTGCATTTTAACATAACAACATTCACAGTAATAGACATGCGATTAAGACCATTGGAATTCTACAACTTTTCTGCTGACATGTGGTCACAGAGGAAATCTTTTCATATAGAAGGCAAAATAAGATAATGATAAACATGATTCGTTATGCATATGTTGAAACAGGAAATTATTTAAGACGTGTGATTAAGACCATTTTACATGGTATTACAGAATAAATCTTTTCATAGGATGCAAGATAATATCACATAAGGTATTGATAAACGCGATTCGTTATGCATATTTTAAAACAGGAAATACATCCGTCAGATAACATTACTTTGTTTATATGAAGTGACCAAATACAAATTTTGCTGATTTAATTAATTTTATTTTGAATTTGAAAATAGTATTGACAGAACATTCAAATTTTACTTTTGCACAATATTTAAATAAGGAAAATTGTATACAATATTTAAAAAAAATTAATTAGGAATATTAGAAAAGGAGAGTGCTTTAAGGAAAATACGTTACGATTTTAAAACTTTTTTTTTTAATACATTTCTAAGTTTTATAAACTTTATCGAAAAAAAGAAAAGAAACTTTTTGCATGTGACTTTTTTTAACCAATAAAATGCTAGTATTTTGAAACAAGCACCCCCTACATGAGAATGTTATTTTACGAACAAAGTGTTTAATGCTATACAATACTTTGTGATTGATGTAAAAGGTTGTGATTTTCGTCTAAGTATTAAAGTTGATATGGAACGATTCATGCAGTCTTGTGAAGGTGATAAAACCATGTCACCTTTAACAATTAAAAAGGTACCCTATTTGTGCAAGTCATGTAACAAAACATTTCCTCGAAAAGTTAACTTAGTGTTTCACATGAAAAATCATCTAAAGGAAAAGTGTTTTCGCTGTGAGGTGTGTGGTGAAGTTTTTTCGCAAAAGATTCACAAATCGCCCAAACAATTCAAGTGTAGTGATTGCAACGAATTGTTTTCAAGAAAGACAGACTTATTGAAAGATAAGAAAACTCACAACTTAGCAAAACAACATTCATGTACAAAGTGTTGTGAAATATTTAATTGTGAATCTGATTTTTTACAACATTGTGATACATTTCATAAAGCTTTACCTAACATTGCGAAATCACCCTGTTTGAAAGATTTGTTATTTGAACTGATAGTGAAGCTTATAGATTAGTTCGAACTTATAGTGAATTAAAAGACAAAATGATATGCGAAATATGTGAAGTGGAATTAACAGATCAAAACGTGCATGTATAGAATGCCTTTTACAAGTTGTTTAACTGATTTTAAGATTTCACTGAACGAGTGACTTATTGGACATTACAAAAATTTTGAAATTAGAATTGTATACATCTTAATATGACAGAATTATTTGATGTGTGTTATTTTAAATGATGAATAAAATAGTTTGATTGCGAAAAAAGTGTTTTCTTTAACCCACACTGTTAAAACTGATGTTGTGTATTTTGAATGACTTAGACAAAATGTTAATTTAAAAAAAGATTTTAACATGAGATAAGAGTTTTATAATAAAAATTGACTCACCTAAAATTTTTTCAAGATAGTCTATCTACGTTTCCAATCTAAACTTGTTATCAGCTTGCTATATGCATGTTTGAGTGACTCATTTTTACCTGTGTCGAACTGTCTGTTGGGAAAATGATTGCCATTTTTAACACGTGTAGACGATTTTTACCCGGAAGCTGTTTGAACTATTAAATTTCAGATATCACCCATTTTTCTACAACATTTAAATATTTTAATGTATTTTCACTTGTATATTGGAAACTTGGGATTATCACCTTTATATCGGAACATGGAAGATAGAAAAAATAATAACTTTACACTGAGACAATATTTTAATCTAACAAAAATAGACTTAACACATTGTTAGAGGTTTTGGAAAAATATATAGTTGGTTAAAAATTTTAGAAAATTTAACATAAAGTAACAAATTTTAGAAAATAAACATTTCGATAAATGAAAAAAATTAAATTTTGGTAAACTTTACACTTAGACAATACTTCAAACTAGGAAAAAATAATAACTTTACATTGAGACAATATTTTAAACTAAGGAAAAATTAGACATAACACATTGTTAGAGTTTTTTTTTAAACTATCTAGTTGGTTATAAATTTTAGAAAATTAGCAGCAAATAAACATTTCATTAGATTGACAAAAGAAAATAATTAAATTTAAGTAAACTTTACACTTAGACAATGTTTCAAACTAAGAAAAATAATAACTTTACACTTATACAATATTTTAAACTAAGGAAAATTAATAACTTACACATTGTTAAAGTTTTTTTTTAAAACAACACAACACTTTCAAAGCAGTGGAAATAGTATACCTGTAAAAAATTCAACTTAGTGGAATTTAATAGTGAAATTTTTTAACCTCACTCATTTAAAAAATAAAACTTTATAAAATTTTAAGTAAGCAACTGTTAAACATTTTGAATGTCTTAGACAAAGTAGGAATAAATTTGTTGAAATTCTATAAAACATGAAAAATTTCATAACTTTTAAAGGAAATTTTATTTATGATGAAATAAACTCGAGGTATTTATTATATGTTACATAAACTACAAGAGAATTGATTGAAAATGTGCTACTTTTAATCACTCACAAGATAAGACATGATGTTAGGAATTATAGATAGGTTTTTCTCCCACACATGACGTCACTGATAACATATTTACTGACCAAGTCATAAAATCATAGTTAAGGGTAGGTTTATGAACATGACGTTTCGTTGAGATTTAAGATATTTGAGAAATAAAAACTACAACTTTGATTACTTTTTGAAATTTCCCCCTACATAAGAAAAATAACATAGAAAAATAAAATGAAAAGTCGTATTTGAATGGAATCGAATTATTATCCTTTCACTTAACAGTTGAATGCGTCGGCAATTACATCACAAAGATACTGATTGAATATATTGTGTTTCTTTTTTAAGGTTAAATTGATTTAATATTCAAGTTATTTCTTAATGATACACTTAAAAACAATAAACTTAATTAGCATTCAAAAAGCAAACGATCACATTATTGTGTAAAACAATCAAATGTTTTAAAAGTCACGAGTTAAAATTTGAAATGACTTAGAGTTTAATTAGAATTTAGATGTGAACCTTTTAAAATGAAATAATAGTTTTTTTGTATCGCCCTCTATCGGTGGGTAATAGATTTAAGAGATAATTAAAAGTTTTAACTTGAATTCGAACCCACAACCAAAATTATTTTTCGATTTTATAATTTAGGATAGGTTTAACTGAGCAAGCCATGATATAACAGTATTTATAGACGATTTAAGATATTCGATAAAGGAAATCATCTAAATTTCTAATTTAATTGAAGGGTTTACTGCTTAAAGTACTACAAAATGAGTACAACACGATGCATAGTTTTTTAATTAATTATATTTTTCGAAAGGTTAAATTGAATTATTGATAAACTTAGGATTTATGTTTAAAGTGAATAAACTTGATATGTTAGGTTCACTTAATAACAGAGGGTTGAATAAGTTATTTTTAATAAAAATAAAGTTTACTAAAAGTTTTTAAAGTTAAAAAAAATGTAAGTTACGTTAAAAAAGTTAACAAAAATATAGTTTTAAGAAATTTAAAGTTTACAAAAAGTTTGAAAATCTCTATGTTAATCAAAATTAACTTTTTAATTTTAACTATTGAGAAACTATAATCTGTTTATCCTTGTAACCAACTGGTGCATATCAACTATCTGCACATATGCAGTAAAAACATACACTAACTTGAGTCCGATTTTAAATTATTTGCTAATTTTTATACAGCTCGATTACTTTTCAGAAACAAAACAGAATGAAATACTTACCAAAAAACCCGTCAACGTCTTATACTTGCTTTCACTTAACTAATCTTTCTACATTAGCTTTGCTAGGGGGCGCTGCCATCGCCACTAGGGACGCTACTAGTTTCCGGTTTGTGACGTAGTTTCCGGTTTGCGATAAGAACAAGGTTAAAATAAAACCCACGTGCATTCAGTTGGTGTTGTTTACCTGTACCTTGTTATAAGCCGTTTGCCTTCTCTTGTTCACTCGCTTGTCCAGACTTGTTTCTGTGCTGCACGCCTGTTTTGCTGACTCATCTCTTGCTTTAACTGTTTGGACTTGTCTGATGTCAACTATCTCAGGTCTTTTGTCATAGCTTGAATGTACTTTATGTCGATCACTTTAATATAAAAGTTATGTCCCAACTCACTTAAACTTTGATAAAAATATTATTTATTTATAAATTATATCAAATTCTTATTTTTCTAACACATTTACTAAGTCACTTTAGTTCAAAAATATGGTAAAGCCCGATTTTAAATTGAAGTTTAGGATAAATTCCCCAAATTTTGTAACATTTTAGCACTAATAAGAAATATTGTAAACACCCTGTACATAAAAAATAATATTAAATTCTCAAATTTTGTAACATTTTAGCACTAATAATAAATATTGTAAACACCCTGTACATACAAGTTTTGTAAAAATAATATTACTTATAGCTAACTCGTTTAGTCGCATGATAAGAACCTTCAATATCGCTAAAATCAATGTTAAACGAAAATGCAACCATAGGTTTTACCGTCTAATTACATGTCTTTACATATTATTTTAAAATGTAAAGCATTATATCTGAACGAATGATATAAGAAAAAGTTAGAATAGATCACATATTTTTGTTATTAAAAAAACTTATATGCAAACACACACTTACAAGGTTACAAGACTCGACAAACGATTCACCATGTTTTTTAAACTTAGTAAAATATTTTAAATTTATAAATTTAAATTAAAAATAAAATATTTTTAAATAAGAATATTTAAGAATTTTTAAAGTATTTTAATTTAAATTTATAAATTTAAAATATTTTACTAAGTTTAAAAAACATGGTGAATCGTTTGTCGAGTCTTGTAACCTTGTAAGTGTGTGTTTGCATATAAGTTTTTTTAATAACAAAAATATGTGATCTATTCTAACTTTTTCTTATATCATTCGTTCAGATATAATGCTTTACATTTTAAAATAATATGTAAAGACATGTAATTAGACGGTAAAACCTATGGTTGCATTTTCGTTTAACATTGATTTTAGCGATATTGAAGGTTCTTATCATGCGACTAAACGAGTTAGCTATAAGTAATATTATTTTTACAAAACTTGTATGTACAGGGTGTTTACAATATTTATTATTAGTGCTAAAATGTTACAAAATTTGAGAATTTAATATTATTTTTTATGTACAGGGTGTTTACAATATTTCTTATTAGTGCTAAAATGTTACAAAATTTGGGGAATTTATCCTAAACTTCAATTTAAAATCGGGCTTTACCATATTTTTGAACTAAAGTGACTTAGTAAATGTGTTAGAAAAATAAGAATTTGATATAATTTATAAATAAATAATATTTTTATCAAAGTTTAAGTGAGTTGGGACATAACTTTTATATTAAAGTGATCGACATAAAGTACATTCAAGCTATGACAAAAGACCTGAGATAGTTGACATCAGACAAGTCCAAACAGTTAAAGCAAGAGATGAGTCAGCAAAACAGGCGTGCAGCACAGAAACAAGTCTGGACAAGCGAGTGAACAAGAGAAGGCAAACGGCTTATAACAAGGTACAGGTAAACAACACCAACTGAATGCACGTGGGTTTTATTTTAACCTTGTTCTTATCGCAAACCGGAAACTACGTCACAAACCGGAAACTAGTAGCGTCCCTAGTGGCGATGGCAGCGCCCCCTAGCAAAGCTAATGTAGAAAGATTAGTTAAGTGAAAGCAAGTATAAGACGTTGACGGGTTTTTTGGTAAGTATTTCATTCTGTTTTGTTTCTGAAAAGTAATCGAGCTGTATAAAAATTAGCAAATAATTTAAAATCGGACTCAAGTTAGTGTATGTTTTTACTGCATATGTGCAGATAGTTGATATGCACCAGTTGGTTACAAGGATAAACAGATTATAGTTTCTCAATAGTTAAAATTAAAAAGTTAATTTTGATTAACATAGAGATTTTCAAACTTTTTGTAAACTTTAAATTTCTTAAAAGTATATTTTTGTTAACTTTTTTAACGTAACTTACATTTTTTTTAACTTTAAAAACTTTTAGTAAACTTTATTTTTATTAAAAATAACTTATTCAACCCTCTGTTATTAAGTGAACCTAACATATCAAGTTTATTCACTTTAAACATAAATCCTAAGTTTATCAATAATTCAATTTAACCTTTCGAAAAATATAATTAATTAAAAAACTATGCATCGTGTTGTACTCATTTTGTAGTACTTTAAGCAGTAAACCCTTCAATTAAATTAGAAATTTAGATGATTTCCTTTATCGAATATCTTAAATCGTCTATAAATACTGTTATATCATGGCTTGCTCAGTTAAACCTATCCTAAATTATAAAACCGAAAAATAATTTTGGTTGTGGGTTCGAATTCAAGTTAAAACTTTTAATTATCTCTTAATTCTATTACCCACCGATAGAGGGCGATACAAAAAAACTATTATTTCATTTTAAAAGGTTCACATCTAAATTCTAATTAAACTCTAAGTCATTTCAAATTTTAACTCGTGACTTTTAAAACATTTGATTGTTTTACACAATAATGTGATCGTTTGCTTTTTGAATGCTAATTAAGTTTATTGTTTTTAAGTGTATCATTAAGAAATAACTTGAATATTAAATCAATTTAACCTTAAAAAAGAAACACAATATATTCAATCAGTATCTTTGTGATGTAATTCCCGACGCATTCAACTGTTAAGTGAAAGGATAATAATTCGATTCCATTCAAATACGACTTTTCATTTTATTTTTCTATGTTATTTTTCTTATGTAGGGGGAAATTTCAAAAAGTAATCAAAGTTGTAGTTTTTATTTCTCAAATATCTTAAATCTCAACGAAACGTCATGTTCATAAACCTACCCTTAACTATGATTTTATGACTTGGTCAGTAAATATGTTATCAGTGACGTCATGTGTGGGAGAAAAACCTATCTATAATTCCTAACATCATGTCTTATCTTGTGAGTGATTAAAAGTAGCACATTTTCAATCAATTCTCTTGTATTTTAAGTAACATATAATAAATACCTCGAGTTTATTTCATCATAAATAAAATTTCCTTTAAAAGTTATGAAATTTTTCATGTTTTATAGAATTTCAACAAATTTATTCCTACTTTGTCTAAGACATTCAAAATGTTTAACAGTTGCTTACTTAAAATTTTATAAAGTTTTATTTTTTAAATGAGTGAGGTTAAAAAATTTCACTATTAAATTCCACTAAGTTGAATTTTTTACAGGTATACTATTTCCACTGCTTTGAAAGTGTTGTGTTGTTTTAAAAAAAAACTTTAACAATGTGTAAGTTATTAATTTTCCTTAGTTTAAAATATTGTATAAGTGTAAAGTTATTATTTTTCTTAGTTTGAAACATTGTCTAAGTGTAAAGTTTACTTAAATTTAATTATTTTCTTTTGTCAATCTAATGAAATGTTTATTTGTTGCTAATTTTCTAAAATTTATAACCAACTAGATAGTTTAAAAAAAAACTCTAACAATGTGTTATGTCTAATTTTTCCTTAGTTTAAAATATTGTCTCAGTGTAAAGTTATTATTTTTTCCTAGTTTGAAGTATTGTCTAAGTGTAAAGTTTACCAAAATTTAATTTTTTTCATTTATCGAAATGTTTATTTTCTAAAATTTGTTACTTTATGTTAAATTTTCTAAAATTTTTAACCAACTATATATTTTTCCAAAACCTCTAACAATGTGTTAAGTCTATTTTTGTTAGATTAAAATATTGTCTCAGTGTAAAGTTATTATTTTTTCTATCTTCCATGTTCCGATATAAAGGTGATAATCCCAAGTTTCCAATATACAAGTGAAAATACATTAAAATATTTAAATGTTGTAGAAAAATGGGTGATATCTGAAATTTAATAGTTCAAACAGCTTCCGGGTAAAAATCGTCTACACGTGTTAAAAATGGCAATCATTTTCCCAACAGACAGTTCGACACAGGTAAAAATGAGTCACTCAAACATGCATATAGCAAGCTGATAACAAGTTTAGATTGGAAACGTAGATAGACTATCTTGAAAAAATTTTAGGTGAGTCAATTTTTATTATAAAACTCTTATCTCATGTTAAAATCTTTTTTTAAATTAACATTTTGTCTAAGTCATTCAAAATACACAACATCAGTTTTAACAGTGTGGGTTAAAGAAAACACTTTTTTCGCAATCAAACTATTTTATTCATCATTTAAAATAACACACATCAAATAATTCTGTCATATTAAGATGTATACAATTCTAATTTCAAAATTTTTGTAATGTCCAATAAGTCACTCGTTCAGTGAAATCTTAAAATCAGTTAAACAACTTGTAAAAGGCATTCTATACATGCACGTTTTGATCTGTTAATTCCACTTCACATATTTCGCATATCATTTTGTCTTTTAATTCACTATAAGTTCGAACTAATCTATAAGCTTCACTATCAGTTCAAATAACAAATCTTTCAAACAGGGTGATTTCGCAATGTTAGGTAAAGCTTTATGAAATGTATCACAATGTTGTAAAAAATCAGATTCACAATTAAATATTTCACAACACTTTGTACATGAATGTTGTTTTGCTAAGTTGTGAGTTTTCTTATCTTTCAATAAGTCTGTCTTTCTTGAAAACAATTCGTTGCAATCACTACACTTGAATTGTTTGGGCGATTTGTGAATCTTTTGCGAAAAAACTTCACCACACACCTCACAGCGAAAACACTTTTCCTTTAGATGATTTTTCATGTGAAACACTAAGTTAACTTTTCGAGGAAATGTTTTGTTACATGACTTGCACAAATAGGGTACCTTTTTAATTGTTAAAGGTGACATGGTTTTATCACCTTCACAAGACTGCATGAATCGTTCCATATCAACTTTAATACTTAGACGAAAATCACAACCTTTTACATCAATCACAAAGTATTGTATAGCATTAAACACTTTGTTCGTAAAATAACATTCTCATGTAGGGGGTGCTTGTTTCAAAATACTAGCATTTTATTGGTTAAAAAAAGTCACATGCAAAAAGTTTCTTTTCTTTTTTTCGATAAAGTTTATAAAACTTAGAAATGTATTAAAAAAAAAAGTTTTAAAATCGTAACGTATTTTCCTTAAAGCACTCTCCTTTTCTAATATTCCTAATTAATTTTTTTTAAATATTGTATACAATTTTCCTTATTTAAATATTGTGCAAAAGTAAAATTTGAATGTTCTGTCAATACTATTTTCAAATTCAAAATAAAATTAATTAAATCAGCAAAATTTGTATTTGGTCACTTCATATAAACAAAGTAATGTTATCTGACGGATGTATTTCCTGTTTTAAAATATGCATAACGAATCGCGTTTATCAATACCTTATGTGATATTATCTTGCATCCTATGAAAAGATTTATTCTGTAATACCATGTAAAATGGTCTTAATCACACGTCTTAAATAATTTCCTGTTTCAACATATGCATAACGAATCATGTTTATCATTATCTTATTTTGCCTTCTATATGAAAAGATTTCCTCTGTGACCACATGTCAGCAGAAAAGTTGTAGAATTCCAATGGTCTTAATCGCATGTCTATTACTGTGAATGTTGTTATGTTAAAATGCAGCATAATAATAATGTGTGAGTAGTTTATATTTCTTTAATAATAATAAAAAATATGTATTTTATTTAAAGTTAGTGTCATCTACCTAACTGCTTTAAAAAATTAAAATTATGTTAGTTATTTTTCAAAAGCAAAAATCTTTCGACTGCTTTTAAAATGTTGTATTGATTTTTCAAATAAAATCACTTAAGTATCATACTTTTAACTAAAATAGGTTAATAATTCAAATATGTGACGTTAAAAAACTAGATGTCGTTCTCTTTTTTTAAATGTTGGTTGTATAATGTCAAATCTAATGAAAATTTATTATAATCGTATAACTCTAAACAAATACCTGCTCTCAAGTTAAATTATTGCTAAAAATTGTTCATATGAAAGGGAAAAAAATCTTTAAAATTGTTTTGTATATATCATATTGTATGTTTTTATATCTAATATTTTGCATGTCAAATCACTTATTAACTGAATGTAATGATTATGTCTTGTGTGTTGTAACTGGTTAGTTTAGGGTTGATTATCTATATTAGGGATAAGTGCCTCCATGTAGGTCTTTCTAAGGGTTCCTAACACGTATTGACACAATGTTTGAAAAAAAAACTCTGAATGGTTAGGTCGCCGAGCGCAAGAAGTTTAAATTTCAACATCTAGTAGCTTTAAAGTCAGAACCTTGCACCTATAGGCGAGGTGCTTATGTGTGTATAAATTCTTAAATGTTTGTAAGACACTTTGGGAAATATGTTATTTAAACTTCCCTTAAAAAAGTTAGCTATTGTAAGTTAATCTATATACGGATTTCGACGAAAACTCTGAACGGTTATGTCGACGAACTCGAGAGAAGTTTAAACAAAATTCCGAACGGTTAGGTCGACGAGTGCGAAAGGTAAACGTCTACCAGCTTTTTTCGTGTTAGGTTTTTATGAAGCAAAGTAATCGCATTACTTTCATTTACATGGCTATCACAATTTTCATTTTAAATCGTTAAAAATTTAGCCATTACATCTATTTTAATCTCATTTCAGTTAATACTTAAAGAATAATTTTTTTATATGAAACTTTTATAAAGTCAAAAATAATGGGTTCGAAGAAAATTCCGAACAGTTAGGTCGACGAGCGCTAAAGATGTGAATGTCTACCTGCTTTTTAATGTTAAACTATAATAGTTAACAAATATAATCGAAACGTATGATTCCTTTTTCGATAAATAAACTTTTAGAAAAATGCTGTCAAAGTCGATCATCTTCTTTTATTTAGCAACTCTTAGTGAATTTTCATTTTAACTCTCTAAAAATTTAGCCCTCGCATCTATTTTAATCTCATTCACATTTAAGTTAATGTTTAAAGAATGAAAAAAAAAAATTCTTTTACAGGTGAATTATAAGTAAATCTCATGTTAAACTCTGAACAGTTAGGTCGACGAGCGCGAAAGGTAGCACATAAATATTTCTTTTACAGGTATTATTTTTATAGCAGGGTTCCTACCCCTCAACTCCACTAGCACTGTTGACATTCTGTTACTAAAAATTTAGCCCTCACATCTATTTTAATCTCATTCACATTTAAGTTAATGTTTAAAGAAGGGAAAAAATTCTTCTACAGGTGAATTATAAGTAAATTTCATGTTAAACTCTGAACATTTAGATCGACGAGCGCGAAATACAAAAAGTATTGTTTGTTGTATGCGAATCGAAGGCAACAATGAGTGGTGTGGCGGCCATGCGACCCCTGCTTAGTCAGATAATACAACCTATATAAAATTATTTAAAATTTTGTATAGGTTGGGGGGGGGGGGGGCCTTTAGCTATCACATACATCAAGCAAGACTTGTTTTTTTTTTTTTTTCTAGGTTCCGTGAAGCTGAATTTCCTCATAGACACTCTACATCTTTAGCAGACGTCACACATCTGATTTCCTGTATGACACAACTCTCGCTTAAACATAATAATAATTAAACCCTTTTATTTCGTTACAGGTCTCTCGTAGATGACTGATGAAGCAGGATTGACAGATTTAAAAAAAAAAATTGTGGCGTTATGAATTGATTTCATAGCGGGTGGTTATGGTGGGTCCACAATAAAAATAAAAAAAAATATTGTACATTCTGTTAACATTATTATTTTTTATAGCAGGCTTCCTACCCCTCAACTCCACTCGACTTTGCTGAAGCATAATAATAATTAAACCCTTTTATTTCGTTACAGGTCTCACGCAGATGACTAGTGTAAAAGAATAGGTAAAAAAAAAAAAAATGTGGCGTTTTCATAGCGGGTGGTTATGGTGGGCCCCCCAATTTAAAAAAAAAAAAAAATCCCTGACAAGAAAGAATCTGATTAAAACCCTTTATTTTTCACAAAAAAATTAAGCCCTCCTAAAAATAAGCCCTCCCCTCTCTCCCTTATCGGTTAAAAAAAAATTAAGCCCTCCCCTACTTCACTTCCTCTCTTATCTTCCAACACTTCCGGTTCACTTCCTGTCTTATCTTTCATCCCTTCCTGTCTTATCTTTCATCACTTCCGCTTCCACTGCCAGGCTCACTTCCGGTACCCACCTCCACCACGCACACAGCGCCTGCTGGACTGTAACTCTCATTCCTCTACTACTCCTGCTCATAAAATAATGCGACTACCCAGCGTCCTTCACAAATAATATAACCTTTTTCGAATCTCAGAGCCCTTCACAAAATAAATCTAATAGATTCACGTTATTTTACAGCGACAGAAATATTAGGGATATTGACCTTTCAATAAAATGCATGGTCCGCTGTTTGAATGAAAAGGCCTCCCTTCACAATATACCCTGTAAAAATATTATGATTCCACAGATATTTTAAGAAATAGAGTACTAATCTCAAATGAATACGAATTCATGCAATGCAAAAAATAGGTTTTACACGAATACATTTTTAGTATAACGTTCAAAATATAGATTTTAGAAAAAAAAAAAGTACATATTTCACCAAATTTATCATACAAATCTGTAAAATAGGGTAGAACGTTTCATGAAAAATAATTGAATTTTCGAATGATTATGCTTTAAAATACATATTTATAACTGCAACTAAGATTTGAGTGTTACCCCCTCAACATGCATATCGCTGAATCATAATGAGTCATATTATCAGACAAGCGAAGATCTTGCTTTGATTTCACACCGTATGCGATAATGAGTCACTCCGCGATAAGAAATACCTGAGACTCGTAATTTCTGACACATTTTTTGTAGGTAAATGAACTATTTAAAACCGTCAATGTATACAAATTATTTCGTGTAGTCCTATATAATTATTAATCTGTTAAGTTTTAAAATGCTTCAATGAAAAATAAGAACTAGTCATTAAGCGATACCCTTAAGAATTTTGAGGCAAACAAATGTTTAAATGAATTTGAACCTGTTCAAATGTACCTGTGTTTAAATGAATTTGACGCATGTTATGGTAAAAAAAATACAGGGTCCCCTATAAAATATAGGAATTAAACTTTAAATATTTTAAAATTACATTAGTCTATGCTTTTTTTGTATAGAAAAATTATACTAAATTGTGTTTTTAGTATTTTAACTTAAAAATTTCTTTTGAGGAATGAATATAATAACTAAGCTTTGTTTTTATAAAATATATATTGTACTAAATAGTTAGGATATTATTTAAAAAATTTTGTTTTTAAGATTGAAAAAATATATATATATATAAATGTAGCTTACCTAAATATTTAAACCATAAAGTACTGGACTTCATCCAAACTTGACTGCATGTATGTCTTAAAAGAACTAAACGGTATAACATGTTCGCTTATCTCTTAAAATTACGGGATATCGTGACGTCATGGATAAAGCATAGGGTAGAATACAGAATGAATAGGTATTATAAAGCAGAATCATAAATGTTGCATACTTTACACTTGTAGTATGTGAAATGATTGCTACTATTGCCTATATGAGAAAATGAATCATCAACGAATCTTATTAGTGTATGTTATATTTAACCAACAGGCTTGAAATGCGTGAATTTTGACTAGAATTATTCACTGAATGTAAAAAAAATTATTTATATTTAGATCTAATATTTATATCATTTAACATTTTAAATTCCTATTAAAAGTATATACATTAGTATGCTTGTGAAAGGTCTATTTTTAAGACGAAACATTGTGTGAAATGTCCTGTTTTAGGGTTAAAAGTTTCGTGAAGGGGTCTGTTTGAAGGACCCTGTTTTGAAATGACTTAAGAACGGACAATTTATTCCTAAATATATTCACAACTACAACTTTGTATACATTATGAAAATACATGATAATATTTATACATTATGCCATAGTTTTTGAAATATTTTTCCAAAGTTAGATTCATACAATAAAGCGAGATTGATACCGTTAATGTATGTGAATTCCTTCATGTTATCCTCTATAGCTTCAACTCGATTCGTTATATATGCCTCAATGAAAAATAATAACTAAGAAATAAAATTAAAAATAGTAATTAAAAGGTAGCCTTAAGAATTTTTGGAATAAGAGATTGGTTTTAATTAAATAGGTTAATGAACCTAATTCGATACAAGTCTTACTAAAATAGAAATTACACTAAAAATACAGAGTCCCCTACAATATATGAATTATACTCCACTAAATTTAATAGCACCCTCCCCTATTTTCATAGAAATGGCTTTAATATAATTTAGGCTAACAATATACGCTTCAAAAAATACATAGTGACCACAAAGAAGGACAGGAATTCGATATGTACTACTACTTATGCAAAATATAATTTCTCTTATCGCATAAAATATATTAACAAGTCCTGTAAAAATATAATGACATGAACTATTAATACATGATTTAAATACATATTGGTTATACAAAACATATATATATATATAAATATATAAAAATTTATCGTTACCTAAGAATTTCAAGCATGATTTACTAGACTTAACCCAAATTCAACTAGATTCTTCACGTGGTTCGATGACATCACTGATCGCGATAATATTTTAGATAAGATTTACTGATAAGACCACATATCAAGTCATTTCTTCTAAAGCAAGTATAGGAGTTGGTTCTGAGGTCTAGGTATGTAGTAGGTTTGTAGTAATATATTTTTAAAGTACTTTTTATTATGTGTTAAAAGAAATGGTTATTTTTTTCTTTACGTATAGGGCAGTAAAAATTAAAACATAAAATATTAAATTTAATCCTTAGTAATATAAAGACTTACACCTACAGAAACGCAAACATCCTTTTAGTTATATTCATGCAGACTTTAAGATATATCGCATATGTTCTTTATTTTACCATGGCATATAGGGATTTTTTTTTATGTATGTCACGTCACTATCTAAAGCGAGATTGATACTTAAAACCATTAATATATATGAATTCTTTCGTATAGCCCTGTATAGATGCTACTCACCATATATACATCTCTCTCTCTCTATATATATATATATATATATATACTAAATCTGGTAAGTTTTAAAATGCATCATTGAATTTCAATGAAAAATAACAACTAACAAATATTAATTAAGAGATATGCTAATGTTCGGACTAATAAAATTTTTGGGTGAACAGATCAGTTTTAATTAAATATGATAATGAATCTAATTCGATACAAGTCTTGTTAAAATAGAGATTATAGTGAAAATAGAGGATCCCCTATAATACACACTAATTATACTGCATTAATGCACTACCCCACTTATATTATCACAAAAATACCTTCGATAAAATTTAGACTATCAATACATACAAAATATATACAAAGTGCCCAGAAAAAGGGTAGGAATGACTGAAGAATTTTAACATAAATTAAAAAATAGAATCTACAGTAAGTAACTATAAATAAATATGAAGGAAAAATCATGCGTCATGGTATACTTTATGAAACACTTTCCAAATGGGACTATCGTTATTACTTTAAAAAACTATTGAAATATGTGAATTAGATTAAATAATCCATACTGGAAATGTATTTTAAAAAAATTACAGACTTCGTTTCTTTCTTTTCTTTTTTTTTTTTCACTTTGATATAATTATAAGGCTTCTTTTACAATAAAGACCTGATTCTTGTGGAGAGATTGAAAACTAGTATTTTATTGAATCGGCCTATATATGTTGGGTTTGCTATACTAGAGGTCTCTAAACTTTGCATGTATGATTTCCATTATAACTTTATAAAGAATACTTAACTTACCATATTCAAACACACAATATTTATAAGGATATAGAACAATATCGTGATTTCTTTAACTTCTCTAAGTATTCAAAACCACATCGTCTATACCACACAAGTTTCGAACCCACAAACATATAATAAGACTTGTCATTTTATACCCAGGACGCTAACTATTGGGCTTAGTGAGCCCCTGCTTATTTTATAGTCAACATGCTAACTATTGGGCTTAGTGAGTCCCAGGCTAACTTATACCCACCACGCTAACTTTTGGGCTTAGTGAACCCCCGCTTATTTTATAGCCACCATACTAACCACAGGGCTAAGTGAGCCCCCGCTTATTTTATTCCCACCATGCACGCTAAGAATTAGGCTGAGTGAGGACCAGGCTATTTTATACCCACCACGCTAACTACTGGGTTGAGTGAGCCCCAGGCTATTTTCTACCCACCACGTTTACTGGGCTTAGTGTGCCCCCGCTTATTTTATAGCTACCACGATAACCACAGGGCTAAGTGAGCCCGCGCTTATTATATAGTCAACACGCTAACTATTGGGATGATTAAGCCCCACGTATTTTATACCCATCACGCTAACTACTGGGCTGAGTGAGCCCCAGGTTATTTAGTCGCATGAATATGATTTCCAAGGTATATGTCCTAACTTGATTTAGACCATTGCCTATGATAAGATAAATTGGTAAACTATGTACATTTCCCTTGAAAACTCACTTGTATTTTCTTAAATATCTGCAGAAATCAGCATAGTTTATTAAAATTATATACATTCCCATTAGTTTATGAATCTACTAACTTATAATATCTATATGGTAACTTGGATTATTAGTATTCCCACTTAAAAATTTCTTTTGTAGATTTAATATGATAAACACTAACATGAGACTGACTAAACTTTTACCATTTTCATTTCAACTTAGTTTTAGGAAATTTATCTACATAGCTTTAAATTTTACTGTTTAGTAAGTCTATTATTTCAAAGTATTATTTTTTAGTTCTAATATTCAAAACATATTCATATCGTTTTACATAGTAGGTATCAAATTAATTTAAAGTCATATTAAAAATATATATACAAATACTATTATTACCTAACACGCCAGCTAGCTAAGCACCCAACCGTCTCACACTAAGACTCTGAGAAAAGTGAATGCTTGTTCAGGGCCTTATCAGCTAATATAATCACTGATAAGATTTGATCACGTAACATGTGACGTCACTGATTAAGTGATATCACGTGACCATGTGGTATCATTCAATACGTCACCAGTGACGTCAGAGATCACGTGACTAGGTCATAAAAGAAGCAATTGCTAATTGCAATTAACAATTTAACTCTAATTGATTTCTATAATATATGTATAGATAAATTAATACATGATTTTTCTATTATTTCATAAAACATAGTACATGTACTATGTATTACGAAATAATATATAGATAAATTATATATATTGTTAGCCTAAATTATATTGAAGCCATTTCCATGAAAATAGGGGAGGGTGCTATTAAATTTAGCGGAGTATAATTCATATATTGTAGGGGACTCTGTATTTTTAGTGTAATTTCTATTTTAGTAAGACTTGTATCGAATTAGGTTCATTAACCTATTTAATTAAAACCAATCTCTTATTCCAAAAATTCTTAAGGCTACCTTTTAATTACTATTTTTAATTTTATTTCTTAGTTATTATTTTTCATTGAGGCATATATAACGAATCGAGTTGAAGCCATAGAGGATAACATGAAGGAATTCACATACATTAACGGTATCAATCTCGCTTTATTGTATGAATCTAACTTTGGAAAAATATTTCAAAAACTATGGCATAATGTATAAATATTATCATGTATTTTCATAATGTATACAAAGTTGTAGTTGTGAATATGTTTAGGAATAAATTGTCCGTTCTTAAGTCATTTCAAAACAGGGTCCTTCAAACAGACCCTTCACGAAACTTTTAACCCTAAAACAGGACATTTTACACAATGTTTCGTCTTAAAAATAGACCTTTCACAAGCATACTAATGTATATACTTTTAATAGGAATTTAAAATGTTAAATGATATAAATATTAGATCTAAATATAAATAATTTTTTTTACATTCAGTGAATAATTCTAGTCAAAATTCACGCATTTCAAGCATGTTGGTTAAATATAACATACACTAATAAGATTCGTTGATGATTCATTTTGTCATATAGGCAATAGTAGCAATCATTTCACATACTACAAGTGTAAAGTATGCAACATTTATGATTCTGCTTTATAATACCTATTCATTCTGTATTCTACCCTATGCTTTATCCATGACGTCACGATATCCCGTAATTTTAAGAGATAAGCGAACATGTTATACCGTTTAGTACTTTTAAGACATGCATGCAGTCAAGTTTGGATGAAGTCCAGTACTTTATGGTTTAAATATTTAGGTAAGCTACATTTATATATATATATTTTTTTTCAATATTAAAAACAAAATTTTTTAAATAATATCCTAACTATTTAGTACAATATATATTTTATAAAAACAAAGCTTAGTTATTATATTCATTCCTCAAAAGAAATTTTTAAGTTAAAATACTAAAAACACAATTTAGTATAATTTTTCTATACAAAAAAAGCATAGACTAATGTAATTTTAAAATATTTAAAGTTTAATTCCTATATTTTATAGGGCACCCTGTATTTTTTTTACCATAACATGCGTCAAATTCATTTAAACACAGGTACATTTAAACAGGTTCAAATTCATTTAAACATTTGTTTGCCTCAAAATTCTTAAGGGTATCGCTTAATGACTAGTTCTTATTTTTCATTGAAGCATTTTAAAACTTAACAGATTAATAATTATATAGGACTACACGAAATAATTTGTATACATTGACGGTTTTAAATAGTTCATTTACCTACAAAAAATGTGTCAGAAATTACGAGTCTCAGGTATTTCTTATCGCGGAGTGACTCATTATCGCATACGGTGTGAAATCAAAGCAAGATCTTCGCTTGTCTGATAATATGACTCATTATGATTCAGCGATATGCATGTTGAGGGGGTAACACTCAAATCTTAGTTGCAGTTATAAATATGTATTTTAAAGCATAATCATTCGAAAATTCAATTATTTTTCATGAAACGTTCTACCCTATTTTACAGATTTGTATGATAAATTTGGTGAAATATGTACTTTTTTTTTTTTCTAAAATCTATATTTTGAACGTTATACTAAAAATGTATTCGTGTAAAACCTATTTTTTACATTGCATGAATTCGTATTCATTTGAGATTAGTACTCTATTTCTTAAAATATCTGTGGAATCATAATATTTTTACAGGGTATATTGTGAAGGGAGGCCTTTTCATTCAAACAGCGGACCATGCATTTTTATGAAAGGTCAATATCCCTAATATTTCTGTCGCTGTAAAATAACGTGAATCTATTGGATTTATTTTGTGAAGCGCACTGAGATTCGAATAAGGTTATATTATTTGTGAAGGGCGCTGGGTAGTCGCATTATTTTATGAGCAGGGCTTAAATCTTTAACTTTTTCTAGTTTCTTTTGAAGGATTTCAATATTTTGAACCTATCGATGTGTAAGTTATACTTTTACCCTAACTTGAATTTAAAAAAACAGGGTAAAGTGTAAATTATCTGATTTTATGAAGGGTCCTTATGCATAATTGGATTTTTGTGAAGGCCGTCTTTTTATTCCAAAAGGGAACCCCTACAGTTTTTGTGAAGGACTTTTTTTTATTCGAATAGGGCATGTATCTCATTTATTTTATGAAGGGCCCTATAGTCTAATGCGAGTTCACACTTCGAAGGGTCCCTGTATTTTGAACCTATCGATGCGTAAGCTGTACTTTTAGCCTAACTTGAATTGAAAAAAAAAAGGTAAGGTGTAAATTATCTGATTTTAGGAATGGTTCTTATGCATAATTGGATTTTTGTGAAGGGCGCCTTTTTATTAAAAAGGGGATCGGTTCGCTATGCACTCGATGGTAAAATTATGTTTTGTTCATATAACACTTTGACAATGTTGGAAAGTGATTCATGAATTATGGCGCTACGCATGATTTTTCATATTTGTTTATTTACACTTTTATATATACGTTAAAATTCTTCTTTTTTACCACTATGTATTTTTTGAAGTGCGTATTGTTAGTCTATAGAAGGGGCCCTCTGGGTAAAAAAAGTGGCGAGGGGAAGGGGGAGGGGGGAGCTATTAAATTGAATACAGTATAATTCATACGGGACCCTGTATTTTTTACCACAACCTATATCGAATTCATTAAAACGCGCCTGTTTGCCCCAAAAATGTTGAAGTCCGCCAATTAAAATTAATTAATGACCCTTTTTAATTACTAGCATCTACCATTCTACTGCACATGCAAACTGCGTACTCTCGTTGAGGGGAAAAAAAATCTCGCCAAAATTTCTTAAGTTCTCCAATTAAAATTAATTAATGACCCTTTTTAATTAAACCATTATTGACTTTTAAAATTCTCCTCAAATATACTCTAACATGTATAACAAATAGCCTACTCTCGTTGAAAAAATAATTTGCTTCGAAAAATGTCTAAGTTCACCAATTAAAATTAATCACCATTTTTAATGAAACCATTATTGACTTTTAAAATTCTCCACTAACGTGTATATCGAATACCCTACTCTCGTTGAAAAAAAAAATTCTCGCGAAAATTCTTAAGTTCTGCAATTAAAATTAATTAATTACTATGTTTAATTAATATTTTTAATTAATTAATCATTCACTTCTACTGCATATACTCATAATCAAACTGCATACTCTCGTTGAAAAAAAAAATTTGCTTCGAAAAATTTCTAAGTTCCCCAATTAAAATTAATTAAAATTAAAATTAATTAAATTTCTAATTCGCTATAATAAATCCGTTGACATTCACCTCGTCCACCAATTCTCCGCGAAAAAAAAATGCGTCGAAAAATTTCTAAGTTCCCCAATTAAAATTAATTAAAATAATCCCCTTATCTTATAGTAGAAATCCTTATCGCACCCCCCTCCCATCGAACCCTCCGTTCTTATCAGTGCTCATGCTCTTATCGCCACCTTCACCTGCTCCCCCTGTGGTCCACCTGCGCCTTCCGCCTGCTCCACCTGCACAGCTCCACAGTGCTCCACCTGCACCTTCCACCTTCCACCTGCTCGACTCAGGTGGCGTGGAACCGGCTAATATACACTACTGAAACACATTTAGAATATTGTCTTATTAAGCTTTTCATGTTAATTGCAATGCGTTTTAATTTCTAATTTATATTAATTCTGCAAATATAATCAGCAGTAAGTTGGCTGTTTTGAAAATATCGGATATATTTGAAAATATCATGTGGCAACACTTGAGGGTGAAATTTCGGTTTTGCGATTTTTGCTACTGCCATTTTTTTAAATTTCTAAACATCGCACATTTTTAATTTTTGCACCGTTATCTAGGGAAAAAAAATCTACTTTCAAATGCAATTTGTTTGGAAACTGTATCGCAATTTAATCATTTATTATAACAATTTAGTTAAATTTCAAGCATGATTTAAAAAAAAATCTCTATCGTTTGCAGACGATTACAAAATATAAATCCATTTTCACTTTAAACAATATAAAAAGTTCAGCATTTGTTTCCAGCTAATATATTCCAAAACGAAATTAAAACTTCATTAAGAGATAGATAAAATAGTATAAATAAAACACAAATTTAACAGACATGTAATTGAAATAAGCGCTTAAAACCGTTGAAATTATCGGAATAATAATAAACAAACACTGCCGTAGATAGCGAAATTTTTAGGGATTTCTTCCGCTATTAACTTCTGGCTCGAGACCAATACGAAATGACCACTTTTAATAAATTTAAAATTTTATTTGAATATAAAATTGACATATTTCATATAAAAATGATCTTTGGTGTTGTTAGATCGCAATCTAAAAAATATTAAATGTGAAAATCTATTAGAGTTTTTAATTTAAAAAAGTTAATTGTTTTCACACATATTCTCAATCCCGGGAAGCCCGGGTTGGATGCCCTGGTTTTATTCAAAGGAATTTTGTGAAGGGGTCTGTTTTATTATAAATAATTTTGTGAAGGACTCCATTTTATTAAATTGATTTTTGTGAAGGGGTTTGGTTTTATTAAATGGATTTTTGTGAAGGGGTCCCTAATTAAGCCCTAAATTTTGTCTGGATCGACGCTTGGCTATAAGCGAACTTCTTTGATGATGATCTTTTCAGGATTGCTGTGTTTTAAAAATTGGTTTAAAGCAAACGCGTTGATGTTATATTCTAAAAGATCCTTCGTCTTTATATATAAAAAAAAGGAGAAACTTTTTTTTTCGATTTAGTAGTATAGGAATATCTGCAAATTGGGCTTATTTAAGAAAACAAAACTGATTTTGTGACTTTGTCAGAAAGTATCGAGTTTAGATTTGAGCTATAAAAGCACTGTGTTATTACTTGATAATTGATCATAACAGATGTATAGGTTTACCTAATTTTTATTATTATTTTCTGTTTACGAAATCGTATAATAAAAATACTATTAAGGCTAGTTTTATTTTATTTATTTATTTATTTATTTATTTATTTTTTGAGAACCCAAGAAGCCAAACCTGATTTAAACTATGGCAAACTGCGCCCCCCCCCCCCAAAAAAAAAAAAAAAAATCAGGGGGCTCTAAATTTGGTATACAATTTTCGTAAAGCTGATATTTTAAATCTTTTTTGACATCGTACTGATTGTAATCAATATTTTGAACTTTTAGAGTAATATGTTAAAAAAAATACATTTATCTAAATACACCAAAATCTCCCAAAAGTGGACTCCACAGCATCGCAGAATTTGTCTGCTATTCGGAGAAAGCGGACTCTTTCTAATATCAATCAGACAAATTCCACGGGCCTGAGGTGTCCGCTATTGAGAGGTTTTACTGTATTTAGATAAATATATTGTTGGTCTTAAAATTATCCTACTCTATTTTTTTTTTTTTTTAAATATGGATTATGATCAGTGTAATGTCGAAGTAGATATCAGCTTTACGAAAATTGCATACCAAATTTGAGAGCTCCTAAAATCAGAAGTGCCAGGGCTACAGCCCAGTTTGCCCATGCTATAAATCAAATCCTGTTTCTGGAAGAAACCCCATTATACTTGAAGAAACCCCATTATACTTTATGTCCAAATATGTATATGTATTCTAAAGCACTAAAAGTGTTTGTAATAGTTTTTGTAATAGTTAGAAAATGTGCATCAAAATAATTCCAGGCCTAGTGCCTAACCCTCCATAACATTCAATTACCTCAAACATATATAAGCATATAAATACATGTTTGAATAAATATATCCACTGTCTTTAACTCATTCTACTCTAAAAGTATAAGATATTGATTAAAACTTTTCTATACCGCCCGATTACACTGCACACTGTTGTAGACAACGACTTTATTTACGGCACACATTGGTATGCCATTTTTTTAAATTGTTTTATACCGAGAACTATATATATATATATATTAGATTATAAGAGTGATTTTGTTTTAGAGGAACAGTGGTACTTTTTATCAAAATTTGCTATTTATGCTTCAAAGGAGCATTTTTCAGATAGTAAACGGTTAGAAAAAGGTTTCTTAATTTTTTAAAATGATCATCAAATTAAAATTGATATAAAATAAATATTTTGTACCAGCGTTGGCACGGTTTAAACCAAGTGGTTTTTACCAACTGGTTTTTTTTCTCAAAAAAGAAAAAAAAAATGGTTTTTAAACAAATATAATGTAATATTTTCTCTTTTGTAATTTAAGTATTTCAAATTATTGATACAAATAACTTCTTTTTTACATAGTTAGTCTAGGTCATGTTTGTATACATGCAGTATGAAAATTAGCATGTGTTGATAAACATGTCCTTATGCTCTAAAAAGTTATCTTAAAACGTGAAATTTTCAAATAAAAAATGTATGAAAAATATTAAATATTTAGCATAAGATATGTCCATTTTGAAAAATGTAGATTATTTACAGCAGTTAATAACGTAACAAGATGACCTTTAAGATTTTGGTCAAGTTGTAAAAGAAAATTTTCTGTATTGGGGAATTTACCCTTCAAAAATTAAAAAAAAAAAAAAAATGCAAGATATATATGAAGTTAAATAAGATGACATTCAAAAATTGAGTGTCAGTTATAGAATTTCAATATTACCGATAAATCTTAGTAGTTTAATAGCCACAAATGTTGGCTTGGAATTATCACTCAAAAAACAAAATCACCAGAAATATTTGAATATAAAAACATTCTTTAACAACCGCAGATAGTGATCTATACTAATATTATAAAAGAGTAAAGATTGTTTGTTTGTTTGTAGGGGGTAATCTCTGGAACTACCGAACCGATTTCAAAAGTGATGGTGGCAAATTGATGGTGACAACCCCTGCTCCAACATAGGCTATATTTTATGTCGGTCCCACTAACCCCAGGGGGTGCAGGAGCAAAAAACGTTCTAAAATTGCGATTTTTCAGCTATCACACTGGCTGTCAAGCCCTGAGAGCTTGCCAGCCGGTTCTGTATGTATGTATGTACGTACGTAATGCGATAACTCTTCATAGAAATATCCGTTTTCCTTCAAATTTTGTTTATAGTTTCACTGTGTTAAGGCGCTTCCCTGATTAGTTTTCGGGATTGATTGGTTAAGTATAAAGGGGAGGGGAACAAGGGGCTAATTCCCCCCCCTCTTAATTTATATAAATGGGTTTTTCATGCAGAATTATTCCGTTTTCCTTCAAATTTTGTTAATAGGTTCACTGAGTTAAGGCGCTTCCCTGATTAGTTTTCGGGTTTGATTGGTTAAGTATAAAGGGGGGGGGGAACGGGGGATAATCGCCCCTTAATTTAAATAAATGGGTTTTTCATGCAGAATTATCCCATTTGCTTCAAAATTTGTTTATAGGTTCATTGGGTTAAGACGCTTCCCTGATTAGTTTTCGGGATTGATTGATTAAGTATCAAGGGGGGGGGGAAACGGGGGCTAATACCCCCCTTAATTTATGTAAATGGGTTTTTCATGCAGAATTATCCCATTTCCTTCAAATTTTGTTTATAGATTCACTGTGTTAAGGCGCTTATCTGTTTAGTTTTCGGGATTGATTGGTTAAGTATAAAGGGGGGAACGGAGGGCTAATCCCCCCCTTAATTTATATAAATGGGTTTTTCACGCAGAATTATTCCATTTTCCTTCAAATTTTGTTTCGAGATTCATTGGGTTAAGACGCTTCCCTGATTACTTTTCGGGATTGATTGGTTAAGTATAAAGGGGGAGAACAAGGGGCTAATTCTCCCCCTTAATTTATATAAATGGGTTTTTCATGTAGAATTATTCCGTTTTCCTTCAAATTTTGTTTATAGGTTCACTGAGTAAAGGCGCTTCCCTGATTAGTTTTCGGGATTGATTAGTTAAGTATAAAGGGGGATATCGGGGGGCTAATCCCCCCCCCTTAATTTATATAAATGGGTTTTTCATGCAGAATTATTCCGTTTTCCTTCAAAATTTTTTTTATAGTTTCATTGGGTTAAGACGCTTCCTTGATTAGTTTTCGGGATTGATTGATTAAGTATAAAGGGGTGGAACGGGGTGCTAATACCCCCCTTAATTTATGTAAATGGGTTTTTCATGCAGAATTATCCCATTTCCTTCAAATTTTGTTTAGAGGTTCACTGTGTTAAGGCGCTTCCCTGTTTAGTTTTCGGGATTGATTGGTTAAGTATAAAGGGGGGAACGGAGGGCTAATCCCCCCTTAATTTATATAAATGGGTTTTTCACGCAGAATTATTCCGTTTTCCTTCAAATTTTTTTTATAGGTTCACTGTGTTAAGGCGCTTCCCTGATAAGTTTTCGGGATTGATTAGTTAAGTATAAAAGGGGGGATCGGGGGGCTAATTCCCCCCCCTTAATTTATATAAATGGGTTTTTCATGCAGAATTATTCCGTTTTCCTTCAAAAATTTTTTATAGTTTCATTGGGTTAAGACGCTTCCCTGATTAGTTTTCGGGATTGATTGATTAAGTATAAAGGGGGGGGAACGGGGTGCTAATACCCCCCTTAATTTATATAAATGGGTTTTTCATGCAGAATTATCCCATTTCCTTTAAATTTTATTTATAGGTTCACTGTGTTAAGGCGCTTCCTGATTAGTTTTCGGGATTGATTGGTCAAGTATAAAGGGGGGGAACAAGGGGCTGATTCCCTCCTTAATTTATATAAATGGTTTTTTCATGCAGAACTATTCCGTTTTTCTTCAAATTTTGTTTATAGGTTCACTGAGTTAAGGCGCTTCCCTGATTAGTTTTCGGGATTGATTAGTTAGGTATAAAGGGGGGGGGATCGGAGGGCTAACCCCCCCCCCCTTAATTTATATAAATGGGTTTTTCATGCAGAATTATTCCGTTTTCCTTCAAGTTTTGTTTATAGGTTCATTGGGTTAAGACGCTTCCCTGATTACTTTTCAGGATTGATTGGTTAAGTATAAAGGGGGGAACGGGGGGATAATCCCCCCCTTAATTTATTTAAATGGGTTTTTCATGCAGAATTATTCCGTTTTCCTTCAAATTTTGTTCATAGGTTCACTGTGTTAAGGCGCTTCCCTGATTAGTTTTCGGGATTGATTGGTTAAGTATAAAGGGGGGGGACGGGGGGATAATCCCCCCTTAATTTATATAAATGGGTTTTTCATGCAGAATTATCCCATTTGCTTCAAAATTTGTTTATAGGTTCATTAGGTTAAGATGCTTCCCTGATTAGTTTTCGGGCTTGATTGATTAAGTATAAAGGGGTGGAACGGGGGGCTAATACCCCCCTTAATTTATGTAAATGGGTTTTTCATGCAGAAGTATCCCATTTCCTTCAAATTTTATTTATAGGTTCACTGTGTTAAGGCGCTTCCCTGATTAGTTTTCGGGATTGATTGGTTAAGTATGAAGGGGGGGGGGAACAAGGGGCTAATTCCCCCTTATCTATACTAATATATAAAGTAGTAAAGATATTTTGTTTGTTTGTAGGGGGTAATCTCTGGAACCACTGAAGCGATTTTAAAAGTGATGGTGGCAAATTAATGATGACAATCCCTGCTCCAACATAGGCTATATTTTATGTCGGTGCCACTACCCCGAGGGGGGTGCAAAAGCGAAAAACTTTCTAAAATTGCGATTTTTGCGATGCTGAAGGAGCTAGAAACTTGAAGTTCGGCATGATTGTTATTTATAAGATCTAAATGCGCTCTAAGAACAAATTCTAAAGAAAAATGATCTAATGATTCTGCGATTTTTTAACTATTGAATTTCTAAAATTACCAAATTTCACAATAGAGTACCATAGCGAAACCTTCACGCGTAAAAAGATAATGATAAGGCGAAGTGTCCTGACGTGTATATTGGCTATGGCACGAGTCACAAATTATAGTATCTTTATTATTCTGTTAAAATATAAAAGTGAATTATGAAATGTCAATATTTTGTTGGATTAAAGGTTCGTTAAGAAAAATTTACCAGCGTAGCGGGCGTAGCTTGCTAGTATTTATATAAAATGTTAACCATTCTGAAGATAAAAACTAGAAAACGTTCCTTTTTCTTTTAAATTTTTAAACCAAAATTCTGTCGATTAAACACTTGTTTACTTTTAACTACAATATGTAATAAGATATATTTAAATGCTTTAAAACACAACCAAACACACGATCTAACAAGAAAATGAGCGAAAAATTCGGATAAGGTTTGCTTCAGACTTCATTTCATAAAAAAATGGCCAGAAATATATAATTTTATTATTTTTTTTATTTATTTAACTAATGTGTAATATTATAATATATTTAAAAAAAAAAATCATAAATGTTCAGTTAGTGTTCAGACAGAAAAATCGGACATCCCAAGACATACTATCACACATCGCATCATGATAACAAATATTTCAAAGAAATTGCTTTGAATAACAGTGGGAAAATACATTATATTTATGAAACTACATCAAATAGTTATTTATTAGTAATCAAAAGATTCTTGAAAAGATTTTTAAGGTATCAACGTTTGACTTACTAATAACGTTTAAATTACAAATGATTTCACTTTTCTACATAACTGACTGTAATTATTTAATTTGAAATATTTTCAAATGAAGTTACATTACTTATATGATATCCAACAAGTTTATTTTTATGAACAAATATGCAACTACAATAGGAAATTATATTTAAAAAAAACAAAAAACTGTTGTAAACTAAAACACCGGTTTATTTTATTTTTATTTTTATTAAAAAAAAAAAAAAAAAACGGTTTTTTGCCAATTCTGCTTTGTACCATGCTGTTCATTTTCTTAGTAGAAAGTATATTTTTTCCCTTGAAGTGTGCTTTGAATTATTTTAAGATTTGAATATAGAATAGTTGAATAATAATAATAATAAATTAACGGCAAATAAAGCTTTTTCCTTTCTCTGAATGTTTTATATTTTCATTCAAATATACTAACATATATAAAAACCTGGCACGTGTTATGATAAACTATTTATTTAAAAAAAAAAAAAGAAAAGATAAAGAAAGATTTTTTTTTTTTTTAATGTCAAAACTTATTAAAATCTACTGAGCATATTATATATATATATATATATATATATATATATATATATATGAAAATTATTCAGAATTCCACGATGTAAGGATTCATTTTTATGTTCTATGTCCACCATCTGAAGCAAAAATGTTCATAACATTTCCTATATAAAAATTTAATTTTGATAACATGAAAATATTAACTTTGAAAACATACTCGGTAAAAGAATAAAATGGTCTGTCACTATAAATGTAAATTCATATGTACAATTATATTAATAATACCTGCAACTGGAAACTGCAAGAGATAATTTGATTTTTGAAAATGATATTGTCATGTGGGCAATTTCTTTTATACATCAGATAGTAATCACCAGAGCTATTAATTATAAATAGATAAATATATTAATTAACAACATGCGGAAGAAATAAATTCTAGTTTCAAAACTTTTTTCGGCCTTAAATTTTTAAATGGTCTATTTGTTATTTCTGCTTTTTTCATCTAAATGCATAAAAAAAAAAAAAAAAAAAAAAAAAAAAAAGAAAAAAAAAAAAAAACTTTGGAAAATAAAACAGTAATTCCACGTGCAAAATACTGTTATGTAGGTAAATATATAAAAGTCTGTATTTTTTTCTATTTTAAATTTGTAATCACCCATTTACCAAAAATGATTAAAAAATCAATATTAAAATTAGTTTTCAATATCTCAAGTCTTGTAAAACCGAATGCTAAAGTGTTGAGCAAAGTAAAGAATGGTTTATTTTTTTATTTACTTAAGAGGAAATCAAATTATAGCTATAAAAAATATATTTATAATAAAATTAATCGTTATTATTATTCTAATGTACAGTACCACATATAATCACACAAAATTTATTTCGCTAAGTACGGTATTGTTTCAGGGTTACCAAGTTATAGTTTTCAGAAGTAAAAAGATTTCTCTCAGATATGTGTGTCAGCTTAAGAAGGGGATAAGGGGGGAGAACAATGCTCATCAAATAACAATGGGCGCCAGAACATCCAACACCCATACGAAGGGAGATATTTTCAAAAGAAATAGCAAATTCCTTAGCTTTTTTTTTTTTCCCTATACAAAAATGACAATTATTTAAAAAATATTAAAACTTTTAAAAATAAATGTTCCTGTGTTGACTCTCTAGTTTATTTGACTGCGATCGAACATGAAGTTGACTCTTTACATATCGTATAATCTCTGATCCATCGAAGAGAAATATTGTATAATAAGTTAGTCAGGTATTGTATAGCAAGTATTAGCAGTGCAATTGGCTGTTTCAGAATACAAATATCCTAGTAGAATAGAATTTTACCTATGAAAATATAATTATTTCTCAAAATAAATCATATATTCGGAAAGCCCATTCAATTCTGTACGCAAAATGAACAACGATTTTTGATTTAAGATCGTTAATAAATAAGATAATTACGGCGAAAGCAAAGTCACTTATTACACTTTGATTAAACTGTGCTTGCGCCGAAAAACGCTCATTTCTAGAAACGGGTTTCACAAAAGAGTTTTTTTTTAATTGATAATAATCGAATTTTTTAAAGTCGAAAGCATCTTTCTATAGATGAATGTATGCACTTTTAGCTTCTTCTCTCGGAATGTGTGTACTTCGAGTCCTGCGGCGAGGGGGGGGGGGGGGGAAATTGGCAAATGGGGAAGTTGCACTCATTCTAGATTATGCCTTATTTTATGTTTAATTGATGAAGATGACTTTACATTCCTCAAATCTTAACTCGGAAACACAAAAATAATTTTAAATAACTAGTTATTGGAGTTTTAAACTCCGCTAAAAGCAAAACAAAACCACGTGATCTGAAAACGCGACGAGATTGGTTTGACGTCACTACACATGAAACGCGGATTCTGCTTTAGAGTCGAATGCATGCAGGCTGTTTTGCATTACTTTCTACTTATTATAAACGTCTTTTAAAGACGCATTTACACAAAAACAAAAACAAATATTAAAGTCAAAAGATTATTTTAACATATCTAAATATAATGCATTATTTATTTATACATTTGCATTAATTTTCATTTAGAAAAGTGATGAAGTTGGTCGGATTCGAAAAACACAAAGTTATGGCTTTCGGATTTATTTATTTATTTATTTATTTACTTTTAGGGAAGAAAAACTGCATTTCATGTGGGTAAAAATACAGGAAACTAAAGCTATCTTTTACTTACTCTTATTTATATAAACGAATAAAGAATGATAGTTTTATTACAAAAGAAATCATAAGTAAAATCACATTTATATAGTTCTTGAAATGCATTATTTTCTTAATTCATTTTAATGCTTAATAATTCGTTTTGATATGAATATAATTTCGTATTATGCAGGTTATATTAAGGATAAAAATGTACTCACATTAATTATGAGAAGACGAAATTTTGAGCAATAATGCAGAAAACAAAAACAAAAAATCAGTATTTAATAATGATTGTGTATTCACCGATCAGAAAAACAATTACTGCAACATACGTGAGTAAATTTATCACTATTGTTTGTTTTTTTCTCATTTTATGATTGTAATTCATGATTTTTCCAAAAAAATGTTCAATATAATACAATAATTTGGCGTGGCCACCGAATTCGATCATAAAAAATTCACCTTTTTTTTTTTTTTTTTTTTTTTTTGTACGCTTGGTAGAAAATGCGAGCTAGTAAATTCATTAAAATAAATGTATAATGGTTGCTCTATTTCTGTTTTAAGGTATGGAAAGAGAAAAGAATATATATATATATATATATAAGAATTAATTAAACTATCTTATTAGGATTTCTAAATTGATTTCTCAACGAATAATCACAATTCAATTAATATGAAACTTTTAATTTATTAAAACGTATTTTTTAAAAAAATATATTACACTGTATAGTTTTTATTTATTATTTTCTACTTTTTAGTATGCAAAATAGTTGCAGCTTCACACCCATTTAGCCTTTTTTTAACACCGTAGTTTAATGCATAATAAAATTGTTGTAAGTCGCATACAATTGTAACCACAGATAATATTTTTCGATTTATCAACTGTGGCGGGCTAACGGAAAAACGCGTCAAAATTAATGTATTAATTTATAATTAAGTTCTAAAAATAATAAAATGTTGTACGTCATCGGAAACACACAATTTTGCACTTATTTTTTATATTTCTTAATTTATCAGAAAGTGAGTAAACAACCGATAACAAGATTCCATCCTTATATACAAAAACCAAGTTGCGTTAAATAAAAAAGTGTAAAAATAATTTAATTACTGTTTTATTGTTATTTGCTTATGTATAATTTTTGAATGGATGCAGAACTTTTTGTTTGTTTGAAATATAGTTTCTCAGAATGTCCTATTTTAGATTAATCAGGTTCTAAAAAAATTATATCAGTCTTTTCCTCAATGCTCTAACTTTCGTAAAAAATAAAAATAATGAAAATATAAAAGATATGTGAATACAAAAATAAAAAAGATAATTTATGAACTAAACATCATCTGTAATCTGCAAAGGTCTATGAAGCATAAAACCTTTAGTCCCACATTCTGAAAATTTCACAAAACTGACAGTATTTAAAATAATTACTTGATTTTTTTTGCCTGTGCATAGTCCAGGGACCTGTTTAAGAAGAAATTGGGTCCTTTAAAGGACCTTTCACAAAATTTTTCATATTAAAACAGGATCCTTCACAAAACATTCCACCTTAAAACAGGCCCTTCACAAAACATTCCACCTTAAAACAGGCCCTTCACAAAACATTCCACCTTAAAACAGGCCCTTCACAAAATTCTTTGTCATAGAAATAGGCCTTTCACAATTTTTTTCCATCTCAAAACTAAACCTTTTACAAATTTAATTATTTAAAAGTAAAATCTGACCTGACATAAAACAACTGAAGTCGTCAAAGAATCTATTTATGTAGCTTTTACATATATAAAAGATCTTGTCAAAAATTTATAAACAAGAACCTGAATATAACAGTTATTTCAAACTCACAAAATTATAATTAGTTTTTTCATAAATGTAAAATACTTCTCACAATTTCAGAAAAACAGGACCCTGTCTGTGAGAAAAGTCTTGATAGACACCTGGAAACATTTTTTGAAAAATTATTAAACTTTTTCCGTGTATATTTATATAAAAATTCTGTAAGGCTATCTTAAAGCTACCTCAGCACATTTCGCTCTTTCTAATAAGTTTAACTGTTTTCAAAGATTCAAAACAGTTTATTTAACAATTGAAGAGATAAAACATATAGTGAAGCCAAGCCAAATTCTTAATTCAAGAGTATAAAATATAAATACTAAAACATTTTTATGAGTTAATTCCACCCTCCCTAATGAAATAAATTCTATTTGTATTACTTTATTTTATATTGTGCAATATTAATACAAAAAATAAGTAAATAAAAGTATACATTATTCTATAAAATACAATATTGTAGTACGAGTATTAACTTGTACTGATACTTTATTTCTACATCGAGATCTGGAAATGACAATTCTTAGAAACGCGATGGAATAAAAACCTCACCTGGAATTCACAGTATTATTTATTTATTACAGCAATTTACAATACTTTTAATTTGTTATACTAATCATTTTTAAGAAAAGAAAAAAGCGTAAAGCAAGCCATTCAGCGAAAAGCAAGCCATCCCCATAGGAAATAACAGGGAGAAATACAGCGAGGGTTTGTTTACATGTGTAGTGACGTCAGAACAGCTTTTATCACGTGACGCGGCTTTTTCTCGCCACGACAAAAACTGGGTTTTAAAAGTTGATTTAATGAATTATAAAAGTTTCAAATGTTTGTAAAAATGGTATGAAAATGTTCATATTTTTACACTCTATCAGATGCAAGTTAAATTGAAAAACGTGCAATTTCCCCATTCCATGAAACGGATTGTTATGTTTACTTGTTTACTTTCGGAAAAGGGGACTAATGTCTTTCATTCTTCTGATCTTTCGTTACATATTATTGAATGATAAAAATTTGTGAAACTTATGTCACAATAAGAAAATTATAGGAGGAGTTTTCCAGTGTAAAGAAGAAATGGAATTGCAATGAAAATCTCGTCTTTAACCAATATAATGTAAAATTTGTTTTAATTAAATGATATAAATTTAATTTATAAATAAGAAATTTACAGAATTACCTGTGAATTGTTTTTAATATACATGTGTCTTAAGTTATATATATATTTTTTTTCCCCACGGGTTTTACAAGTAGTGGTTAGTAGAGGAAATTATTACCGCGTTACACGTTTGTATGTATTTCACTTTAAATAATTTTCATGTACCATAACATAAATAACTTTTCATTTTGAAGTACAAAATCTTCAAGGAACGAAATTATATCAATCAATAATAAATCAAGGAACAAAAAGAAAAATTTAACGATATGATATTGTTAAGTTGTTAAGTATATTTAGATTTTATAAAATGTTTTATTTCGCATAAAATATATTCTTTAAAGGAATTTATTTGCAGATATCGAAATAATATGATAAAAGTAGCTTAAAAAAGTTCATACTTTTGCTTACATTTTGAAAATATTTATAATAATGAACAAGATAACAAATTAAATCCATCATAGGCGTCGACTACAAGGCCATAGAAATTCTCTGGAAATTTTCACAGGGCCATCGCTCCCCCCCCCCCCCCCTGAAATTTTTAAAAGTTGGCGCCTCTGAAATAAACCAATCATTATTTCAAATTTAAAGAATAAAATATGCCAGGCTACTTACGATTTTACAAATCCAAATTAGTTGTCTTCTGACACATTCACAAAGTCATTCACTATTCTTAAATTCAAAAATTTTGCAGGTCCTCTTATTAAAAACAAAGAAATTAAATAGTGTTTTCCATTTTTTTGTAAAAACAAATCAGTTTTGAGAAAATGACCGTCAAAGTTAAAGATATAAACCAATTTTCTGGACATGACAGTCTGATAAAGTTCATAAGAGAGAAATCGATCACAACTCAAAATTTAACGTATCTATAGAAAAGTGAAAAACGTTATTCGATTCTAAATCACTTTAGTAGTTAAAACTTGTAAGTTTCATGCTTTTATGTATAAAAATGACAGTGCGAATATAGCAAAAAAGTTCCGTGTTGTTCAGCCGGAAAAAATTGTATATATATAAATTTAATTTGTAATTCGACACTGCTATATGGTATTGTGATTTCATTGTTTATGGTCAGTTTCTTATGTTTCAATGGTTAAATTTTACATTAAGTTTACACACACACACACACACATATATATATATATATATATATACAGAATTACTATATATATTGGAACCTCATGGAGGATATCTGAAATGGTATTTAATTACGGGTGAATGTGACCTTAATGTCATAACAGTCTTAAGCATAAACAATATGTATAGCTCTTTTCAAAAAATATACGGCGATTGAAGAAATAGCGATGCTTTATAGGAAATGGACAGTGAAATAAATAAATTAAAAATTATTTTACATTTGCACAGACTCTTCGACACTAAACATTCTGCATAAATAGTGTTTATTATTATTTTAATGGAGCACGGAACAAACAAACAAGTTGGAACTGTACGTTAAACGTGACAAATGAGGTGCGACCGTACTATAACTAGTTTTACAATGTAAAAAAATCATCTTTATTATTTCTCTGAAATAAATTATATCGTCTGTTACGAGCGAAATGAGCATGCCTTTTTTTTTCTTATTAGGGATGCCACGATTACAGATGCGAATTTTTTTTCGACACCAGACAGCGCTGCAAAATTCAACCAGAGATATTGCTTTGCGAATGATTACCTCCATGGTTTAATATTTCTATGACTCATGATGAACGAATCTCTTGTGTTTATTTACTTTAATGGATTGAGATATTCGGCTATTAACCTAATTTCTACTGAAGTTATCTCAGAATCTAAGAATACATTTTTTAATGTAACTCATCTCTCAAGCAAACAGTTTTTTTGGAATGATCTTTCTAAAAATGTAACTTTTATGCAATTTTATTCGAAGAAATAATGTTGAATAAAAATGACCGCTTGGCATATGAAAAAAGAAGTGTTTAGCAGGTTAGCCCGTATTTGTTTTCCTCAGTCACATGACTTGCGCTTTTATTATATAGATTACGTATGATAGGATTGAAAAAATAAGGAAAACATTTTTAATATATTTTTAAGTTGTGATTCGATTTTCACAAAATTTGAAATGACTCGACAAAATTTTTTAACGATTCTATATATTAAATTTCAAACCATTCGGCTGGGTAGTTTTTGTTTTTTGCGGACGGACCAGACGACGACTATAGGTGCTACGCATTTATATAATTACGAACGCACCTAAACTGGGATTATTTTGTCTGAAACTGAGAAAGAACTGGGTTGTGCTAATTATATCTTGAATAATCTATGTTTAATACTTTAAACATAAATGATTCCGTGTTATTGTAGCAAGTGTTGATGCAGTGTAATTTACCATACAGTGTTAGCAATATTTACATTAATTCTGTATTAATTTTAATATTCTCTCATAAAAATCCTTTAAAAAAAATATGAAAATACATTGTTTTTATGCTAAGTTTTTCCATAATTTACGACTTTTTCAGAACTCAACACAGAATAACAAATAACAACAGAAGCGTGAGAATTTTAAGACTTCATCTGCTTGAAAAACCAGAGCGTCCGTTTGCAATTTTGAATTTTCTGCCTCTTACAAGTTCCTTTTATTATTATTATTTCTTCATTTTGTTTCATTTGTAATGCTTATAGTTAGGATTGCACGAAAAGTTTTTAACTTGGCTTCAAGACTGCTATTAAATCGCCTGTCACAAACAAGCGCCATCAAAGCAGCCGAATTGCTCAGCACCCTTTAATACTTAAGTGTGCTATTCAGAGACTTTCTGACACATCATTGGACCACCTGTGGTGTGAAATTGTGTTACCCGTCTTCTGAAATATAAATAGAGAAGTACAGGGTGATTAGAAAATGAGTATACATTTGAAGAATTAATAATTCGCGGAATAATGTAGGTACAGAAGTAAAAATTGACACACATGCTTGGAATGACATGGGGTTTTATTGTAACTACACAAAAAAGGTTAAAAAAAAAGCCGACAGATGGCACTGAACAGCAAAACGTCAGTGACTCTGCCTGAGAATCGTGTATAAAAGGAGCTGTAATGAGAGAGAGAATCAGATGCACCAGCAATCGCAGCATGTTGACGTTACCAGAAAAGGCAATGTTAGCGAAGCTCTACTATCAAAATGGGGAATATGCCGCGATCGACCGACATCAATAGGCATGCTAAAAGACAACATCCAACGCCAATTTCTCACCATAACTACAGATATGCTGAACAGTGCTGTGCACAACATTGTCCCTCGACTACAGCTATTGTTTCGGGATGACGGTGGACATGTCGAGCATTCGTTCTGAAGAACATCGTCTTTGCTTTGTCATAATTTGTTATACTAATTATTGCTTTCCTTATCACACGAAGCGCCATCTGTCGGCCATTTTATGAACTTTTTTGTGGACACAATAAAACCCCATGTCATTTCAAGTATGTGTGTCAATTTTTACCTCTCTACCTACATTATTCCGTGAATTATTAATTTTTCAAATGTATACTCATTTTCTGATCACTCTGTACATGAACTATTTTCTGAAAGAAAGATTTTGACAATTTTACAATGGGACGATATAGGTGCAATTTGTCGCTCCTGTGATTGTGCCGGCTCTTTGTTAAAACAGAACAGAACTCATAATATCTTAAATCGAATCCGTTTAAAGTTAGTATTACTTCTAGGAAAAGGGCCGAAAACTTATGTAGGACATATTTTTGATATAATTAAAAATGGCCCCAAGAGGGGGGGGGTTATTAGAAGAAAAAAATCATAACTTCGTCCATTCAGAAGATATCAAATCCGCTTAAATTTAATATAATTCCTCTTAATATTATCTAAAACTTTTATATTGTCAAGTTTTTTATAGGACAACCCTTATAGCAAAAATAAATAAATAAACAAAATCCCTGCCGGCTCCGCCTGCAAACAAGTTAGATTTCGAAGTGGGCGTTTCCACATACCGTATCATGGCAAAAAGGTCATTTCTTCCGCAATTCACAACAAACAGACGCCCCACGGTCTGCGTCTTCGAAATCTACCTGTGCCTGTAGGCCAAACCGTCAAGATTTTTTTTTTGTTGTTTCCCAAAACCGTTTTAAAATTTGCAAACTGTATATCGCTAAAAATGCAATTACATCTATTTCCCTTTTGTTTGTAGGAATAAACATACCTTCAATTGAAAAGTTGACTGTTGTAAAAAAAAATTGTCAATCATGAAGATGCAGAAGACGTGCCACCTGAGTCAAATGCCTCTGAAGATCAATTGAAATGGCAAAACAGAAAAAAGCAAGCTACAAATTTTATTCAAATACAAAGAAGCATTTAAGGACACTTATGAACTTTTGGCTGCTGTAGCTACATTTGGTTGCAGCACTGCCACTTGTGAATCTTCTTTTTCCACATTGACGGCCATTAATCGGCCTCAAAGACTGTCCATGTCACATCAAAGAATGGCAGATCTAGCCTTCTTGGCCTTCGAGAGAAAACGGACGGAAAACATAAATTTAGAAGAAGTACTAAAAAAATTAAATACAAGTAGAGACAGGAGGTTGCAATTATATTAGAGGGTTTTAATACATGATTCCCATTAGTCTTCAAAATTCTTTCAAATAAATTATTTTTACAACAAATAGAGGTTGTCAAATTTGTAAAAGACTAAAACTAAAAAACTAAAAGGCCTTATAATTAATTTGGTACTCTGTTTCTTTTCTTTTTTTTTTTTTCATCATGAAAATTAAAAAAATATTTTTTCATTATCGGTAAAGACATCCTCGTTACTTGTTCTATTCATTTTATTCATTCTGTTTTTTTCTTTCTGATATCTTTATTGCGTGATGTAAATATAACGAAACATCATTTAATAAATTGTACTTGAATGCATTTATTAATATAAACGAACATAAAACCTACATAAATTTAAATTACTTAATTAAAAGGAAACAACTTATTTACGTTATGTAAATGTAAATATTTTATTTATGTGTCTTTGATATATTTTTATTGTGTCTTGGAACAAACATTAAAAATTTCATTCTGGCTTTGGAGAGATCTTACGTTTTAAATGAGAAAAAAATTACACTAAAAGTACAGTACATATTTTTCAAGGTATAAGAGACGTGAAAAAAATTAAGAAACAATCTGCCCCCCTGGAAAAATACTGCCCCACCTGGAAGTAAGGTCTAGCTACGGGCCTGCTTCGATGGATCAGAGATTATACGATATGTAAAGAGTCAACTTCATGTTCGATCGCAGTCAAATAAACTAGAGAGTCAACACAGGAACATTTATTTTTAAAAGTTTTAATACTTTTTAAATAATTGTCATTTTTGCATAGGGGGAAAAAAAAAAGCTAAGGAATTTGCTATTTCTTTTGAAAATATTTCCCTTCGTATGGGTCCCATCACGATGGGGTATAGCTCATTCGACTCGACACCGATAGAGCTTAGTAGAGATTATCGACTTTAGTTCCGCATTTCACCACTAGGGGCGCTTTCCGAACTCTGTTTCTATGGGCCGGATCACGACGGGGTATGGCTTATTCGACTCGACATCGATAGCTTTAACGGTTTCAGTGCCCGAGGTTCGTATAGAACAGATTGCGCCCCCTGGTGGTTGAAGGTGTAATTAAAGTGTTTTTCAGCCAACTCGGGTTCTAATTGTCACATCACGACGCGGTTTGGCTCAATCGACTCGACATCGATGGAGGATACTAGAGATTATCGACTTTAGTTCCGCATTTCACCACTAGGGGCGCTAACCGAACTCTGTTTCTATGGGCCAGATCACGACGGCGTATGGCTTATTCGATTCGACATCGATAGCTTTAACGGTTTCAGTGCCCGAGGTTCGTATAGAACTGATTGCGTCACCTTGTGGTGGAAGGTGTAATTAAAGGATTTTTCAGCCAACTCGGGTTCTATGGGTCACATCACGACGGGGTATTGCTCATTCGACTCGACATCGATAGCTTTTCGAGATTTCACAATTAGGGGCCCGCTGGCGGGCGAAGCCAGCTAGTCATTATTATTAATGTTCGTAAACGTCTGTCTGTGTGTGTATGCATCTGTACCCGGATAAACTCTGCGAGCGTAGCGAGTAGCGAAGCGCTTTTTGTGTCAAAAAATTCAGAAAAATCCGGGCCTTCAGGAATTGCAGTTTCGAAAAATCGGCCCATAATTAAGGGAGTTATTAACGAACAAAGCTGTTTTAATTGCTTCAAAAGAAACCTATGTGGAAAGTCCTCCGCGCATGCCCAGAAGAGCTCAATCCGCATCTTCCGCAAAAAGAAGAAGGAAAGATCGCTTCGGCCGGTTTCGTTTGGCGATTGTCTAAACTCGCCGACGGCGAACCGACAGAAATACGAAAAAACCGTCAACATATTCTCAAAGAAGGTACTTTTACGTCTCTAACGATCCTGTCGGTTCGAAAAAATGTCGATATTAACCCTTTCAAAAAAAATAATCAAAAAGGATCGAATTCGTGTTTTGGATTTTCTCCCTTCGTCCGAACCTCGCATCCGCCGGACTAAGAAAGATTCGGATAAACGGATTTCACCAAATAAAAGATCGGTCTTTGTCCTCCCCAATGTCACCTTCCATTAAAAAAAAATACGTCAGTTAAAGCTTCGAAAACGTATATTTTCCGTACACAGTTTCGCGATTTCGGATTTTTTGACTATTTTGAAAAATTCGCTGCGGCGGTTCCAAACGAGTCAATGAAAACTAAAAATACCAGACGAGATCTACATTCTTTATCCTTTCAAAATCTGTGATCGTTTTTGAAAAATACAAATATTAACCCTTTGAAAAAAATTCGCGCGCAGACTCACTTTTGCAAATTCCGATTCTCTGCGATTTTTAAAATCGCGCATCGGCTCTCTGAAAGAACAAAAAAACAAACAAACACACCCAAGTACATTTCCCTCCCTTCGAGATCTCTGTAAAACCTTTAGTTTTAAAAAATATTTCAGTTAACCCTTTCGAAATCGGTTTTTTCCGTAAGTCTCTTTCGGTTTTTCAGCGATTTCTGCAATTTTTAAAAATTCAATTCTGGGCTTCTAAACAAGATACGAAAAAATAAAAATACCGAGCCTAATCTACGTTCTTTTTCCTTTTAAAATCAGGTATCAGTTTCGAAAAATTCGTTTTTTAACTCTTCTAAAAAAATGGTTTCCGAAACTCACTCGCGTGAATTTTCGTTTTTCAGCCCATGTTTAAAAATCCGCATCGACTCGGAAAATGTTAATAGAGACAAATAAAATACACCAGATCATA
Organism: Maratus michaelseni; assembly: GCA_963931845.1. Classification (NCBI taxonomy): domain Eukaryota; kingdom Metazoa; phylum Arthropoda; class Arachnida; order Araneae; family Salticidae; genus Maratus; species Maratus michaelseni. Next base: position 59,037,966 of record OZ007600.1, on the reverse strand, counting down.
GCCACGTTCTTATTCTTCGAAACATATATTTCAGTTTTAAAAAATATGTACATTAACCCTTTAGAAACCGGTCGTTCCCGTACCTCACTTTCACGATTTCCTCTAATTTGCCAATGTATACCCGCCGCAGGACTTTTTTATCGAATTACACAAATTCCGAGATAAGAGGCTAAAAGTACATACATTCAGCTATAGAAAGATGCCTTCGACTTTAAAAAATTCGATTATTATCAATTTAAAAAAAATTCTTTTGTGAAACCCGTTTCTAGAAATGAGCGTTTTTCGGCGCAAGCACAGTTTAATCAAAGTGTAATAAGTGACTTTGCTTTCGCCGTAATTATCTTATTTATTAACGATCTTAAATCAAAAATCGTTGTTCATTTTGCGTACAGAATTGAATGGGCTTTCCAAAAATATGATTTATTTTGAGAAATAATTATATTTTCATGGTTAAAATTCTATTCTACTAGGATATTTGTGTTTTGAAGCAGCCGATTGCACTGCAAATATACTTGCTGTGTGTACTTTTTTCGGAAGCTCCAAAAGATATCAAATTAATTTTTTTTCTATTTTTTATATATCGGATTCTATATAGTTTGTTGAACTCCCGGTTTATGATTCAAGGCAGGAACATTTATTTTTAAAAGTTTTAGAATTTTTTAAATAATGGTCATTTTTGTATAGAAAAAAAAAAAAAAAAAAAAAAAGAAAAAGCTAAGGAATTTGCTATTTCTTTTCAAAATATCTCCCTTCGTATGGGTCCCATCGCGACCTGGTTTGGCTCATTCGACTCGACATAGATAGAGCTTACCGAATTTATTTCCGAGCTTCACCACCAGGGTGCGCTTTCCTGTCTCTGTTTCTATGGGACGGATCACGACGGGGTATAGCTCATTCGACTCGACACCGATAGAGCTTACTAGAGATTATCGATTTTAGTTCCGCATTTCACCACTAGGGGAGCTTTCCGAACTCTGTTTCTATGGGCCGGATCACGACGGGGTATGGCTCATTCGACTCGACATCGATAGCTTTTCGAGATTTTACAATTAGGGGCCCGCTGGCGGGCGAAGCCAGCTAGTCATTATTATTAATGTTCGTATCCGTCTGTCTGTCTGTCTGTCTGTGTGTGAGTGCATCTGTACCCGGATAAACTCTGCGAGTAGCGAAGCGCTTTTTGTGTCAAAAAATTCAGAAAAATCCGGGCCTTCAGGAATTGCAGTTTCGAAAAAATCGGCCCATAATTAAGGGAGTTATTAACGAACAAAGCTGTTTTAATTGCTTCAAAAGAAACCTATGTGAAAAGTCCTCCGCGCATGCCCAGAAGAGCTCAATCCTCATCTTCCGCAGAAAGAAGAAGGAAAGATCGCTTCGGCGGGTTTCGTTTGACGACTGTCTAAACTCGCCGACGGCGAACCGACAAAAATACGAAAAAAACGTCAACATATTCTCAAAGAAGGTACTTTTACGTCTCTAACGATCCTGTCGGTTCGAAAAAATTTCGATATTAACCCTTTCAAAAAAAAAAAATCAAAAAGGGTCGAATTCGTGTTTTTGATTTTCTCCCTTCGTCCGAACCTCGCATCCGCCGGACTAAGAAAGATTCGGATAAACGGATTTCACCAAATAAAAGATCGGTCTTTGTCCTATCCAATGTCTCCTTCCATTAAAAAAAAATACGTCAGTTAACCCTTTGAAAACATATATTTTCCGTACACCGTTTCGCGATTTCGGCAATTTCGACTATTTTGAAAAATTCGCTGCGGCGGTTCCAAACAAGTCAATGAAAATTAAAAATACCGGACGAGATCTACATTATTTATCCTTTCGAAATCTGCGATCGTTTTTGAAAAATACAAATATTAACCCTTCGAAAAAAATTCGCGCGCAGACTCACTTTTGCAAATTCCGATTCTCTGCGATTTTTAAAATTGCGCATCGGCTCTCTGAAAGAACAAAAAAACAAAGAAACACACCCAAGTACATTTCCCTCCTTTTGAGATCACTGTAAGACTAGTTCTGGTGTTTAAAAAAAAACGCGGCACCCATCCAAGTATGGACATTGCCCCCTTTTCACTCTATGGATGCCTGAATCGGTGAGATTCGCAACCCCACACATGGGTGCGAGAGTGGCCGGACAGGCTCGGTTCATGAGCGACAGTCCGTAACATCATCGACGCCGGGCTTGTCTGGAAAGCTCACAGGAGAAACCAGGGCCCAGCGACTAGTCAAGGGCTCCCTCTCATGATTTGCTGTATCTATGGGACTATTCTATGGGACGGATCACGACGGGGTATAGCTCATTCGACTCGACACCGATAGAGCTTACTAGAGATTATCGATTTTAGTTCCGCATTTCACCACTAGGGGAGCTTTCCGAACTCTGTTTCTATGGGCCGGATCACGACGGGGTATGGCTCATTCGACTCGACATCGATAGCTTTTCGAGATTTTACAATTAGGGGCCCGCTGGCCCCTACCCCTGGAGCCCAACTCGAGATCGAGAATAACTCACACGAGTAATCTCTTGTCTCTCTTATCGGGAATGGACAAACACAAATTAAAAAACTAAGTTAGTGAACACAGATAGACTAAAAAAATAGGAAGGGGTTCCGACCCCCGTCACGCTGTCGGGTGACCAGGCCGCCAGAGAGATCACTGTAAAACCTTTAGTTTTAAAAAATATTTCAGTTAACCCTTTCGAAAACGTTTTTTTCCGTAAGTCTCTTTCGGTTTTTCAGCGATTTCTGCAATATTTAAAAATTCAATTCTGGGCTTCTAAACAAGATACGAAAAAATAAAAATACCGAGCCTAATCTACGTTCTTTTTCCTTTTAAAATCAGGTATCAGTTTTGAAAAATTCGTTTTTTAACCCTTCTAAAAAATGGTTTCCGAAACTCACTCGCGTGAATTTTCGTTTTTCGGCCCATGTTTAAAAATCCGCATCGACTCGGAAAATGTAAATAGAGACAAATAAAATACACCAGATCATAGCCACGTTCTCATTCTTCGAAACATATATTTCAGTTTTAAGAAATATGTACATTAACCCTCCCTTTAGAAACCGGTCGTTCCCGTACCTCATTTTCACGATTTCCTCTAATGGGGAAATTGCACGTTTTTCAATTTAACTTGCATCTGATAGAGTGTAAAAATATGAACATTTTCATACCATTTTTACAAACATTTGAAACTTTTATAATTCATTAAATCAACTTTTAAAACCCAGTTTTTGTCGTGGCGAGAAAAAGCCGCGTCACGTGATAAAAGCTGTTCTGACGTCACTACACATGTAAACAAACCCTCGCTGTATTTCTCCCTGTTATTTCCTATGGGGATGGCTTGCTTTTCGCTGAATGGCTTGCTTTACGCTTTTTTCTTTTCTTAAAAATGATTAGTATAACAAATTAAAAGTATTGTAAATTGCTGTAATAAATAAATAATACTGTGAATTCCAGGTGAGGTTTTTATTCCATCGCGTTTCTAAGAATTGTCATTTCCAGATCTCGATGTAGAAATAAAGTATCAGTACAAGTTAATACTCGTACTACAATTTTGTATTTTATAGAATAATGTATACTTTTATTTACTTATTTTTTGTATTAATATTGCACAATATAAAATAAAGTAATACAAATAGAATTTATTTCATTAGGGAGGGTGGAATTAACTCATAAAAATGTTTTAGTATTTATATTTTATACTCTTGAATTAAGAATTTGGCTTGGCTTCACTATATGTTTTATCTCTTCAATTGTTAAATAAACTGTTTTGAATCTTTGAAAACAGTTATTAAACTTATTAGAAAGAGCGAAATGTGCTGAGGTAGCTTTAAGATAGCCTTACAGAATTTTTATATAAATATACACGGAAAAAGTTTAATAATTTTCCAAAAAATGTTTCCAGGTGTCTATCAAGACTTTTCTCACAGACAGGGTCCTGTTTTTCTGAAATTGTGAGAAGTATTTTACATTTATGAAAAAACTAATTATAATTTTGTGAGTTTGAAATAACTGTTATATTCAGGTTCTTGTTTATAAATTTTTGACAAGATCTTTTATATATGTAAAAGCTACATAAATAGATTCTTTGACGACTTCAGTTGTTTTATGTCAGGTAAGATTTTACTTTTAAATAATTAAATTTGTAAAAGGTTTAGTTTTGAGATGGAAAAAAATTGTGAAAGGCCTATTTCTATGACAAAGAATTTTGTGAAGGGCCTGTTTTAAGGTGGAATGTTTTGTGAAGGGCCTGTTTTAAGGTGGAATGTTTTGTGAAGGGCCTGTTTTAAGGTGGAATGTTTTGTGAAGGATCCTGTTTTAATATGAAAAATTTTGTGAAAGGTCCTTTAAAGGACCCAATTTCTTCTTAAACAGGTCCCTGGACTATGCACAGGCAAAAAAAATCAAGTAATTATTTTAAATACTGTCAGTTTTGTGAAATTTTCAGAATGTGGGACTAAAGGTTTTATGCTTCATAGACCTTTGCAGATTACAGATGATGTTTAGTTCATAAATTATCTTTTTTATTTTTGTATTCACATATCTTTTATATTTTCATTATTTTTATTTTTTACGAAAGTTAGAGCATTGAGGAAAAGACTGATATAATTTTTTTAGAACCTGATTAATCTAAAATAGGACATTCTGAGAAACTATATTTCAAACAAACAAAAAGTTCTGCATCCATTCAAAAATTATACATAAGCAAATAACAATAAAACAGTAATTAAATTATTTTTACACTTTTTTATTTAACGCAACTTGGTTTTTGTATATAAGGATGGAATCTTGTTATCGGTTGTTTACTCACTTTCTGATAAATTAAGAAATATAAAAAATAAGTGCAAAATTGTGTGTTTCCGATGACGTACAACATTTTATTATTTTTAGAACTTAATTATAAATTAATACATTAATTTTGACGCGTTTTTCCGTTAGCCCGCCACAGTTGATAAATCGAAAAATATTATCTGTGGTTACAATTGTATGCGACTTACAACAATTTTATTATGCATTAAACTACGGTGTTAAAAAAAGGCTAAATGGGTGTGAAGCTGCAACTATTTTGCATACTAAAAAGTAGAAAATAATAAATAAAAACTATACAGTGTAATATATATTTTTTAAAAATACGTTTTAATAAATTAAAAGTTTCATATTAATTGAATTATGATTATTCGTTGAGAAATCAATTTAGAAATCCTAATAAGATAGTTTAATTAATTCTTATATATATATATATATATATTCTTTTCTCTTTCCATACCTTAAAACAGAAATAGAGCAACCATTATACATTTATTTTAATGAATTTACTAGCTCGCATTTTCTACCAAGCGTACAAAAAAAAAAAAAAAAAAAAAAAAAAGGTGAATTTTTTATGATCGGATTCGGTGGCCACGCCAAATTATTGTATTATATTGAACATTTTTTGGAAAAATCATGAATTACAATCATAAAATGAGAAAAAAAAAACAATAGTGATAAATTTACTCACGTATGTTGCAGTAATTGTTTTTCTGATCGGTGAATACACAATCATTATTAAATACTGATTTTTTGTTTTTGTTTTCTGCATTATTGCGCAAAATTTCGTCTTCTCATAATTAATGTGAGTACATTTTTATCCTTAATATAACCTGCATAATACGAAATTATATTCATATCAAAACGAATTATTAAGCATTAAAATGAATTAAGAAAATAATGCATTTCAAGAACTATATAAATGCGATTTTACTTATGATTTCTTTTGTAATAAAACTATCATTCTTTATTCGTTTATATAAATAAGAGTAAGTAAAAGATAGCTTTAGTTTCCTGTATTTTTACCCACATGAAATGCAGTTTTTCTTCCCTAAAAGTAAATAAATAAATAAATAAATAAATCCGAAAGCCATAACTTTGTGTTTTTCGAATCCGACCAACTTCATCACTTTTCTAAATGAAAATTAATGCAAATGTATAAATAAATAATGCATTATATTTAGATATGTTAAAATAATCTTTTGACTTTAATATTTGTTTTTGTTTTTGTGTAAATGCGTCTTTAAAAGACGTTTATAATAAGTAGAAAGTAATGCAAAACAGCCTGCATGCATTCGACTCTAAAGCAGAATCCGCGTTTCATGTGTAGTGACGTCAAATCAATCTCGTCGCGTTTTCAGATCACGTGGTTTTGTTTTGCTTTTAGCGGAGTTTAAAACTCCAATAACTAGTTATTTAAAATTATTTTTGTGTTTCCGAGTTAAGATTTGAGGAATGTAAAGTCATCTTCATCAATTAAACATAAAATAAGGCATAATCTAGAATGAGTGCAACTTCCCCATTGGAACCAGTTCCCAGAACCCATGAAAGAAGCAGCAAACTGTCATGTACGACAAATTCAAAAATATAATTTTAGGCTGTTTCCCTTTATTTCCAGATTCAGAAGCCTTTGGTTTCAACTCCGCTTTCTAAAGATAAATTTCACATGGTGACAATTCTACAAAGAACGTAAGCTTTATGGATATCAGTCAATACAGAATTGTTGCTGGGCCGGTGCGGGCAGGAATATCCTGCGGTACGGTGTAATTTCTACAAAGCAACAAAGCGGGGAATGTCCTACGTGACAATTCCCGACAGGTCTGTTGTCTGTTAAAGAAAGAGAGAAAAAAGAAGGTTTATAAATGAAGCTTTTTCTGGTTTTGTTTCCATTTTAAAAACGATATTGGGAGGAGGGGGGGGGGGGTTCTCTTTGCTTAGATCTGGCAAGAAGATGGAAAAAACTGGGAATTTAAAGTGAATTAGTGGCTGATAAAGTGATCGGAATGTTCAGTCTCACACTAGATTAGACTAAAATTTATTAAAAAAAATAATAGAAATTTAATGTTATTTTAATCGGGATGTAAAGTTTCACGCTAGGTCGGGCAAAATCTTTTGCAGGTCGGGCTTTGCCCGACCTGGCCCCCACCTAGCTACGGGCCTGCATCGAAGAGAAATATTGTATAGTATGTTAGTCAGGTATTGTATAGCAAGTATTTGCAGTGCAATTGGCTGTTTCAGAATACAAATATCCTAGTAGAATAGAATTTTAACTATGAAAATATAATTATTTCTCAAAATAAATCATATATTCGGAAAGCCCATTCAATTCTGTACGCAAAATGAACAACGATTTTTGATTTAAGATCGTTAATAAATAAGATTACGGCGAAAGCAAAGTCACTTATTACAGTTTGATTAAACTGTGCTTGCGCCGAAAAACGCTCATTTCTAGAAACGGGTTTCACAAAGCAGTTTTTTTTTAATTGATAATAATCGAATTTTTTAAAGTCGAAGGTATCTTTCTATAGATGAATGTATGCACTTTTAGCTTCTTCTCTAGGAATTTATGTAATTCGATAAAAAATTGCTGTGGCGGGGGGGGGGGGGGATATACATTGGCAAATTAGAGGAAACACGAAAGTGACGTACGGGAACGATCGGTTTCTAAAGGGTTAATGTACATATTTTTTAAAACTGAAATATATGTTTCGAAGAAGAAGAACGTGGCTATGATCTGGTGTATTTTATTTGTCTCTATTCGCATTTTCCGAGTCGATGCGGATTTTTAAACATGGGCCGAACAACGAAAATTCACGCGACTGAGTTTCGGAAACCATTTTTTTAGAAGGGTTAAAAAACGAATTTTTCAAAACTGATACCTGATTTTAAAAGGAAAAAGAACGTAGATTAGGCTCGGTATTTTTATTTTTTCGTATCTTGTTTAGAAGCCCAGAATTGAATTTTTAAAGATTGCAGAAATCGCTGAAAAAGCGAAAGAGACTTACGGAAAAAACGTTTTCGAAAGGGTTAACTGAAATATTTTTTAAAACTAAAGGTTTTACAGTGATCTCGAAAAGAGGGAAATGTACTTGGGTGTGTTTGTTTGTTTTTTTGTTCTTTCAGAGAGCCGATGCGCGATTTTAAAAATCGCAGAGAATCGGAATTTGCAAAAGTGAGTCTGCGCGCGAATTTTTTTCGAAGGGTTAATATGTGTATTTTTCAAAACCGATCGCAGATTTCGAAAGAAAAAAGAATGTAGATCTCGTTTGGTATTTTTAGTTTTCTCTAACTCGTTTGGAACCACCTCTGCGAATTTTTGAAAATCGTCGCAATTGCCGAAATCGCGAAACTGTGTACGGTAAATATACATTTTCGAAGGGTTAACTGGCGTATTTTTTTTAATGGAAGGTGATATTGGAGAGGACAAAGACCGATCTTTTATTTGGTGAAATCCGTTTATCCGAATCTTTCTTAGTCCGGCGGATGCGATGTTCGGACGAAGGGAGAAAATCAAAAACACGAATTCGACCCTTTTTGATTATTTTTTTTGAAAGGGTTAATATCGAAATTTTTTCGAACCGACAGGATCGTTAGAGACGTAAATGTACGTTCTTTGAGAATATGTTGACGGTTTTTTCGTATTTCTGTCGGTTCGCCGTCGGCGAGTTTAGACAGTTTTCAAACGAAACCGGCCGAAGCGATCTTTCCTTCTTCTTTTTGCGGAAGATGAGGATTGAGCTCTTCTGGGCATGCGCGGAGGACTTTTCACATAGGTTTCTTTTGAAGCAATTAAAACAGCTTTGTTCGTTAATAACTCCCTTAATTAAGGGCCGATTTTTCGAAACTGCAATTCCTGAAGGCCCGGATTTTTCTGAATTTTTTGACACAAAAAGCGCTTCGCTACTCGCTACGCTCGCAGAGTTTATCCGGGTACAGATGCACACACACACAGACAGACACACAGACGGATACGAACATTAATAATAATGACTAGCTGGCTTCGCCCGCCAGCGGGCCCCTAATTGTAAAACCTCTAATCTTGTAAAATCTCGAAAAGCTATCGATGTCGAGTCGATAGAGCCATACCCCGTCGTGATCCGGCCCATAGAAACAGAGTTCGGAAAGCGCCCCTAGTGGTGAAATGCGGAAATAAAATCGATAATCTCTAGTAAGCACTATCGGTGTCGAGTCGAATGAGCTATACCCCGTCGTGATCCGTCCCATAGAAACAGAGCTAGGAAAGCTCACCCTGGTGGTGAATCTCGGAACTAAATTAGGTAAGCTCTATCTATGTCGAGACGAATGAGCCAAACCAGGTCGCGATGGGACCCATACGAAGGGAGATATTTTGAAAAGAAATAACAAATTCCTTAGCTTTTTTTTTTTTTTTTTTTTTTTTTAATACAAAAATGACCATTATTTAAAAAATTCTAAAACTTTTAAAAATAAATGTTCCTGCGTTAAATCATAAACCGGGAGTTCAACAAACTATATAGAATCCGATATATAAAAAATAGAAAAAAAAATTAATGTGATATCTTTTGGAGCTTTCGAAAAAGTACACACAGCAAGTATATTTGCAGTGCAATCGTCTGCTTCAAAACACAAATATCCTAGTAGAATACAATTTTAACCATGAAAATATATTTATTTCTCAAAATAAATCATATTTTCTGAAAGCCCATTCAATTCTGTACGCAAAATGAACAACGATTTTTGATTTAAGATCGTTAATAAATAAGATAATTACGGCGAAAGCAAAGTCACTTATTACACTTTGGTTAAACTGTGCTTGCGCCGAAAAACGCTAATTTCTAGAAACGGGTTTCACAAAAGAATTTTTTTTTAATTGATAATAAACGAATTTTTTAAAGACGAAGGCATCTTTCTATAGCTGAATGTATGCACTTTTAGCCTCTTCTCTCGGAATTTGTGTAATTCGATAAAAAAGTCCTGCGGCGCGGGGAGGGGGGGGGGTATACATTGGCAAATTAGAGGAAATCGTGAAAGTGATGTACGGGAACGACCGGTTTCTAAAGGGTTAATGTACATATTTTTTAAAACTGAAATATATGTTTCGAAGAATAAGAACGTGGCTATGATCTGGTGTATTTTCTTTGTCTCTATTCACATTTTCCGAGTCGATGCGGATTTTTAAACATGGGCCGAAAAACGAAAATTCACGCGAGTGAGTTTCGGAAACCATTTTTTTAGAAGGGTTAAAAAACGAATTTTTCGAAACTGATACCTGATTTCAAAAGGAAAAAGAACGTAGATTAGGCTCGGTATTTTTATTTTTTCGTATCTTGTTTAGAAGCCCAGAATTGAATTTTTAAAAATTGCAGAAATCGCTGAAAAACCGAAAGAGACTTACGGAAAAAAACGATTTCGAAAGGGTTAACTGAAATATTTTTTAAAACTAAAGGTTTTACAGTGATCTCGAAAGGAGGGAAATGTACTTGGGTGTGTTTGTTTGATTTTTTGTTCTTTCAGAGAGCCGATGCGCGATTTTAAAAATCGCAGAGAATCGGAATTTGCAAAAGTGAGTCTGCGCGCGAATTTTTTTCGAAGGGTCAATATTTGTATTTTTCAAAAACGATCGCAGATTTCGAAAGGACAAAGAATGTAGATCTCGTCTGGTATTTTTAGTTTTCCCTGACTCGTTTGGAACCGCCGCAGCGAATTTTTCAATATAGTCGAAATTGCCGAAATCGCGAAACGGTGTACGGAAAATATACGTTTTCGAAGGGTTAATTGACGTATTTTTTTTAAAGGAAGGTGTTATTGGAGAGGACAGAGACCGATCTTTTATTTGGTGAAATCCGTTTATCCGAATCTTTCTTAGTCCGGCGGATGCGAGGTTCGGACGAAGGGAGAAAATCAAAAACACGAATTCGACCCTTTTTGATTATTTTTTTTGA